>CAWUFW010000063.1:2237500-2630000 GCA_963921515.1 Calotriton arnoldi | reverse complement strand
ATCAGTGCATGTACATAATTAAATAAATATATAAATACATTATTGGACTCACTACATGTATAAAATAAGGTCATAAAAATATTTCATTATATACGTTAAATACTGTATAAAAAGATCGACCTTAAATAAATAAATACATATATAAATACAAGTCTATATAAATACATATACCAATCTGTCAATACACTCAAAAAACACTTGATAAAAATATATCTAAGAGACTAAAACATTGAATCATCATGTTAAGGATACCCATGCTATATCAATGGCTTAGAGCTATGGCTACAATATATAACTAGATCACAGACGATCACCTGATTTCATCTTCTCCAGTGTATCTATGTTAAGCAAGTGTGCAGATCCTCAGTGGCATTCAAACCTCCCGGGTGTTTAGAATCCAACTGTAATATATACCTTGTCTCTAGCTTTCTTAACTTGTTGGTTCTATCACCTCCCCGTCTACTCGGAGGGACAGCGTCTAAGACAAAATATTTTAAATCGGTGTTGTTTGAATTGTGTTTCTCCTTAAAATGCCGTGCCACCGGATATGTATTGTCCTGATTCGTGATGGCTCGTAAGTGCTGCAACACTCGCTTGTGAACCTGCAAGACCGTGCTGCCCACGTACTGCAAGCCACATGGGCAAACAAGTACGTAGACTGCATATTCGGTCTTGCAAGTCAACAATTTAGTAATCTTAAAATCCCTGTCACTGAAAGATGTTCTGTATGTGCTTCTATTGATGCCATGTGTACAAGCCTTGCATGTTTTGCATTTGTAAAAACCTTTTCTCATATTGAGCCAGCTGCTTCCTTCAATTATTTCAGAACTGGTTTTGACTAACTTGTCCCTTGTTGATGGAGATTTGCTATAGGTAATGGACACCCTCTGCGGTAGCAGGGGTCCTATTACCGGGTCCGATAATACCATGGCCCAATTCCTTTGTATGATTCTCTGTAAAGATTTCTGCTGTCTGCTGTATTTCATGATCAGTCGAAATGCCCCACTATTATTATCTGGCTCACTCATCTTTGCTGCCTTTTCTTTGTCTTGTAGGGCCTCAGTTCTGGATAGATGCATGGATTTTGCTATTGCTTTATCTATGATGTGTTCAGGATACCCTCTTGCTTGAAATCTTGTTTTGCTATCACTCTGTGCTCTAACTAGTTCCCCTTCGTTACTGCAAATATGTCTTAAACGTAGCATCTCACCATATGGTATACTGTTGATGAGATGCACGGGGTGAGAGCTGCTTGCGTGCAAGGCAGAGTTACCTGCCGTCTTTTTCCGAAACAGCCGAGTTTCCATCTTTTGATCATGTATATATATTTGAGTGTCAAGAAATTCAACAGTCGTAACGCTAATTGTTGATGTGAAATGAAGGTTGAGTGTGTTACTATTTATTGCAGTAACAAATCTAGTTGCCTCTTCCTCCGTTCCCTGCCAGATCACAAATATATCGTCTATATAGCGTAACCATAACCTCACGTTATTAGTCATTTGATGGCTGTGTTTAGCCGTGAGGACCAGCTCCTCCCACATGCCCATATGCAAACAGGCATAACTGGGAGAGAAGCTGGCCCCCATGGCTACCCCTCTTTCTTGACGATATAGCTGGCTGTTAAACATGAAAATGTTATTGTGCAGGCAGAATCTGATCATTTCCTTTAACATTGTACTGTGCTGTTCATATTGCTGCAGTCTGCCCATCAAATAGTATTCAATTGCTTTTAAGCCATCAACATGTTCAATACTTGTGTATAGCGAGGATACATCTAAAGTCATCAACAGAAAGTCATTTTGCCATATTACATTTGAAATGTCTCTTAAAAAGTCACTTGTATCTCTTACGTAACTGGGTAACTTCTTGACATATTCCTGTAAAAAATAATCCACATATACCGTAGTGTGTTCTAATAACCCTCCTCTCGCAGAGATGATTGGTCTGCCCGGGGGGCATATCGGATCCTTGTGGATTTTGGGAATAAAGTAAAGTGAAGGTGTTGTAGGGTTTTCGTTTTTCAAATATTTGTATTCATTCTGGGTTATAAGATTAGCATTCCTCCAACCGTTCAATTTTGCAAAATATTCCTTGTATGATGTATTGAGACATGTAGAATTGCTACGGCTGTAGCAAGACCTATCGTTGAGTTGACTATATGCCTCTTTATTATATTCATCAGTTGACCATAACACAATATTACCGCCCTTGTCACTGTTGCGGATAACGACTTTATTATCCCCTTTCAATTTTTTGATTAATTTGTCATACTGTTGATCTTTGTTGCTCCTCTTCTTTTCCTGCATGGTTACAGTTTTATTCAATTTTTTAATTTGAGCTGTTACTGTTTCATGAAAAATGTCGATAGAATCACGAACCATGATAGGATTAAATGATGATTTAGGTTTGAATGGGGTTGTTAATTGATGTGTTCGAGTCGTTTGCTCCGTTTCTCCATGGGTAGTTCCGCTGTTGTTTTCATTAGATAAATCCTCCATGATTCTGAGTAAAGGCAAGTCTGATTGAGATAAGTTCGAGTTTGGGTTAAGTCCTCCAAATATGGGATCACGGTGTATGTTAAATTCTGTTTGAGTTTGAGTTTTTGTCATCAGATGGAACTTTTTCAATTTTAACTTGCGTACCCCCTTGTAGATATCCAGTCTAGTTGAGGCATAATCAAAATTCCCTCCAGGGGCATATGACAAACCTAGATTTAAAATATGTTTCTCTCGTGCTGATAGCTCAGTTGTAGTCAAATTGATAATGGTGTTTTCAGTCATATTGTTCTTCATTATTTGTTCTGCCAAGTTTTCTTTCCTCTTTTCCTGTAGTGATTTTGCACGTTTTGAGCTGGCCCTGCGCCTCTGCCTCCGCTTGTAGTTGTCGATGATTCGACGTTCCCTCTTTGTTGTTGGGGCCTCGGGCGGAGTGTTTGTCTTCGCTCGTGGCAAATAAAATTCAATTCTTCCCCCGGGGATGGTTTAGGGATTTGTTTGTCCCCTCCCACCATTCTTCTCATCTCCGATTCGGATTCACTTCCCTCAGCTGAGCTTGCCTCTGAATGTGAAGTTTCTATCGTGAGCCCACTGCGTGTAGATGTCGTGATATTCGAACCTTCAATGTTTTTAAACTTAGACACTCTTATCGCATCATAGCGTTTCGCAAAGGTGAATATTTGCCCCATTTCGTAGTCTTGTTTATCTCTTAGGAATTTAAACGTTTTTCTTTCTTTGATTTTATCCTCCTCTTTCGTTAGTCTCATCAGCATTTCTTTACGTAATTTAGCCTGTTCCTCTTTATTGTTCATTTTGTCAAGGTCTTCATTGATTTCATCTATTTCTTTTAGAAGCTTGTTTCTGTCAATGTCTGCATATTTAATTAAAATGAGGGTCAACCTTCTAGATGAATCCAGGTTGCAATCAGCCCACTCACGCATAAGATCAGGGTTAGGGTCATCGTAACTTGGTGCAGTCAAGATCCTAAGACCCCTGGGAATTCTTCCTACGTCAATATATCTCTGGAGGGATCGTGACTCCCACCATTTGCTTAGTTCCGATTTCATTTTTTTCTCCAGGACTCTGAATTTATTCTTAATGGAACCAGATTCATTGGAACTGTTGACTACTGTACTCGTGGCACTGGATGTGGATGGGAGGTCATCAGAGAACATTGCCATTGCTGCTGCCTCCTCGCGCGCACCATGTCGGCCGACATAATATACTTTGCTGTTAGAAAGCTGTGAGTGACGTGAATGGTTATTTGTGTGTCCCAAACTATTCACTTGCTTAGCACACCCCTTCACCCTGCATTTGCCTCCTATCCTACCTGGGTCGCGCAGACGCTGCCCAGTCCTCCGACTCAGCCCCGACGGCGTTCCAGCAGGTATCGGATGTCTCAGGCTGCAGGGGGTCAGACGTTCCGTATCCTTTCCGGATCAAAGATATGCTGCCAGGTTACCCCGGAAGTAATGTTCCACTTTGAACGACGACCTTTGCTAAGAGGGGGTCCGTGGTTGATCGAGTGAAACAACAAGCCGATCAATTACATCACGCAGTCGCCGCTGTAATCCAAGGATTTCTCCACAGTACGGACACGGACCCAAGTTGGTGCTATGTATAAGATACTTTATTTAATCGCCATTACGCGTTTCGGCTCCCTTGAGCCTTGTTCACATGACATGGTTTGAAAACTAAGTGCGAATTTTATAGTGCCGATAACAACCAATTAAAAACATATATATCACGTGATACCTTCAACAGTAGACATGGAAGACATACTTTCTCTTTCACATAATTGGAAAATATAAAATATTACCAGAACCTAAAATGCAACTGTTATTTGACATTTAATCTGTTAATAGATAGCTTTTATTCAATATATGGATAAATCCAAAATGGCAAACTGTGTAATGTAGCTGCCTGATTGTCCTACTGTTGTGGTATTCGATTGTGATAAATAAAATTACGTGTTAAAAAGTGCAAAAAGTGAAAAAAGTGCAAAGTGCTGAAATATTAGTGCTTTAATATTTCTATTAAAAAGAAATACACATACATATATATACACATATACATATATATATATACATATATATACATATATATATATACATATATATACACATATACATATATATATATATATATATATATATACATATATATATATACATATATACACATATATATATACATATATACATATATATATATACATATATACATATATATATATACATATATACATATATATATATACATATATACATATATATATACATATACATATACACATATATATATACATATACACATATATATATACATATACACATATATATATACATATATATATACATATATATATACATATATATATACATATATATATACATATATATACACATATATATACACATATACATACACATATATATACACATATATATACACATATACATACACATATATATACACATATATATACACATATATATATATACATATATATACATACATATATATACATATATACATATATATACATACATATATATACACATACACATATACATATATATACACACATATATATACACATACATATATATACATATACATATACACATATACATATATATACACATATACATATATATACACATATACATATATATACACATATACATATATATATATATATATACCTATACATATACATATATACATATATATACCTATACATACATATACATATACATATGTTTCACTCCCAACAGGTTCTCGAGGAGAAATATATATATACATATATATATATATATATATATATATATATATATATATATATATATATATATATATATATATATTTAGGCTGTCCGGAATTCGGTTAAAACCGACTCTGCCCGACAGTACCCTACCGGATGAAAATCAGCTGACCCGGTTTAAACCGAGTGTCACTGATTTTCATTGCTGTTGCACCACTTGGCCACTTGATGGAGCCAAAGCATTAGAAGCAAAGCTCCAATTTAGGCCCGAGAACGAAGCAGTTTGGAAAGTGCGTCTCCCCCATTAAATTCGGGCAGACACATTGGTTGGCAAGGTTGGTGGGTGGAGCCAGGTCTCATTGAAAATGCTGTCCGGACTTTGTCTGGCCCCACACACCGCAGCACACTTCAGACCCCCACGACGACGAAACGATGACCAGAGGACGACCGCCAGTGCTCCAAGTGCTCCAAGGCCCAGCAGGTAAGTGGAAAGTGCGTGTTTTGTCGAACTGTAACATTGCTACAGAATCACCACTGTCACTGTTGCAGCAGAGAGGCTCTGATAGCTTTGATGCCCCCATACCTTGCGAGCAGGGGTTGAATAGCGGAGGGAGGACAGGGTTGGCCTCTTTGTATCTTAGTGTGTGTGGAGGGCAAGGAGTTAACTAACTGCAATCCTCCGGCGCACTAGTTCTTGGCCTCAGCAGCGTAGAAAGCCATCCACACGGAGCCACAACGGTAAACAGCAACTGCACCGCAGCTCCGTGGGTATACGACACTTCCAGGGCAGTTGACCTGTGCGCAAAGATGAATTACGTTGACACCTCTGAGACCCCGAGCGCCCTCACCAGAGTTCTGTAACATCACTGATCAGCTATGGTGTCCACAGCCAGGGGCCAGGATCCCGACACTTAAGCCCCACGCAGCTCTAGGGCCATCAGGGCCACCCTTCTCACCAGACTCAGGGTAGGCCACCTGAATGGGCACAGTGAAATTTGGAGCCCGTAAGCTGAGATAATCTGATATCATGTGCGCCAGTCAAACCTGGGGGGACCAGGTGGAGATATTATAGAGGCACAGTCATTGCAGTAATTACCCGCAGCGACAATCCAGGAGGCACAAAGCGCCTCTGCAGGCCTCACCTCCTCGTTTTTTTAATTTTTATTTTATGGGATCAGCAGGGCCCTGCCACCCCTCTCACCACACGCTGCAGGTCGCTGCTTCAGCATACCAAACCACGCGCCGATGCAGCAGTCACCAGCACCACACCAGCGAGTTGGCAACAGTTCGCCCCAGGTAGGCCTCCGAGCACCAGGCAGAGCCCTGCGGCCCCCGCGAGTCCCCACAGCCAGCTCACCTTCCACCAGCATTGGTGCGCAGGACACCCCATGATGCCGCAGGCCGCCTCAGATCCAGTAGTGTAGATCAGTGCCATGTGTAGTCCTCAGTCGCGACTGGTAGCCGCCATGAGGTCTCTACCGTTGTGCCAGTCCGGAATCTCCTCGCTGCCCCGCACACCTGCCCAAGTCAGGACGAGCAGTCCGACACGCACACAGTAGGCGAAAAATGCAGCATTTCGGAAAGCGAGTGCCACGCTTGGGTAGTTCGAAGTATCCCCATATACAATTCTGAGGGCCTCAGATGACGCATTCTGGGGTGCATTTATCATAGCGATTCTGTGATTGCCTGCATGTGGAGACAGACTGGTGTGCATTTATTAAAGGGACGCTATGATTGCTGGCATGCGGAGACGCTCTAAAGAGGTTTGATTTATTGCTGAACGCTTCAGTGTCAGCGTTTCACAGCACTTGCAGATTGTCGCAGACTGTGTATCATATGTCTACGGCCAGCGATTCAGAGAGCAAAGTCAGAGAGCTTGGGGGTTAATAGCTTTTCATTTGTACGGTTAAATGGATGGAAAGCCTCAGCAAGTTCTTCTAAAACAAGTCTAACAAATCAGTGGCGGATTATTATTAATTTTTTAGGGGGGAGGGTTTTATATAGCGCACACAAAACCCGGAGGTATCAGAGCGCTTTACATGAGCACCAGTTGCGGTACAACCTCTTCTGACATTGTACACCCGTATTCTACACTATGTGAATAATTGAAGATATACATGGCTCGTCTCTCTGAGAAGTAACTGAGTGTCCCACTGTTTAGTGCAACACAGAGTGCAGGGGGCGAAGACAGACAAGAGAATGGGGAGCCGAGGTGTGAATGGCCAAAGGGCCAGAGCAACACCAGGCCCCCTGCCTGGCTCATGTGGGGGGGGGGGAGAGGAGCTATTGTGTTCTGGCGTCTGTCTTGCTGCAGCCGCACCCGAGTACTTCACAGGTCTGTAAAAGACCATTTTACTTAACGAGGCTTTCTTGTTTTTCACCCCTTCTTAGAGCCCCTGCATCTCCATTCTGCCGATTGCTGGAAGAATCTCCCCCCCCCCCCCCCCCCCGAAATTTGACTGTAGTTGCGCATCTGGGAGCTATGTAAGTATATTTACGCCACTGGTCCTTATTACTGTTGAACTATATATGAATGTTTCATACTGGACACATATGGATTCAACATTCCCCTTTCATTAAGCTAAACATTCTCCTGACACTAGGTTACCTGACCTGCATCTGTATATACATCGCATTTCTTTGCAATTTTATAAAGCCTGAAATTGGCCTAAGGGCTTTCGACCACCAAGTATTAATCACTTTTAGGTACGCTGGAGGTTAGCTAATTTGCATACATCCAGAACCGAATTTTTTTTTAAAGCATGATGGTTAAAAAGCATTTAGGGTACCAAGGTTACAGATTTTTAAAGTTTTGAATCAAAAGCACTTAGAAACTGCAATTCAGTTTTCGTGAATGTTCCTGTTAGAGCCCTGATGGCTGAAGGTTTTGCTTCAAGGTCCGCTATTGGAACAAACACATTTTCAAGACTTTCCAATCCTTAGTCAATTCAAGGCCAAGAGGACAAAGGAGAGAGTCCCAGAGCGAGGAATCTGAGCCACATTGTGCCCATCGTTGAAACTAATTTTTCATGTGTGATTGGACTGAGAGTCTCATTTGGGTGGCTGGGTAGACTTTTTGTTTGATGTCATCAGGCTTCTTATGCTATGCCTCAAATATGTGTTCTTCAATTTCACCAATATGTTGGCAGCCTCTTTAGTGGCATCATTATTTTCTCAACAGTACACAACCAGTTTCTAAGTGTTTTTTTTTTATGATCTAGTTTGCGCAGAACAACATGCCCCGCAGAATAAAGACGGCAGAAGATTATGTGCTGGAAAACAAAGATTTCATGGTTGAAGTGCGTGGGCAAAAGATGTTAATTTGCAGGTTTTGCAGAGTGACTGTCCCAATAGTAACTGGGAAGACTGCAAGCCGAATTGCTGAACATCTTGTCACCAAGACCCACTTGAAATTGAAAGAGCTACCAAATAGCGACAGCCTATGCCAGATGTCTCTTGCTGAGACAATGACACGCTTCAAAAGAAAACGTGAGGAAGAAAAGGATGTGGCACATGAATTTGTACGTGCCGTAGTGCAATCTGGAACCAGCTTACACCAAGCCGATGGACCGATTGGGAATCTGTTCCGCAAGCGTGCACCAGCATGCAAAACATTACCAAAAGCAACACAAATGTATGACAAATACCTACCAGAGGTGTTCCTTGCAGATATTGAACATATTTCAGAGTTACTCCAAGGTGATGTAAAGATCTCGGTTACCCTTGATGAAACTCCAGAGATGCGTGGCGACCCAGCAGTGGCAGTGCTAATCACATTTTGTGATGCAAAAAATGGATGGTACAGACGTACCATCATGGCAGATCTAGATGTACTGGAAACATGCAACGCAGTGTCACTTGGAATGCTGCTGCAGAGAGTCCTTACCAAGTTTAACAAAGATTGGAGTGATATTGTTTGTATTTGCAGCGATACAGCTACGTATATGAAAAAGTTATGTGATGACCTGTCAAAAGCAATACCTGAGCTGAAGTGTTTCCCTGTAAGAGATCCCTGCCACTTGCTAGATGGTATGCTGAAAGCATCTCTACAATCTTCTGAGCTAATGAAGAATGGTATTGATTTTGTAGTCCATTCTGGTGCACTGTTTCGTTATGCGCGGGAACTAAAACGCAAATATTTCTCATTTTGTGTTTTGTGTGGCAGCAAAGAAAGAGTCATCCCAACTGTGTCATTTAGTCGGTGGTTCTCAGTCCTAGAGGCCGTGAATGCAATATTATCTATGTGGCGGCCGTTTACTGATTTTTTGCTTAGTGATGATGCAAAAGGCAAGAAATGTGAGGATCTTCGGGTGCATATTGATAGTGATGTCAAAAAAAGTACACTGTACTGCATTCTTAGATTTTTACAGGAAAACAGGACTGCTGTAGTGGACATAATCAAAAAACTCAAGTCAGAAAACACCCTTGTCTACCAAGTGTTCAGCATAATTGGTGTAGATGTCAAACATCTCCTCGAGAGTAGGCTAGGCGACACTTTTAGTGACTTTGGCACTGCAACATGTTCCCTGTTAGAATGCTTGCCACTTGGTAAGCAAAGAAGTGTTGAGGACCAATTCAGAAAATTTTATTTTACAATGCATGAGAAATGGCTAGCTATGATGCATAGAAATGTCCCTTCACCAACCATGGCGTTTGAAGTCATTGAAGCCTCACTTTGGTACGCTGCGCAAGTGTTAGATCCCTTCCGTAAAGGGGAATTTTCTCCAGACTTTGAAAAGTACTGCTTCATTTTTGACCGCTTTAACACCTCTGAGGGCATATGCACCCAGTTCAACGCATATGTTGCAGAACCTAGCCCAGAGAATGTCAACCTTGAGGTGCACCAGTATTGGCATGGAAAGCTACGTCAGTGGCCAGAGTTGGCAAATTGTGTACTGGCTGTTTTGGCGTTGCCAGTCTCAAGTGCCAATGTCGAGAGGGCCTTTTCACAAATAAAAGTGTACATGGGAAGGAAAGAGAGAGCGCGAATGACCAAAGATTCACTGAAGAAATATTGTATGGTGTACTACAATAAATTCGACTTGTAAAAATGTATTTGGAGCTCATATACACTGTACATGGACTGTCTATATACCATGCATCAATTAAGAAAGCAAGCAATAATAAAAGCAAAACGTCCCATAAGCACCGGTAAAACACCGTTTCAGTTGTTTTTTATGGCGCGAAAATGAGTAACCACTGAAAAGCACTGTTTTTTTGAGGGATTGAAATCACTGGAAAACACTGAAAAAACACCACCAGAATTTACCAAAAATAGAAACTGAAAACAGGAAAGCCTATTAATATATTGTTAGAAATGGGGGTCTCTAGTTGGCAGAGGTAGGTACCTTTGACCAAGTAGGGGCCCTTGCTTCTAGTCAGGGTAAGGGGGCTACACTCCTAAAATAACCCCTGCTCACCCCCTTGGTAGCTTGGCACGAGCAGGCAGGCTTATCTCAGAGGCAGTGTGTAAAGCATTTGTGAACACATATAGTAATACAGTGAAAACACTACAAATGGACACCACACCAGTTTAGAAAAATAAGTAATCTTTATCTAGACTTAACACAAGACCGAACGACAAAAATCCACAATACAGTAAACAAAATATGACTTTCAGATGGTAGAAATAGCTTAGTTCAATGTAGATGATAAATGCGACACTTTACTCTCAAAGTACCTTGGATGCGTCACCCAAAACAAACAAAAGGGTCGCAGAGAAGGCGATGCGTCAGTTCCTTGCTTCGGGGGAGGCGGCGCACCTGTTCCTTACTGCAGCGCAGGGGAGGCGATGCAGTCTGTTCCTTACCGGAGAGGAGGCGAAGTATCCATTTCTTACTGTGATCCGGTGCGATGCGACAAAATGGCGCCTCGATGCTATGCGAAGATCCGGTGCGATGCGACAAAATGGCGTCTTTGATGCGATGCAACAACGTGGATGCGATGCGTGCACGTCCGACGGCCGTGCGGCGAAATCGATGAACTTTGGAGCCGCAACAAGCCCTGCGACACGCTTCTCCGGTGATGCGACGGTGACCTCTGCGGCAGCGGCACGCTTCTCCGGTGATGCGACGCGCTGCATCGGCGATATGAACGGCAAACTGCTGTGGCGGCGACACGCTTCTTCGGCGATGCGACGGCAACAGCTGCGGCGGCGACACGCTTCTTCCTCGTTGCGTCGCGCTCCCAGCGACACGCAGTCTCCAGAGGGCCCAAAACCACAGCAGGCACCTCACTGCAGGTAGAATTCCCAGCAAGGAAATTCAGGGGGAGCTGGTGGTGAAGTCTTTGTATCCCTGAGACTTCAGAACAGGAGGCAAGCTCAGCTTCAAGCCCTTGGAGATCTTCCTCAAGATAGTAAAAGTACACACAAAGTTCCTTTTCTCCTTTCCTTGGCAATGAGTAACCACTGCAGGCCAACCCCAAACAGCAAACAGCACAGGGGCAGTCTCCTCCTTCAGCTTCCTTGGTTTCTCTCCTTGGCAAAGGGTTTGTCTTGATTCCCAGAAGTGATCTAAAGTTCTGGGCCCCAATATTTATACTACTAAATCCTTTGTTCTCTGAAGGCAGAGAGTGTCTGTACCCAGCCCAAACCAGTTCTGTCCTCCCTGGTGCAGCTTCCTGGCAGGAGGTGGAGACAGCATTGTTGAAAGCAGACCTGGCCCAGGTAGCTGAAAAGAAATCTCCTCCCCCTACTCTCTATTCTATGTAGGCTCAGGCATGTGAAAGCAAATCTCCTCCCCCTACTCTCTATTCAACCCAGGTCCTATTCAGCCCAGCCCTGACTCATCAGACTGCTGGAGCCAAAGCCCTCTCCAGCCCCCTGTCACTCACAAACCAGACATGGAATACACAAACCTAGCAGAGGCATACTGGATGGTTAGGCAAGAAAATACCTACTTTCTAAAAGTGGTATTTTCAAACACAGAATGTAAGAGTTCAGGCATACTAAACTTTATTTTCCTATCTTGTTCCTTGGGTCAGTTATGCTTATAAGATGTTATAAACTAACTGCCCATTTGCCTAAGGGAACAGATAGCCTTGCAATAGTGAAAAACTAAATTGGCTGTAATTCACTATCAGGACATGCCACACACACCAGGGCATGTCCTACCTTTCACATACAACGCACCCTGCCCATAGAGCTACCTTGGGCCTACCTTAGGGGTGACTAACATGTAGAAAAGGGAAGGTTTAGGGACTGGCAAGTGGGTGCACTTGCCAAGTCGACATGGCAGTCCCAGACTACACACAGGTTCTGCAATGGCAGGCCTGAGCCATATTTTACAAGCTGCTTCTGTGGGTGGCACAATCAGTGCTGCAAGCTCACCAGCAGCATGTGATTTACAGGCCCTGGGCACTCATGGTGCACTGTACTAGGGTCTGACAAGTAAATCAAATAAGCCTATCATGGAGTCACTAATCCATTACAACAATTTACAATAGAGAGCATATGCACTTTAGCACTGATCAGCAGTGAAAAAGTGCCCAGAGTCATAAAACCACCAACAACAAGTCAGAAAATAGGCTAGGAGGAAGGCAAAAAGTTCAGGGATGACCCTGCAAAAAGGGCCAAATCCAACACAACCCCCTTCCAGCCAAAACGCAGGGTAGACCAATCACTACCTTGATGGGCTTCCCTGCTTTGGGCGATAGAACATGGACCCTGGCCCGCAACTGCAGGGGCATACTCCAGTTCTAGGCCAATCTGAACCCATTTGGATCCCTCTGTCCATACTCTCAGGGCCCGCTAAGCTAACCCATGGGGAACCCTTCTCCTCACCTGTGGACACCATCTGTGCAGCACCTAACCTTAGCTTGCTCACAGGTGTGTCCCAACAGACAGACAGTACCCACATGGCCAACACAGAGGTGTGGCCCCGTCCACCCCCGGGGTGTAACTCTGGTCCCCCTCCCAGGGGCAACTCTGTCCACCAGGACAGCAAGCCATAGTGGCCACTGACAGGCGTCAGTGATGAGAACCAGGTCCCAGGCCTTTCATGGTTCTCCAACCTCTGTGGCGTCAGACAGCGGGGGGCAGAAGCCCCAGGTGCCTGGCACCCCTGGTCCACTCTCCCTCCTGTCAGGTCTGATATCCTGACACTGACCCACCAACCCCGGGCCTGTACCTGGTGGCTGGACAGGAGACTGGGGTGGGCTTTCCCACACCCGGTCCTCCTCCTTGGGGCTCTGCACCCTCCCCCCTGGAGCGGTACCCCCTTCCAGAATTGTCAGGGCACCTGTGGCAGGTGTCCTGCACAATTCGCCCACCAGTTCAGGGGTTCTATCCTGCAACTGGGACCACAGCCTAGGGTCTGTACCCTTAGACTGGGCAGAGGTCAGGGGTGAGGCTGCCCTCTCCCTGCCCCCCTTATTGGGGTCCTGCACCCTCCCACCTGGAGTGGTGTCCCCAGAAGACAAACCGGTAGGGACACTGATCACAGTTGTCCTTCCCTCCAGGTCAGGCAACACCTGCACCCGGCTTCCCAACCCAGGGACTACCCCCGGCGGCTGAGCGCCTGCCTGGCGCACCAAGACTTCCTGGGGAGCACTCATGCCCCCCGAGGGTAACACATAACTCATGTGTTGTGTGACAGTCTGCCTGGCGCAGATCTCCCGACCACCCTTGTCCATCTGACAGTGCGTGAAGATCCCCCAGGACAGAAGTGGTGTCACCATGGTCACTCCTAGGAGACTCAGACCCTCTGGCTGGCCCCTGACCCACTGGTTCTTCCACTGGGGACTCTCTCCCCCTCTCACCCCTCAATCTGGACTTCTGCATTCTCCACTTAGGAGTGGTACTGCCAGACACCAGAACTGATGGAGGTCTGCTTACAGACACTCCACGCTCTCCGGACACTAGCAGATCCCCCTCAAATGGACCACTAGTACAGCTTAGGCTCCCTACCTGGTGCTCCCTTAAGGAACCATCCAGGCCCTGAGACCGAGGTTGGGCACTTTCGGGACACATCCCAGTCTCACTCCTTCTCCTAGGAGACAGGACGTGAGGCCCTACAACCTTCCCACTACAACAGGACCTAGCTGGGCTACTCTGAACCTCTCCCACCACTCTGGGCTGTAAGATACCTGAGCCACTCCTCTTAGGGTCACTCCCCAATGCCTCTCCAGACCCTTTGGAATCCACCAAAAGGTCTGCCTCCCGGGTGAGCTCCCTGGGGCCAGAGAACTCACACTCCAACAGGTATTGGCATAGCTCTGGAAAACAGGGACTTACAATATGCTCTCCCATAATTGAATCACACAGCCCCACACAGGTGTTAACCAAACTATCCTTCACCTCACCATCCAGTGCCTCGCACACGTACCCCACACCACTCTTCTGAGATTGGCAAGACAGTATCTGACTGTCTCTGTCACTCAACCCACACTCTTCTGGGCGGTCTTCACACTCACACACCAGGACTTCAACCATGGGGGAACCCCTCTCCCTGCACCTCTCATCTAGAGTCAGTAGAGTGTCCCTTCCACCACTAGGACTATGAACCCCCGGGTGTATGTTAACCCCCTCCTTCAAGTCAGGCGCCACATCTCTGGGTGTGTGTACTGCTCCCTCAGCACTAGATAACTCAATTTTGCTGCCACCATCTGAGCTGGACTCCACCTCCAACCCAGCCAAGCTCACTTCCTGAGCTTCATAGATTTCTTCTTCTTGGGCTAAGGCCCTCTTGGTCTCAGCCCTGTCGAGCTCCTCATCAAGCTCTCTCAGCCTCTGCTCACAAGCCAGAAGCCATCCATCTTTTTCTGTTTCTCCTTCACTTTCGGAGAACTCCTCCTCCTCAGACTCAACTGGTAGTGTTGGCCCCCAGCGGGGTAACTCATAATGAAATAGGGATGCCTCTAGATCCTCCCTGGATCTTCTCTTCACAGGTAGCCCCCTTTCCTTACAGAACACACGTAGCTCCTTCATTGTATAGATGAACATGTGCCAGAAGTTGAGTTCCATTTCAACAACTAACCAGAGTCTTAGTATCAAAAAATACTTCCAGGAGGACACCAGCAAACAGAAAAACAGTATGTGGTTGCGTAATGGTCTGCACTCACTAGTAGCGTACACCAATCACTGTATATGAGTCACAAATGCAAGTCCAAATCCCACCCCTGACCACCAATGTTAGAAATGGGGGTCTCTAGTTGGCAGAGGTAGGTACCTTTGTCCAAATAGGGACCCTTGCTTCTAGTCAGGGTAAGGGGGATACACTACTAAAATAACCCCTGCTCACCCCCTTGGTAGCTTGGCACGAGCAGGCAGGCTTATCTCAGAGGCAGTGTGTAAAGCATTTGTGAACACATACAGTAATACAGTGAAAACACTACAAATGGACACCACACCAGTTTAGAAAAATAAGTAATCTTTATCTAGACTTAACACAAGACCAAACGACAAAAATCCACAATACAGTAAACAAAATATGACTTTCAGATGGTAGAAATAGCTTAGTTCAATGTAGATGGTAAATGCGACACTTTACTCTCAAAGTACCTTGGATGCGTCACGCAAAACAAACAAAAGGGTCGCAGGGAAGGCGATGCGTCAGTTCCTTGCTTCGGGGGAGGCGGCGCACCTGTTCCTTACTGCAGCGCAGGGGAGGCGATGCGTCTGTTCCTTACCGGAGAGGAGGCGAAGCGTCTATTTCTTACTGTGATCCAGTGTGATGCGACAAAATGGCGCCTCGATGCAATGCGACGATCCGGTGCTATGCGACAAAATGGCGTCTTTGATGCGATGCGACAACGTGGATCCGATGCGTGCACGCCCGACAGCCGTGCGGCGAAATCGATGAACTTTGGAGCCGCGACAGGCCCTGCGACACGCTTCTCCGGTGATGCGACGGCGACCTCTGCGGCGCCACGCTTCTCCAATGATGCAACGCACTGCGTCGGCGATGCGAACGGCAAACTGCTGCGGCGGCGACACGCTTTTTCCTCGTTGCGTCGCGCTTCCAGCGACACGCAGTCTCCAGAGGGCCCAAAACCACAGCAGGCACCTCACTGCAGGTAGAATTCCCAGCAAGGAAATTCAGGGGGAGCTGGTGGTGAAGTCTTTGTGTCCCTGAGACTTCAGAACAGGAGGCAAGCTCAGCTTCAAGCCCTTGGAGATCTTCCTCAGGATAGTAAAAGTACACACAAAGTTCCTTTTCTCCTTTCCTTGGCAATGAGTAACCACTGCAGGCCAACCCCAAACAGCAAACAGCACAGGGGCAGTCTCCTCCTTCAGCTTCCTTGGTTTCTCTCCTTGGCAAAGGGTTCGTCTTCATTCCCAGAAGTGATCTAAAGTTCTGGGCCCCAATATTTATACTACTAAATCCTTTGTTCTCTGAAGGCAGAGTGTGTCTGTACCCAGCCCAAACCAGTTCTGTCCTCCCTGGTGCAGCTTCCTGGCAGGAGGTGGAGACAGCATTGTTGAAAGCAGACCTGGCACAGGTAGCTGAAAAGAAATCTCCTCCCCCTACTCTCTATTCTATGTAGGCTCAGGCATGTGAAAGGAAATCTCCTCCCCCTACTCTCTATTTAACCCAGGTCCTATTCAGCCCAGCCCTGACTCATCAGACTGCTGGAGCCAAAGCCCCCTCCAGCCCCCTGTCACTCACAATCCAGACATGGAATATACAAACCTAGCAGAGGCATACTGGATGGTTAGGCAAGAAAATACCTACTATCTAAAAGTGGTATTTTCAAACACAGAATGTAAAAATCACCCACACTAAAAGGTGTATTTTAACATTCTGAGTTCAGGCATACTAAACTTTATTTTCCGATCTTGTTCCTTGGGTCAGTTATGCTTACAAGATGTTATAAACTAACTGCCCATTCTGGCCTATGGGAACAGATAGCCTTGCAATAGTGAAAAACTAAATTGGCTGTAATCCACAATCAGGACATGCCACACACACCAGGGCATGTCCTACCTTTCACATACAATGCACCCTGCCCATAGGGTTACCTTGGGCCTACCTTAGGGGTGACTAACATGTAGAAAAGGGAAGGTTTAGGGACTGGCAAGTGGGTGCACTTGCCAAGTCGACATGGCAGTCCCAGACTGCACACAGGCTCTGCAATGGCAGGCCTGAGCCATATTTTACAAGCTGCTTCTGTGGGTGGCACAATCAGTGCTGCAAGCCCACCAGCAGCATTTGATTTACAGGCCCTGGACACTCATGGTGCACTGTAATAGGGTCTGACAAGTAAATCAAATAAGCCAATCATGGAGTCACTAATCCATTACAACAATTTACAATAGAGAGCATATGCACTTTAGCACTGATCAGCAGTGAAAAAGCGCCCAGAGTCATAAAACCACCAACAACAGGTCAGAAAATAGGCTAGGAGGAAGGCAAAAAGTTCAGGGATGACCCTGCAAAAAGGGCCAAGTCCAATACATGATGATCTCTAAGGACTGAATACTACTAACATTTTGAACCCACTACCCCCTGGAGGCCGACGCACTACCATCTCATGTCCTGGCTCACTATAGCAATTATTATAAAAAATAGTACTGGCTAAAGTAAAAGACGTGAAAAGGACGGAGAATTTATGTTATTGTCTTGTTTATTGTTTGAATTTGAAAGGTCACCCATTTGCTCTATATGTCACCACAGTCACCCACTGAATTGTCTGTGTATTTGTTATTGTTTTCTTTGTCAGACAGCTCCCATTGGTATTATCTTTTTGTATAAAAATGTTTACACAATTAGCAAGAAAAATAGAGAAACAAAACAAATAATTTAATAAATATATATATTTTTGATAAAAACTTACAGAGGTGTGGTACATTTATAAAAGTCTAGTATAAAATCACTATTGATTGTGAAAGAAATAATCAGGTTCTGAACCAGTACCCCGTGGTACTTACCCAACGGAACCACTTGTAGCTTTATAACTATTAACCCAGGTTCCGAGGGATACAGGGTGACCCCATTGATCTTAATGGTACTTCAAAGACTATAAAGCAGTTCTTCCCTAAACAGTAGTTAGTCAGAGAATGTTGCAGAGGATTGAAAAAGTGTATGCAGTACAGCCTGGCCCACTTCAGCTTGTTGACGCACTCGTACATCCATGGAGGTCACTTTCTTGCGAGTAGAATGTGGCCTAGGAGAGCAGGGACTGTCTTTTGGCTTTGGTGTAGCAGGTCTGAAGACACTTGACTTGCCAGGGAGCTATCTCTGCTTTTGAAACAGCACTGCCTTTGTGTGGTTTAGGGTAGCCAACAAATAACTGTTGCGTTTTACAAAATGGTTTCTTCCTATGGATGTAGTACATGTGAGCCATTTTGACATCTAATGTGTGAAGGGCTCTTTCTGCAACAGAGTCCGGGTAAAGTAAGAAGAAAGAGGTTCAATTCTCTGGTTCAGATGGAAAGAGGAGACAACCTTGGGCAGGAATTGTGGGTTATTTCTAAACACTACTCTGTCAGTGAGGATCTAAAAAAGGCTCTTTTAGCGTGAGAGCTTGGATCTCACCACAGACTGAGAGAAGTGATTGCAACTAGAAAAGCTACCTTCCATGAGAGAAACTGGAAAGGGCACTACTCTGAATAATGAAGAGTGCTCCCTGTTCTGTAGAAATGCTGTCACTGCAGTCAAATGTAAATAAAAGTGTAAGCAAGACCTGAGCAAGTGAGACAGGTAACAATGTCTAATACTGCTGGCTTGAGTGAATCGATGTTTTGTGTAGGCATTAGTGGGCAAACGTTTTCTACTTTGTGGCATAGAAGGCACAAGTAGTGGAACGGCAAGCCTCTTTAAGAATGGACATTCAGTGGGCAAATTGAGGTGGCCAATCTCTAGGACCTCAGGAGCCAATTCACAGGTTAAGCTGCCTGGGGTCAGGGTGTCTGACTGTGCCCTAGTTTTGAGTGAGAAGATCTGATTGGTTGGAAATCTTCTCGAGAGAGACCACAGACTACTTGTTAAGGGGCCTAAGGGACGGGTCTTTCTTGAGGATGAGAAAGTACAGGTAGAACACCCCTTTTTTGCACCCCTTTCCGTGGCGGAACAGGCTGTAAGCCTCTTTGAGTAATAGCGCATCCACTTCCTCCTGGAGGAGGCACTGGTGTTCTGCGGAGAGGAAGTGTATGCAGGGGATGGTCGGATGTGGAGCAGTGAGTTCCAGGCAGTAGCCTTCTTCTCCAATGGACAGGAACCATTGGTCTGAGGTGATATTTTGCCATTGTACGAGAAACTAGTGCAAGAGTCCCCTGACAGGTGTAATGTGGTCAGGGGGAAGGGACAGAGAGTCACTGCTTGGCGGAAGTGGCTCCCATTACCGCACCACCCTTGTGGTTATTTCCTCTATAAACACCTCTGGAATAACCCTGGGAGGTTTGCCGCTGCTGCCTCTGGTATGAGGTACAAGCTTCTGGGGAGGTGACTGTGGCGCCGGCATGGAACTGTGAGAGACGAAAGGAGCCATGGGGTAATGGGGACTGAAGAGCCCCATTGCCTTGGCTGTATCCTCCTTGATTTTCTCCAGCATCTGGTCAACCTGAGGCCCGAAGAGGTGTTCCCCATCAAAGAGCAAGTTGATCAGATGCTGCTGGACCTTTGGCTTAAAACCAGAAACAGAGCCAGGCATGTAGGCAGATGAGAATGTTAGAGTTAATACCCTCTTGCAGCAGTGTAAGCCGCGTCCAGAGCACACCTAATGGTCGTGCTGGAGATGGTCTGGCCCTCACTACGAGCTCTTAAGCCCTTTGCCTCCACTGATCCGGAAGGTTTTGGATCAGGTCTCCCATCTGTCCCACTGAACTCGGTCATACTAAGCGAGTAGGCCGACAGAGTGTGCGATGCACCAATGGGTGGAAGATTGAGTAGCCACCCGTTTGTTTGCCTTCTGCATTGATCTTTTCACTTTCTTTGTCAGGAGACGGGGTGTCCCCAAGTACCCTGGACATTTGCAGGCAGTATGCACAACCATAGAATCTGGTGGGAGCTGTCATTAGATGTAAGGAGGGTCTGAAGGGGAGGCCTTCTACTTTGTCAACAGTGGGCATAACTAACAGGGTCTTTAAAGACATCCTGAGTGGATTTTAACATATCCTTAAGCATGGGTAGGTATTGTGTTAAGCACTGTGGGTGTTAGAGCGTTTCCACTAAGAAGTCATCTTCCTCTGTGATGACGTGCAAGTCCAACTTGTGAAAGGTGGCCACACTGTGAATGACCTCATAATACACAGTGCTATCATCTGGTGGAGAGGGCTTGGCTGGGTAGAGGTCAGGTCGTTGTCGCCTGGGGAGACAACACCATAATCATCCTATTCATCCTGGGGCTCCGGGTCATATGGGGCATCGTATGGATCAGTGGGATCTAGGAGACTACCCTCCTCATAGGATTAATGTGGGACTCCACTAGCAAGGATGGTGTAGGTGTCTTGTGTGGTGGAGGAGTAGGGGCTTTAGGTGGAGAGGTGGCTAGTTTGGGTGGAGGAGGAATTGTAGGAGGAGGTGGGGAAGGAGGAGGAGGGGGAAGGAGGAATGGAGGAATACAAGGGTATAGAGCTAGTGCCACAGTCTCAATGCTTCTTCAGCTTGAGAGGTGGTGGTGGCTCTAGAGCAAGCTGCTCCTCAAAGATAAACTTCCTTGTACGAGGAAGAGTGTTCTGCACCTTTGGTGGCGGTTTGGCAAAAATCTTGCCCATTTGCAGGTGAATGGTCTCTTCTGCCTACTGTTGAGCTCTTCCTGAAGGCGCAGCAGAATGAGGGCGTCAAAATCCTGGGAACACGCTGAGGAATGCGCCGTGGATGGATGAGTCAGTGCAGATAGCTATTTCAGCGTCGAAGCCGGTCTGGGCGTCGAGTGTTGCTTCGGCTCCGAAGAGCCTATTTATGCAGCTGTTTTGGTGCAGTGATCGGTGTCTGCTCCAAAGCGTTGTTTCGGTGCCGGCGATGGCTAGAATGCAGTGATGGCTCAGAAGGCTGCTGAGGTAGTACTGGGCTCGACGCCTGACCCCCTGAGGAGTGGTAGTCAACCCACTGTTTATGGTGGTGAGACACAGTACTCATGGTTGATGTCTTCGGCCGTTGGCCCAGTGGGGGCAGTTGATCTTCGGCATCATATGCCCGATGGTGAACTTGGCTCCAGGCTAAAGGCCTCATCTCAGCGCTGTGCCATCTTGCATCAAGCGAGGTATCAATCGCGTCGATATCAGAGGGTCACCTTGGTCCAGAACTGGAGGGAGGCAGGGCAGAAGGTCTTGTCAGGCTCCGGCGACAAGCAGAGGTTACAGACTGAATGATGATCTTGCCACAACTACTTCGAGTGGCACTATGGACAGTACTGGCAAGGGGTCCTTTCCATTATGGCCTGCACATTCTCGAGAATGATAGAGGAAAAGGGCCTGAGGAAGGGCCAAGGCATCAAACGAGGCGTCAAAGTTATCAAAGTTATACGGTCGTCAGCGTGAATAAATCGGGCACTTTACAAGTATGAAGAAACAGGCTTAAGGAATAACAGAACCCAGTCACAGCCCTGAAGAGAAGCCCTAAAACAAAAAGGGTTTCTAAAGTGTTACATTGTGTAAATTGTGAAGTGTTGCCCATCTCCGCCAGGAGTACTTCTAACAAACATGTATAACAATTTTTCAATAAGGAATCATTAAATGATGTAGACCATCTTATCTGGGATTTTGGTCTAAGTCTGTTGAATAGTTGACAGCAAAATTAAATAGTCAGCTAGATAACTCACTTTTTGTATTTATTGGCCCAATCTAGCTGTGTGGTACAGGGCCCTCCCCTTTTTTGGTACAACTTTCTAAAAGTGGCATTTTCAGAATAGGTACTTAAAATCTGACTTTACCATAAAGGAGGATTCTAAATTACTATTCCGTAGACACCAAACATGAAATTTCCACCTGTTCCCAAACAAATGTTAGCACTTATTAAAGGTAATAAGCTAACCCAATGTTATCCTATGGGAGACGTAGGTCTTGCAGTAGTAAAAAACTGAATTAAGAGTTTGGCAGTACCAAGACATGTAAAACTTAAAAGTACATGTCCAACTTTTTAAATACATTGCACTCTGCCCTGTGGGCTGCTTAGGGCGGGCCTACACTAGGGGTGACTAATATGTATTCAAAAGGAAGGTTTAGGCCTGGCAAATGGTTTATTTTGCCAAGTCGAAATGGCAGTTTAAAACTGCACACACTGGCTGCAATAGCAAGTCTGAAGCATGCTTGAAAGGCTACTCAAGCGGGTGGCATAATAAGTGCTACAGGGTCTCTTGTAGCATTTAATTTACAGGCATTGGGTACACGTAGTACCACATTACTAGAGACTTACAAGTAAATTAAATATGCAAACTGGTGATAAGCCAATGTTACCATGTTTTAAGGAGTGAGCACATTCACTTTAGCACTGGTTAGCAGTGGTAAAGTGCACAGAGCCCTTAGGCCAGCAAAAAGGAGATCAGCAAAAAAAAGGAGGAGGAAGTCAAAAAGTTTGGGGGAAGGCCACGCTAAGGCTGAAAGTTCTAACAACAGGCATGACTTATGACAGGCCGAATAAAGGGCTTAAAAGTCAACAGCAGTAGTGTATACAGGGTTTGGGTATAGGTGTTACTGGGATGTTGACAAAAGCTTCACTTAGTCCTTAAAGTGGCAAATGAATATTGAAACTTTTAGCTCCAACTCTGGAGACAAAGAGATTAGCGCTAAATGTAAAACCTTTTGTCAATAAGACAGGAAAGTAAAAAGATTGGCACAGGGACGCACTCCCTTTCAAATCCAGGATTCAAGGTCACATATTTTGGCACAATTTGCAGAACCTTGCAATTGTAGGCCTGAAGGATGTATTCTTTGGATGTTCATGGAAAAAGGAAGCAAACTTCTTTGACTGGGATAATGAGACAAGGATTAACACTTAACAAGGTTGTAGGGATCATGAATCCAGAAAAGTTAATCTATAGGGTTGGAGGTTCTGGCACTGGCACAGATGTGCACAACATTGCTTGCCCAGAATGGATTTGGCTGCCTTGCAAGACCATTTACCTTCAATGATGAAGCAATCGTGAATTGCTATACCGATCAGTGATGGGAACTTGACTGTAGGTCTAGCAATTCACCTATCAGTATTTTTAATTCCCTAACCTTGTCAAGGTGCAAGTTTCAAAGAGACACATCAATAGGTTTTCAAATGAACATGAAACAGGAAATGGCATGTTAAGGAGCCGTGCCACGAACATAATACATACTGAGACAAAGAAAAACTTGTTATATCCCGGCTTTGGGACTGACTGCACAGTTAAGATTTCTAACCTGGAAAGTAACTGAAAACTGATATTGGAACATTGAAAGACTGGCAAGCATCCTCTCCTACTGTCGAATAACTCCCTAAGAAGCAACTGTCACAAAATATATGTTGGCTAAGAAAGGTGTCGTGAATTAACTATTTATGTTGAGAAACCCCATGGACTGACATGGAAATCTATTAGATGAATTGTTCTAGTGTGATAGAGCCACAGATGTATTAAGAAATTGGATTAATATAAGAAAATTACTAAATAATTTTTTGATAATCAATTTAGTGTCTCCTCAATTTCTGAACTTCAGTACTCTGGATGTCAGTGTTTAACTAGAAGGCACTCTATAGCATTTGGCACTTCTCCTTTTCCCCTTTGGTCAACAGACGTTTTCTTTTTAGATTGAAGCCTACCAGACAGCACAGCTGTCTGGTTGCTAAAGACATCTTGAGGACATTCTGAAAGCTTCCCTGGGAATGCATTCCGCCCATTGCTTACCATTGGCTTTGTGGTTTGTAGCTCACATTTGCTTGCTTTCTATTTGCTGCCTTTATTTGTTTTAGACTGTCCAGCTTGACTTCGTCCCTTGCGGAGAGCATTCTTTATTTAATATATTCTTCCGAGTGCTCCTTTTCAGTAAACAGGCCTGTAAATCTTGTTCTTATCTTATCACATTTACTGTGCATTCAAAGACAGATGTCAAATGTCAGGCTCTGTCTTCCGAGTGAGCTTGGTGTTTACTTTTCTTTCTCTGACTTCAAAGTGAGAGGAATTATGTGACAATCTTGCTGTGAAAGGCATTTTTTCTAGCACACAGGAAAGTTTAAATCTCTGTAATGAACTGTACAGACATTTCAGAATATATCAGAATTAGGAAGGCAGAAATAAAGTAATTTTTGTAATTTTAAAGTATGATGCAAACAAATATATTAATAAAATCAAAACAAATCAGTACACTAGGTGATGACATTTCCACAGATTATTGTTTGGGTACTGTATACGTTTATCAGTAAAACTGTATGTCTGTGCAAATGTGACGGTCATTTGAATTGAAAATGTGTTGTCTGTAATATGAGTGTGCTACCACACCATACATACTACACTTTACGCCACTCCACTCTGCACCACTCTATGCCACTGCTCTCTACTCTGCACCACTCTACGTCATTGCAATCTACGCCTCTCTACTTTATGTCAATGCACTCTACAACACTTTGCACCACTGCACTCTACACCACTCCAGTCTAGGCCACTCCACTCTACATCACTCAACTCTACACCACATCACTCTACTCTTCACCACTCTACTCTGCACCACTCCAAGCCATGTTATTTTGCAACATTGTACTCTATGCCACTGCACTCTACGCCAATGCATTCTACTCTGTACCACTCCACTCTAAGCAACTGCAATATTCTCTGCACCACTCCACTCTAAGCAACTGCAATCTACTCTGCACCACTGCACTCTACTCCATGCCACTTTACTCGATGCCACTGCACTCTAACCTGTACCACTCCACCCTACCCCAGTCTATGCCATTCTACTTTACACCACTTTGCCAATGTACTGTACACCACTGCACTCTATGCCACTATACTCTGCAACATTTTACGCGACTGCACATTACACCACTCTACACCACTGCACTCTACGCCACTCTATTCTACTCTGCACCACTGTACTCTATGCCACTCTACTCTACACCACTCTACACTATGCCACTGCACTCTATGTCACTGCATTCTATGACACTCTCGTCTGCAACACTTTTCTCCACCACTGAACTCTACACTACTGCACTCTGCAACACTTCACTCTCCCCCATTGACCTCTGCGCCACTGGAATCTACTCCACTCTACTATGCCCCACTTTACGGCACTCTACTGCACTCTATGCCACTCTACTCAATGCCAATGCACTCTACACCACTACGCTCTAGGCCAATCTGCTCTGCACCACTGAAATCTATACCACTGTGCTCTACTCCCCAACACTCTACACCACTGCACTTTAGCCCACTCTACTGAACTCTATTCTACTCTGCACTACTCTACCCTATTGCCACTGTATGGCACTCTATTTTACTCTGCACCAATGTAGTCTATGCCACTATATTCTACTCTGCACCACTCTACTCTGTGTCACTCTAGTCTACGACTCTACTCTGCAACACTTCACTCTCCGCCACTGCACCCCACACCACTCTATTATACACCACGTTACTCTACGACACTCTATTCTACTTTGCACCACTCTAATCTATGCCACTGTATTGTACGACGCTGCAACACTCCACTCTATGCCACCTTATGCCACTCTATGCTACTCCACACTACTCTCCTCTATGCCACAAACTTTTAGCCATGCTGAACAGCAGCCACGCTAGTGTACAACATGGCTAAAACACATTGGCAAATGCAATAGCTCTTGCATAGGCGAGACCTATTGGCTTTGCCAATGCTTGTTTGCTCAGCTATTATACTCTAAGAGACTGGGGAGCATCTTATATTGGCTCAACCTTGCACCAAATATTTTTCTCAGTGGAGAAACCATCTGCCCACAGAGCCCATTAATGTTTCATTAGAAAAACACCTTCCTTGTTGACCCCCCCACATTAAATGTGTGGATGTTTCCTCTCAATTTCTTCCTTAGAAACACCCTCACTCAAGCCCTTGACAGGAGTAAATTTGCAAGTGTTTTCAGGATGGGAATCTGCTCGCAATGGTAGGAGTGCTCACTTTCTTTTGCAGGAAGGACCTCCCTGGAACACCACAAACAACGTGGAAATTCCACCACATGACCAGACTTTCACTATTCTCAATTAGCACTGGTGAAGGTAACATTACATGAATCCCTATTGCATAAATCAGGATTTTGGATTTATATTTGCAAATGATTTGAGAACTATGCCATACTTGAGTGCTCAAACATTTTTAAGAGTCGGGCTCTAAGAGCGTATTGCAAATTAAGCATAGTAAAATATAGACCCTAATTACATCTCAGAACATTAGTGGGTCAATGCTCAATACTCATTCTTAAGCCTATGCGTTGTCTGAGCCGCTGCTCTATGGTAAGCTTGGCCAACTTTGGCTTTCCACATCTGGCCCACAATTTCAGAACTGAAGTGTCTAGAAACTTCATTATGTGGTGGTCTTGGGAATTTTCAAACTATGAAGAACAAGTTACTTATCTTCGGTAACGATATATCTATAAGAGACATAGATTAGTTATGGATTCCTCACCTTAGAATTACCCCCAGGCGTCAGACTGGATTCGGAGAATTTTTTCCTCAGCAGTACCTCTGCGCGTCAATCGGTGGCGTCGGTCTACTCCGCGTTCGTCGTTGGCGTCGTGGTCGCCAGCATGACATCGCGGTATCTACTTAGACGCCGCCCTCGCGCGATGACGTCAGTTCTTTACACGACATTCCATGCCAGAAGCGCAGAGCCATGCAAGACACTGACCACTGGTGCACGAAAACTAGGGCCCTGAAAGGGAGTCCCTTACCCTAGAAGTCAGTTTGCAGAACTGGCAGATGTCAAGAAGAGGGACTCCACGTCCCACAGCAGTAGTGGCTGTCGTCGCCCTGGTGGACAGGGCACGCAAACCGAATGGAGGTTCCTTTTTCGCCAAGGAATAGCAGATTTCGATGCAAAGAACGACCCATCGGGAGATGGTTCGTTTTTGCACAGCCTGACCTTTCTTGGCGCCCACATAACCGACAAAGAGCTGGTCATCCACCCGGAATTGTTTTGTGCGATCCAGATAGAACGAAAGCGCACGTTTTGGATCCAGACGGTGGAGCCTCTCTTCATCTTTAGAAGGATGCGGAGGCAGAAAGAAGGTGGGCAAAGTGATGGTCTGTCCTATATGGAAAGAGGTAACCACTTTAGGAAGGAAAGAAGGCCTAGTGCGGAGGACAACCTTGTCCAGATGAACAGCCAGGAAAGGAGGCTTAGAAGAAAGGGCCTGTAGCTCACTCACCCTGCGAGCAGAGGTGATGGCAACAAGAAAGGCAGTTTTAAGGGTTAAGAGTCTGAGAGGACAGTTATGCAGCGGCTCGAAAGGAGCACACATCAGATAAGTAAGAACCAGGTTCAAGTCCCACTGGGGCATCACGAAAAGAGTTGGAGGAAACAAATGAGTAATGCCCTTAAGGAAGCGATTTACAATGGGGGACTTGAAAAGAGAAGGCTGGTCAGGCAGCCGAAGGAAGGCCGAAATGGCTGAAAGGTAGCCTTTGAGAGTGCCCAAAGTAGAGACCTGCTGGGATAAGGAAAGAAGGAAGAGGAGAACTTCTGAAAGGGGGGCATAAAGGGGATCCACAGCCTTTGCTGCGCACCATGCCACAAATTTGCTCCATCTACAGGCGTATACCGTTTTAGTGGAGGGACGCCTAGCTGCCAAGATAACATTACAGACTTCGGGAGGAAGGTCAAAAGCGGTCAACTGTCGCCGCTCAATCTCCACGCAAGGAGGAGAAGCTGGACAGGTTCGGGTGGAGGACCGTCCCCTGCTGCTGCGACAGAAGATCCTCCCGAAGAGGCAGACTGATCGGAGGATCGATGGCCATGTGTAATAGCTTGGGGTACCAGACTCTCCGTGCCCAATCTGGGGCCACAAGAATGACTTGGGCCCGGTCGCGCTTGATCTTCTTCAGCACTCTGGGCAGAAGTGGTATAGGCGGAAAGCCGTATAGAAGACCGCAACTCCACTTGCGACGAAAAGCGTCACCTAGCGAGTGCCGCCTTGGAAATTCCAACGCGCAGAACTGCTGACATTGCACGTTCTCTTCGGTGGCGAGTAGATCTAACCAAGGCTCTCCCCACTGCTGAAAGAGACCTTGCACCACCTCCGAGTGAAGACGCCATTCGTGATCCATCATGCAACTGCGGCTGAGTTCGTCCGCCCTGGCGTTCAGAGAATCTGCCAGGTGTTGAACCACCAGGGTTACGCCCTAATGTTCCAGCCATGTCCAAAGGCGGAGAGCCTCTTGACATAGGGTCCACGACCCCACCCCGCCCTGTTTGTTGCAGTACCACATGGCGGTGGTGTTGTCTGTGAACACCTGCACCACTCTTTCCCGGACAGAGGGAAGGAATGCTTTTAGTGCAAGACGAATCGCCCGAAGCTCCAGAGGTTGATATGGAGCCCGGACTCCGCCGGAGACCAGAGGCCTCTGATCTCCGCCTCTCCCATGTGGCCGTCCCACCAAGCAGTGATGCATCTGTCACCACTGTGAACTCTGGTTGGGGAAGGGAGAGGGATCTGCCGTTGACCCAATCCCGGTTCGTTAGCCACCACTGCAATTGGTGTGTAGTGCCCTCCGAGATCTGGATGCAATCGGAAAGATTCCCCTGATGCTGTGCCCACTGGAACTTCAGGCCCCACTGCAGAGCCCGCATATGCCACCTGGCATAGTCCACCTACAGGATGCAGGAGGCCATGAGGCCCGGTAGCCTCAGGGTCATTCTGACCGAAACCCGGGATAGAGGCTGAAAGATCGAAATCATAGCCCGAATATCCTGGACTCGCTGCTCAGGAGGATAAGCCCAAAACTGCGCTGTGCCCAGAACCGCTCTGATGAAAAGGAGCTTCTGAGAGGGAATCAGGTGTGACTTCGGCATATTGATGGTGAACCCACGCGAAAGCAGGAGGTCGGCCGTAGTCTGGAGGTGGGCGACGACAGCCTGGGGCGAGTCCGCCTTCAACAGCCAGTCGTCAAGATAGGGGAAGACTGGAACCCCTGATCTGCGCAGATGAGCTGCGACCACCGCCATCACTTTCGTGAACACCCAAGGGGCGCTGGTAAGGCCAAAGTGGAGCATGGTAAACTGAAAGTGCTCGTGGCCTACCGTGAACCGCAGGTAACGCTGATAGGCCGGCAGGACGGGGATGTGAAAATAAGCGTCCTGCAAGTCCAACGCTACCATCCAGTCTCCAGGGTCGAGAGCAGACAGAACCTGAGCCAGGGTCAGCATCATGAACTTCTCCTTCCGGAGGAAGCAGTTGACGTTCCTGAGATCCAAGATAGGACGCAGGCCCTTGTCCTTCTTGGGCACCATAAAGTAGTGGGAATAACAACCACGACCTACTTCTGGAACAGGAACGTGCTCGATGGCTCCCTTGGCCAAGAGAGCCGTAACTTCCTGTTGGAGTAGGGCCACGTGATCCTCCGACATGCGATGGAATTGAGGTGGCATGGATGGAGGGGTAGTCTCGAAGGGGAGGGAGTAGCCCCTTCGGACTATCTGCAAAACCCACCTGTCCGACGTGATGTTGAGCCAGTGGGGGAGGTGATGGCGAATCCTGCCGCCCACTGGTGAATGATGGGCCTGAAAGGTCAGACTAGGAGGGTTTGGAGGCTGCGCAGAGGCTGGACAGCTTGCGCAGGCCTGTGGCCCTGGGCGGGACGTGGCGGGGCACCCCTTCCGTAGCCACGAAAGGGGCGAAAAGCAGACTGCTGGAAGAGAGGTGGGAGCAAGACCACTGACTCACTGTCAGTGAAACTGCTCTCCCAACCTCGCAGCTCTACCATTAAGTGAGGCCTCCCGAGCCCTGCACTCCCGTAGTGTTGATGTTCGAGGCCCTCCTCCACCCGCAGGTTATACCTGCGCCTCATCCCTGGTGGTCTAGTGGACCTCTGACTCCTTTCTCTCGCTCCGCTTTCTGCCCCTTTCTGCTCCGTTTTCACCCTTCAGCTTTTCCACCCTTTCACTCTCTATAGCCCTTTTCTGCTGCTTTCTGCTCCGTTTCACCCTTTATTCTTCTCATCCTTGTACTCTTTATATCTTTTTTCCTTTTCCTTTTCACCCTTTTACTCTTTTTTTTCCTCTTCTTTTATCGCTTGCTTTTTCCCCGTTTTCCCCGCCGCTGCTGCCCCCACAGCCCCTCCCCCCCAGCGCGACCAGCCCGAACCAGTTCCCCTCCCCGTACCCGCCTCCCAGCTGTCCAGCCCTCCCCGACCCCTACTTAATGGCGGCCGCTGCGGGGACAGGCGAGCAAGACCACTGACTCAAATCAAATCAAATCAGCTTTATTCGGTGAAAACAATGACACCATAAAAGCATTCTAATAATAAAAAGCTCTTTAAAATTACAGTTTACAGAGCCTAATTGTACAATCTAATCGCAAAACATCTGTTTAAAATTGAGGTATAACAGTCCATTTAATAATGTACAATCAAAATATGCAATCAACAGTTCATAGGCATAAAGTGCAGTGTGCTTGAAATATAGAAGTAAAACTTTCTAAGCAGCATTCATTCTGATCAATTATAAAATGTAGACGATACTAAATACTAATCTAAAGTTACATTCAATCATCCTGTTGCTTATATGACAAGATGTCCAAGTGTGCATAGGTCTTTCGTCTCCTTATGGCATGGAGTATGTACATAATAACTGCATTTATAATTTCCAGGTTTTCGAGGCTACATACTAGATTAAAAGCATGTTTGTAATGGAAAAGTGAATTTGATAGAAACAATGGTTTTAAAATCCTTTTCCGGATATCTATATAAAATCTACAAAAAAGTAAAAGATGCAGCGTGGATTGGAGGGACTTTCCATCACACGGACATTTAGACAGCTTATGACACCACGTATCTTGTTTTGGGAAAGCCGTTAAATAGTGTAGGGTGCCAAGCCTTAATCTGGTCAGGTAAAATCTATATTGCGTGTTTCTCACCTGTATTAAATAGTATTGCAGGCCCCTTACTGATGGAATTTCGTAATATGTTTTTACACTATTTTTCTGACTAGATTCATACTCTCTGGCGTCTTCCGTAGCCCTCAGGTAACGCATCTTCAAATCGCTTTTACTGAATTTTAAAATTGTTGAGGGATTCTTCCTATCCATACATAACTCAGAGCGTCCCAAAAGAGTTTTTATATACACGAGCCAGGGAATCTTACTGCTCTGGTCTAGAGAAAGACAGTCTACAATTAGATCTGATTAATGGCGGCCGCTGCGGGGACAGGCGAGCAAGACCACTGACTCACTGTCAGTGAAACTGCTCTCCCACCCTCGCAGCTCCACCATTAAGTGAGGCCTCTCCAAGCACTGCACTCCCGTAGTGTTGGTGTTCGAGGCCCTCCTCCACCCGCAGGTTATTCCTGCGCCTCATCCCTGGTGGTCCAGTGGACCTCTGACTCCTTTCTCTCGCTCCGCTTTCTGCCCCTTTCTGCTCCGTTTTCATCCTTCAGCTTTTCCACCCTTTCACTCTCTATAGTACTTTTCTGCTCTGTTTCACCCTTTATTCTTCTCATCCTTGTACTCTTTATATCTTTTTTCCTTTTCTTTTTCACCCTTTTACTCTTTTTTTTCCTCTTCTTTTATTCCTTGCTTTTCCCCTGTTTTTCCCACCGCTGCTGCCCCCGCGGCCCCTCCCCCCAAGCGCGACCAGCCCGAGCCAGTTCCCCTCCCCGCTCCCGCCTCCCAGCTGTCCAGCCCTCCCCGACCCCTACTTAATGGCGGCTGCTGTGCGGCCGCGCCCAAATGGCGCGCCGCTGGCGCGCCTAAGGCACGCCAATGACAAACCCGTCTGGTCCCGTCTGCGACCCGACCGGGACCAGTGCCAGTAACCCTGGACCTCCGCACCGCCAACGCTACAACCCAGCGGCACTCCACGCACTCAACCCAGGCCGCAACAACAACTGCAAGCTAGCATCACCAGCCGACACCCAAGGACCCTTCAGCTATCACCTCTGCCGGCACACCTGCAGCACCGCCAGGAACACGGACCCAGCACAAACCGCCCGCAAGAACACAACCGAACCGAAGACCCTGCAATGCATCCTCCTCAACGTCCGATCACTCCACAAACACGCCACAGAAATCTGGGACCTCCTCGACAGCACCACCCCGGACGTAGCATTCTTCACCGAAACCTGGACCAACACCAACTCGGGACCGGACATCGCCATCGCCATTCCCCAAGGATACAAGATCTCTCGGAAGGACCGACCCACCCGCCCAGGAGGAGGAATCGCCATCGTCCACAAATCCAACCTCCGGCTGAGCACACTCTCCGACGAGTCCACAGACCTGATGGAACACCTACACTTCAAGATACAGGCCAGCCCTACCACTACCCTATGAGGAACTCTCATATACCGACCCCGCGGACCTTTCACCACCTCCATCATGGATATCATCTCCCCGCAAGCCATCGCATCCACCAACTACACCCTGCTGGGAGACCTCAACTTCCACCTCGACAACCAACTAGACCCCAACACCACAGCCCTCCTGGACAACCTCCACAACATTGGACTCCGCCAGAACGTGACCGAACCCACGCACTCAGCAGGACACACCCTTGACCCCCTCTTCACAACAGGAAACTCTATCACTTTCAGCCACACCACCGAACTCCCATGGACAGACCACCGATGCGCCACTTCACCTTCAGAACACCCACCATCCACAGGCACCAGCACCTGCTCCCACGAAGAAACTGGACCAAAATCACCAACGACCAGCTCACCTCCTCACTCAGCAACTCCACCCTAACCACCGCGGAAGACGACGACCCCAACACCGCAGCCCGAACTCTGCACAGATGGATCTCCGACAGCGCCAACACCATAGCCCCCCTCAAGAAGAAGAACAACACACACGCCAAGAAAGCCAGATGGTTTACCACCGAACTTCGAGAGTCCAGACGCACATGCCGCCGCCTCGAAAAGGCCTGGAGGAACTCCAAATCCACAGAAGTCCACAACAACTTCAGAGCCGCCACCAACGCCCACCACCAACTCATCAGAAAAACGAGGAAAAAAGCGATCGAAGACAGAATCTCCACACACGCGCACAACAGCAAAGAACTCTTCAGCATCATCAAGGAGTTCGCCCAACCCTCCACGAGTCTACTGACATTCCTCCCTCACAAGACCTCTGCAACAAACTCAGCACCTTCTTCCACCACAAAATCAAGAACATTTACGACAACTTCGACGAAGACAGCCAACACACTGAACCCTCACCAGCCACCCCCGACACCGTGAAGCCAACGATTGACAACTGGACAGCCCTCACCACCTAAGACACACTGAAGACAATGTAGTCAATCCACTCCGGGGGCCCCCACGGACCCCTGCCCGCACCACATCTTCAACAGAGCTGCCGACACCATCGCACCCATGCTCCGCCACACCATCAACCGCTCCCTGGCGAATGCCTCCTTCCCCGACGACTGGAAACACGCCGAGATCAACCCCTCCTGAAGAAGCCCTCGGCAGACCCCACCGACCTCAAAAACTACAGACCCATCTCCCTGCTCCCGTTCCCAGCGAAAGTCATCGAGAAAGCCATCAACAGCGAACTCGCCACCTTCATCGAAGAGCACAACATCCTCGACTCCTCCCAATCCGGCTTCAGAAAAACCACAGCACAGAAACCGCCTTCCTCGCCGGAACAGACGACATCCGCTCCCTACAGGACAGAGGAGAAACAGTAGCCCTCATCCTCCTCGACCTCTCAGCGGCCTTCGACACAGTCTCCCACCGCACCCTAACACGCAGACTCCACGACGCAGGGATCCGGGACAAGGCCCTCAACTGGATCCATTCCTTCCTCTCCGGCAGAACGCAGTGGGTCAGACTCCCTCCTTTCCTCTCGGACCCTACACCAACCACCTGCGGAGTCCCCCAGGGGTCCTCCCTCAGCCCCACGCTGTTCAACGTCTACATGGCTCCGCTCGCCCCCATCGTCAGAACCCACGGACTCAACATTGTGTCATACGCAGACGACACCCAACTCATCATCTCCCTATCCAACAAACCCAACACAGCCAAACACAACTTTCAAGAAGGCATGGAAGCTGTCGCCAAATGGATGAAAAGCAGCTGCCTACAACTCAACACCGACAAAACAGAAGTACTCATCATGGGCCCAAAACCCGACGCCTGGAACGACACCTGGTGGCCCACCGCCCTCGGAAGACCACCCACCCCCATGGACCACGCACACAACCTTGGAATCATCCTGGACTCCGAGCTCAAAATGGACCACCAGATCAACTCCGTCGCATCCTCCTGCTTCCACACCCTCCACCTCCTACGTAAGACCTTCAAATGGATCCCCCTCGAGCACAGAAAGACCGTCACTCACGCCCTCGTCACCAGCAGACTCGACTATGGCAACGCACTCTACGCTGGAATAAACAAAAACCTCACACACAAACTACAAAACATCCAGAACGCCGCAGCAAGACTGGTCCTCAACCTGCCAAGACACTGCCATATCTCCCAGCACCTGCGCACACTCCACTGGCTCCCCATCGAGGCTAGAATCACCTTCAAGATTCTCACCCACGCACACAAGGCCCTCCACAACACCAGACCAGCATACCTGAACAGCCGACTCAAATTCCACGCACCCCAAAGGACCCTACGATCAGCCCAGCTCTCCTACGCCGGGGTCCCCCGCACCAGAAAGACCAGATCTGGAGGCCGCTCCTTCTCCTTCCTCGCGGCCAGAGCCTGGAACGCCCTAGCACTCCACATCAGACAGACAACATCACTCCCCATCTTCACGAGAAACCTCAAAACTTGGCTCTTCGACAGACCCCCCTCCTTGATGGACTGGAACCTGCACCCCTACCCCCCCCCCCCCCCCCAGCGCCTTGAGACCCTTACGGGTGAGTAGGCACGCTTAACAAACACGTGATTGATTGATTGATTGAAGCGAGGCGTAAGGATTTGGCCGTTGCCATAGAATCCTTAAGGCGCTCGAGCGCGTTGTCTGCCTTGTCGCCAAACAGGTGACGGCCATCAAAGGGCATGTCCAAAAGCGTTGCTTGGACATCCCCCGAAAAGCCAGTGGATCTCAACCAGGCATAGCGTCTCAGTGCTACTGACGTGGAAATCGTCCAGCCCAGTGAGTCGGCGGTGTACAGCCCACACCGGATGGTGAACTTCGCTGCGTCTCTCCCTTTGGCAACAGCACGGGAGAGCACGGACCGGGCCTCCTCCGGGCACTGTGGCAGCACCTGCGCAACTGTGTCCCACACTGAGTGGGAGTAATGGCCCAATAGACATGCGATGTTCAGCGACCGCAGTCCCAAGCTGGAGGAAGAAATCATCTTCTTCCCAAGGTGGTCCAGCTTCTTGGATTCCCTATCAGGTGGTGCATTAGGAATGCGCCTTTGGACGTTGAGGCTTGGACTACCAGGGGTAGGATGAGAAGAGAGGGTCGCCCGGGGCCGGGCGGTGGCGTCGGGCAATCATCCTGTTCACAGGTGCCCCAGTGTTGGGCTTGGACCAAGTGCCCAAAAGGATGTCCGTGAAGGCCTCATTGAACGGCAGCAGGGGCTCCGAAGAGGCAGCTGTCGGCTGAAGCACCTCGGTCAGGAGATTAGTCCTGACCGCCACCGTAGGAAGCTCGAGGTTTAAGACCTCGGCTTCCCTACTCAACACCACTGCGTAAGATGCACCCTCCTCCGTAGCCACGGTAGGGGGAGAAAGCATGCCAAGGTCTGGGGAGGTGTCCAGACCACTGGTGTCACCCAACTCCTCTCTCCAGTCCGGTTCCTCTAACTGGTCTGCAAGAGGGTCCACAGACCCCTCCCAGTCCTCTTCACCCTCTCCTGGTAGCCACTCTGGCGGTAGGAAACATCAGGAGAGAACAGGGGTACAAAAGTACCGGTCGGCGCCGGTCCTGGCGTCGGGCGACGTCAGTCCGGCTCCGTGTCCTCATCGAGAAGGAGGCTGGGGCCGACGCCAGCTGGGGACACAACCGGCGTCGGAGGCGGCGGGGTGTTGTCACTGGATTCGGCGCCGGAGGTGTCACGAGGTCGACTGGCGCCGATCCGGATCCAGGCCTGGATCCTTGGGGACCCTGCGGCGCCGAAGCTGCAGACATCAAAGGCCTAGCGCCCTCAACCGAGTCCGCGGGGCCCGAGGGCGTGCCGGCGGAGTCGGGCTGCCCGAAGATGGAATGTAAGGCTTCGTAAAAGCTTCGAAGCTGGGCAGGGGTCGCTCTGGGTCCCGGAAAGGAAGGGAAGGCCGGAGTCGACCCAACAGGCACCGCGGGCGGAGCCGGACGACTACCTTCCACGTCCCGCATCGCGTCAGCCATCGGACGGGGAGAACGCGAAGAGCGACGATGCTTCTTCGCCTTCTTCTTGTGCTTCGACTTACCCGAAGATGAAGACTTCGATGAGGAGTGGTGGTGGTGGCTCCGCGACCGATCCCGCGACCTCCCTCTCGACCGGGACCTCGAACGGCATGGGGCGGACTACAAGGGCCTCGAGAAGCTTTCGGGACCGCTCCCGCAAAGACTTCCGGTTCATGGCCCAGCAGTCGGAGCACGACTTCAGGTCATGGTCGCGCTCCAAGCACCAAAGGCACACGAGGTGCGGGTCCGTGACCGACATCAATTTGTGACAGGAGTCACAAGCCTTGAAGCCGGTCCAATGTGACATCTCTCCGTGCACCAGGAGTCGATCGACTCAAAAAAGGTGTCGACAAAAGTCGCAAAAAATGGAGTCAAAAAGTGACTCGAGGTACCGCTCTCCGGATCTGCGCTGGCTGGCGCGGAAAAAGTAAGAACTGATTTCAGCGCGCAAGGGCGGCGTCTAAGTAGATACTGCGATGTCATTCCGGCAACCACGACGCCAACGACTAACGCGGAGTCGACCGACGCCACCTATCGACGCGCAGAGGTACTGCTGAGGAAAAAATTCTCCGGATCCAGTCTGACGCCTGGGGGTAATTCTAAGGTGAGGAATCCATAACTGTTAGACTTGGCATCTTTTGGCGTGTTTCCCCCAAGCTTTTGCTTTCTGCACTCCCGGTTTTGACTCTGTTTTTGCTGGTGTAACGTTTCTGCACGCTTTCGCACTGCTGATCAGTGGTAAAGTGCTGGTGCTCCTGTGGTAAATTGTGTTATGATTGGATGTTTGACTTACTTGTCAGTCCCCAGTAAAGGGCACTGCGGGTGCCGGGGCTTGTGAGTCAACCGCTACTCGTGGGCCTGCAGCACGGATTGTGCCACCCACGTACGTAGCCCGAAAAAAGGTATAAGTGAGTGCAGTTTGGTATGCCTGAACTCAGCGTCTAAAGACGTAGCCTTTAGCAAGGGTGCCCTTTTCATTCTGAGTTCATAAAGGCCACTTTTAGAAAGTGGGTATTATTTTGCTCGGTCATCCCGTGTGCCTCTGCTGGAATGTGGATTGCCTGTCTGGGTTTTGGACGACAGATGGCTAGGAAGCAGGGTGGCTCCCGATAGTCTAGGTAGGTCAGGAAAGGGCTAAATAGTCCTGGGCTGCGATGGGGGGAAGAGGGAGGAGATTTCCTCGCACCTCAAAGGGCCTGGTCTGCCTCTGACAAGCCGTCTCCACCTCCTGCCAGGAATTCACACCAGAGAAGGCCAAACTGGTTCTGGCCGGACACAGACACCCTCTGCCTGGAAGATCAAAGGATTTTTGTGTACAAATACTGGGGCCCAGACCCCTGAACTTTAGAACTCATCTGGATCAAGAAGACTGCCAAGAAGAAGAGCCGGAGAAGCTGCAAGAAGGAACGACTGCTTTGCTGCGTGCTTTTCTGGGCCGACCTGCAGTGGCTGCTTCTGTCTTGGGCAGTGAAAGGCCTGGACTGGACTTTCTGCAACTGCATTGGTGAGACTCTCCAAGGGCTTGAAGTAGAGCTTGCCCCCTGTTCATGGAGTCTCAGGAACATCAAAGACTCCAGGTTCTTCGACCCGCAGCACTGGGGACTGTGTGTTTCGTACTGCAACCCGAAGAACACCACCTCGACGACGCCTACGACGACCCTGCCGACCCCGTGTCCTGAAGGCACCGCAGAGAGCACCGCCTCAATGCCGCATCGCGACCCTGGTCTCCCTGACGACGACGCTGACGCCATCACCGAGCTGCTGCTCGCACCGCAACCTGTGGGCACCGCACTCTGCACCGCCTCGCTACACGGCGACGCCGTGGCCTTCCTGACGCCGCCACTTCCCGCCGAGATCGACACCGCTGCTTGCACCGTGGTTCGGGGGCACCGCTCGTAAGTTACGACGCACCGCCCTCATCCCACACCGCAGCCTTGGCCCACCGACACCGGTGCCATTGACTCCCGCTCGTCAACCGACGACAGCGCTTCAGCAACGACGACGCCGCTGCTTGCACCGTGACCTGCTAGCACCGTGACGAGCACCGCCTCCATCTCGCACCGCGACCCTGGTCTCACCGACGACGCCATCTGACGCCGCAACCGAGCCGCTGCTCGCCCGCGACCTGGGGGCACCGCACGCCGCACCGCTGCCCTTCGCCCCGCACACCCGACGCCTGTCGGCGCCAGCGCTCCTGATCCCATCAGAAAGGAGCTCGATCTGCAACGCGAGTGACTTCAAGGGCCCATCGCCCTGCATCTCTGAAAGGTACTGTTTGCGTGTCTTCCCGACACGGTAGAAGGCCTGCGACCCCGCGGTCAGCCAGAACTGTTTTTGGATTTGTGTGTTCACGACGCCGTGGTAGCCTGGACGGAGCTATCCACCCAAGGAACTCTTTTTAATCAGCGTATTTTTGAACTGTGAACTTTTAAGTATAGCATTGTGGCTTTTTATCGTTTTTGGCCTTGTTTTAATTATATAAAAATATTGGATATTTTTCTAAACTGGTGTGGTGTCCTTTTGTAGTGCGTACACTGTATTACTGTTGGTTATGTGCAAATGCTTTACACACTGCCTCTAAGATAACCCTGGCTGCTCGTGCCAAGCTACCAAGGGGGTGAGCAGGGGTTATTTTAGACATGTAACTCCCTTATCCTGATGAGAGTGGTGGTTTTTGCTTGACTTTGGCCCACGCCCTAGCCTACCAAAAATCCCATTTCTAACATTGGTTGTCAGCGGTGAGGATAGGACTTGCGTTTGCACTTGACTTACAGTGATTGGTGTGCACTACTACCATATCGCAGACCATTACGTGCCACATACTAACCCGGTTTCTTTTTGGCCGATTTTTGTGATCTTGCCAGGTGAACTTTCTGCTTCATCATGCCGGAATCAATAGCATCATCCGTTGCATCCATGGACATTGCCTTTGAGGAGGATAGGTTGGAGCTCTACACTGTTCTGGAATTGAAATCCGTGTGCAAAAACCTAAAAGTCCAAATCAGAGGCCTCACTAGAAAGGACGAGCTACAAAAGGCGCTGAGGGCCTGGGTAGCAGCCAGAGACGCAAGTGGGCAATCTGGTGACCTTAGTGGAGAGGCGGGGGAGCCTAGTCCTAGGATGGATGTGCTTTTGGGAGGGGGGGGGAACCCTTCCGACCAGGCAGCTGGGACCTGTCCCCAGAGGAGCTGGAGGACAGGCGGGAAGCAAGGAGAGCCGCCACGGAGCTAGAAAAGATTAGATTGGCCATGGAGGAGAAGAGAATGTTATTGGAGCATGAACAAGGTCTTAAAGAGCTGGAGCTGAGGAGTAGGCCCGGCTCGGATGGTGGCAGCAACTCGTCAAGACAGACTGAATCGTACACATCCCTAAGAATGTGGGCAGAGAGTTCAAGAAGGGGGATGACATACAGAGGTGGTTTCAGGGTTATGAGGCAGCGATACACATGAATGGGGTCCCTGAGGAGAATTGGGGAGCAGGATTGTGGTCTCTGTTTCCAGAGGAAGCCAGGGATACTTTGACAGCTTTGGGTAAGGGGCCTAACCTCACCTATGCTGATATGAAGGAAGCCCTCCTCACTAGGTATGGTCTCACTCCTGAAAAGTACAGGGATCAGTTTAGGTCCTGGAAGAAATCTGATGCCAACACGTGGCTGGAATGTGTGGATGGGTTTTGTCGATCGTTGGATGGCTGGGTGAAGGGCAGTAATGTGACAGATTTTAAGGGGCTCTACAATTTGATTGCGTGGGAGCACCTGTCCAGTCTATGTTTTGCAGATCTGCGCCAGCACCTAGTAGATAGTAAGCTGACTGACCTCAGGAAGCTTGCTATGGAGGCGGACCGCTGGGTGAGTACCAGGGTCCACAAGAAAGCGTTTGGGGGTGACTCAGCCAAAGGTGGGCAGGGTCCCCAGCCGAAAAGTGTGGGGGACAAGGGTAAAACACAGGAGTTCTCGAAAGGGCCCCAAAATAACACCCAGGGTAAAGGTTCCCATCCCCCGGAGATAAGAAGCCAGGGGTCTCGACAGGAAAGCCTGCCGAGACCGGCCCACGCAAGTGTTTTGCATGTGACCAGGTGGGGCACATGAAGGGAGACCCCAGGTGCCCAAAGGGGACACAGCCACCCACCGGTGGACCGTCCAAAGTATTGGCTAGCGTAGCGCTTGGGGAGGAGGAGGAGTCCCCACAGGAGGGAGCTGACCCCGCAGAAATGACCCTCGTCTCGCTAGGGGACAGTGAGATGGTCCCAGGAAACCAGGTGCCCCCTATCACAAAGAAATACAGCACCTGGGTGACCATCAACGGGGAAAAGGGTAGAGGCTCTCAGGGATACAGGAAGCCAGTGTGACCTCAGTTCGGTGTCACCTGGTCCCTGAGTCGCAGGTAGTCCCCGGGGCATTCCACCAGGTGATTGCAGTCGACAATTCAGAGGGCCAGTGTCTGGTGGCGCAGGTTCCCTTCGAGTGTGGGGGGGGGGGTCTCAGGTCCTTTAAGGGTAGTTGTGAGCCCTTCCATGCCTGTCGATTGTCTGCTCGGTAACGACCTGGAGCAGTCCTTATGGAAGGATGTTGAGCTCAGGTCCCACTTGGAAATGCTGGGGTTGCCATAGTGGGCCTGCGTGTCCACTCGGTCGATGGCGGCCAACGAGGGTGATCAGAGGGATACGGAGCCTGAAACAGTGGCCCAGGTCCCTGCCAAGAGAAAGGGCAAGGGGCGCGGGAAACCAGCCCCTGAAGTTCCCACGGCCCGGGAGGAGACGGACCTCGAGGGGGACGCCCCGGTGCCTACAGGAGAGCAGGTAGCCGAACTGGGGGACATCTCTGAGCTGACCCATTGGCAGCAAAAAGGGGGTCCCACCAGGGAGGAGTTCTGCCGGGAGCAGAAAGAGTGCCCTTCTCTGGAGGGTCTACGGCAGCAGGCCGCAGCCCAGGCGACTGGTGATCAGTCCGGATCACATTGGATATATTGGGAGAATGATCTCCTGTACAGCGAGCCTAAGGTCGCGGAACCTGGGTCAGCCCGTGTGCTGGTGGTACCCCAGCGCTTCCGGACCTTCCTACTGGGTCTGGCTCACGACGAGCCTTTGGCAGGACATTTGGGGCATTACAAGACCTTTGACCGGCTTGTCACCCACTTCTTCTGGCCTCAAATGCGAAGGCAGTCGGATGTGCATTGTCGGTCTTCCCAAACTTGCCAGGCCATTGGCAAGAGTGGGAGGAAGGTCAAAGCTCCTCTCCAACCGTTCCCCGTGGTGGGGACACCCTTTGAAAGGGTAGGGATGGACATCGTGGGGCCACTGGACCCCAAGACAGCCATGGGCAACAGGAACATCCTGGTCTTGGTGGACCATGCCACCCGGTACCCGGAGGCAATCCCTCTGAGGACAACGACGGCGCCAGTGGTGGGCCGGGCGTTAATGGGGATCTTTTCCCACGTGGGGTTCCCCAGAGAGGTGGTTTCCGACAGGGGGACTAATTTCATATCGAAGTATATGACATCCCTGTGGAAGGAGTGTGGTGTTACGTACAAGTTCACCACTCCTTACCACCCCTAAGGTAACGGTCTGGTGGAAAGGTTCAACCAGACCTTGAAAGGCATGATCAAGGGTCTCACTGAACCCCTGAGGCGTAAGTGGGACGTCCTCTTACCGTGCCTTCTCTTTGCGTATAGGGAGGTACCCCAGAAGTCTCTCGGGTTCGGTCCCTTCGAGCTTTTGTACGGTCACCCCGTGCAGGGACCTCTAAGCTTAGTGAAGGAAGGCTGGGAGGCCGCTCTCAGGAAGACACCCCAGGATATGTCAGCTACATGCTGGCCTTCCGCAACCAAACTGCCCGCTTCAGGAAACTAGCTCAGGCGAACCTCGAGGCCAGCCAGGAAGAAATGAAGAAGTGGCATGACCAGAATGCCACTCTGGTCGAATTTCAACCTGGACAGAAAGTGTGGGTCATGGCCCCTGTGGAACCTTGTGCCTTGCAGGACAAGTGGACGGGGCCCTTTGAGGTGGTGGAGCGCAAAAGTGAGGTCACCTACCTGGTGGATTTGCAGGCTCCTCGGAACCCGTTACGGGTCCTCCACGTGAACCGCCTCAAACCCCACTTCGAGAGGTCCGAAGTGAGCATTCTCTTGGCAACGGACGACGGGGAGGAAGCGGAGAGTGAGCCTCTCCCGGACCTCCTGTCTGCCCAAGAGGGGGATGGGTCGGTAGATGGTGTGACCCTCTCCCGGCCCTGACCGCTGAGCAACAGAGCGAGTGTCGCCAGTTGTTGGGGCAGTTTGCCCCACTGTTCTCCTTGACTCCAGGTGTTACTCACTGGTGTACCCACGACGTGGATACCGGTGACAGCCCCCCGGTGAAAAACAAGATTTACCGGCTGGCTGACCGGGTCAAGGCCAGCATCAAAGAGGAGGTCTCGAAGATGTTGGGGGTGGTTGAGCCGTCCAGCAGCCCATGGGCCAGCCCCGTGGTCTTGGTCCCGAAGGCAACAGCACCCGGTGCTGCCCCAGAACTGCGGTTCTGTGTGGACTATCGGGGGCTCAATGCCGTCATGCGGACGGACGCACACCCCATCCCCCGAGCTGACGAGCTCATCGACCGGTTGGGAGCGGCCAGATTCCGGAGTACGTTCGATTTGACGTCAGGGTACTGGCAGATCGCTCTAACCGAGGGAGCCAAAGAGAGATCAGCATTCTCAACTCCGGACGGGCATTACCAGTTCCGGATGATGCCCTTCGGATTGAAGAATGCCCCTGCCACCTTTCAGAGGTTGGTCAACCAGGTGTTGGCCGGACGACATTGCGGTGTTCAGCTCCAGTTGGGACAAACACCTACAACACCTCAGGGAAGTGTTGAGGGCGCTGCAGACGGCAGGCCTCACGATTAAGGCCAGTAAGGGCCAGATCGGGCAGGGTTCGGTGGTGTACTTGGGACACCAGGTAGGGGGCGGCCAGGTGGCGCCCCTACAGTCCAAGATTGACACCATTCTGGCTTGGGAGCTCCCCCAAGACCCAGACAGAGGTGAGAGCCTTCTTAGGACTCACCGGATACTACAGGAGGTTTGTTAAGGGGTATGGCACCATCGTGGCCCCCTTAACTGAGCTGACTTCTAAGAAGCAGCCGAAAAAAGTGATCTGGACTGAGTCCTGCCAGAAGGCGTTTGATACCCTGAAGGCCGCCATGTGCACGGCCCCCGTGCTCAAGGCCCCCGACTTCTCCAAAGAATTTGTCGTGCAGACCGACGCGTCAGAGCATGGAGTGGGAGCGGTGCTCTCACAACTGAACGAAGAGGGCCTAGATCAGCCGGTAGTCTTCCTTAGCAGGAGACTACTCCCCAGGGAGCAAAGGTGGAGTACCATAGAAAGGGAAGCTTTCGCTGTGGTCTGGGCACTGAAGCAGCTGAGACCATACCTGTTTGGGACTCACTTCCGGGTTCAGACCGACCACAGGCCCCTCAGGTGGTTAATGCAGATGAGAGGGGAGAATCCAAAACTGCTGAGGTGGTCCATCTCCCTACAGGGAATGGGCTTCACGGTGGTACACCGTCCTGGGACAGAACACGCCAACGCAGATGGCCTGTCCCAGTTCTTCCGCCTTAGTGAGGAGAACTCCCAGGCGTGTGGGTAGTTCCCCCTACTTTCAGCTGGAGGGGACGTGTGTTAGACTTGGCATCTTTTGGCGTGTTTCCCCCAAGCTTTTGCTTTCTGCCCTCCCGGTTTTGACTCTGTTTTTGCTGGTGTAACGTTTCTGCACGCTTTTCGCACTGCTGATCAGTGGTAAAGTGCTGGTGCTCCTGTGGTAAATTGTGTTATGATTGGATGTTTGACTTACTTGTCAGTCCCCAGTAAAGGGCACTGCGGGTGCCGGGGCTTGTGAGTCAACCGCTACTCGTGGGCCTGCAGCACGGATTGTGCCACCCACGTACGTAGCCCGAAAAAAGGTATAAGTGAGTGCAGTTTGGTATGCCTGAACTCAGCGTCTAAAGACGTAGCCTTTAGCAAGGGTGCCCTTTTCATTCTGAGTTCATAAAGGCCACTTTTAGAAAGTGGGTAGATGTGAGGAGGACCGAGTCATCAACTCACCCTCGTCCCATTCCGAGCCCTTTTTCAGCTCTCGTACTACCGCCACTACGGCGAACATGGTTCGGAAGGGGTTAACTCCCTTCACCTTCCCTCGTGAATAGGAAACAGAACGCCCTCTCCGGGACAGCAGCCAATCACGGGAGACTCCAGAGGCGGGGACTCCTCTTGAAAACCCGGAAGACGCGAGAAGTGAGGGGCTGAAGAGGAACTGGCCGGAGGGAGGAGTGCGGAGCAGTATCCAAACGACGGAGAGCCGGGAACCGCCAGGACGAGAAGCAGACGAGGAAACCCTGGAAGATGGAAAAGGAGAAGACGCCGAACGGGAGGAGTGGTCCGAAGATTGGTGGACAACCCCGGAGGAAGGCCCAAACGCCGCCGCAGTTCAGGAGAACTGCGGCCCTAGCGGTACGTGAATCGGGGAAGGGACACTGTATATAAAGGGAGGAGGGAGGAGAGTCCAAGGGACTTAAGGGATACGGGCACTAACGCAAGCACTGCTTTGAATAGGATCGTTCACCAGCCACCACCCCCTTTTCCCTCCGCACTTCGTAGATGTCTGCATAGCACTCACCCCACCTGTTACTCTCACTGACCGAATACGCAATAAAGAGTCACCATAACCACTAAAGCTTCATAGAAGCATAGCGAACCCCTATCTTATCCCAGACCCGGAATGAAAGGGGTCCCTCACTTCCCGTTTAGTTCACTAAGCCTGTTAGTATTGTGCTGACTCCGCGGATTTTTAGTTCTATCACTCCCTGAGCACTTTGGAAACCGGTGATGGTACGTGAGCTACCCTCACGTCAGTCTTAGGGAAAAACAGATATCCTGACCGCCTTTCTCTTCTTTCTCCCCTCTACATCCCCGGGGTTGTACCACCACGAAGCCCTACGAGGAGAAGAGAGACGAGATTCAGCAAAGACGAGCAGGAGAAAACCACCAAAGACCTCCAGACCCTTGTTGCTAACTTGATTTAATTTCCTTTTGGCACTTTTCAATAAATGAAGCCATCATTCAGCCACACGTAAGACCTCCTCGCTTTACTTTCCGACCATCCCTCTCACACCCGGAGTCAGAAGTGGGATCAGGAAAAATGGAGGCAGTCATCAAAAAAATGGCTGAAAGCCAAGAGAAACTAGAACGATGCATGGAGAAATTCTTGTCGGTCGCTGAAGAAGACCGGGAAAAGATGCATAAATCCCTGGCAGAGCAAGGCCAGACCCAGGAAACAGTTATAGGGAAGCTGGCCGACACCCTCAGCCAACAAAGAGGTACAATGGGGTTTCCCTCCGTCGTCCTGCAGAGATATGTAGGGGGGGAAGACCCCGATTTTTTTTTCTCTAGCTTTGAACGCATGGCCAGGGCCGCAGGTTGGAGTCAAGATAAGTGGGGGCAATATGTAGGTCCCCTGTTGACTGGCGATCTCCAGGCGGCCTACCAAGCTGTGAACCCCCTTGGTCTTACTCCTTACGACGATATCAAAAAGAGCATATTAGAACGGATGGGAATAGATGAAGAAACGTTTCGCATTCGCTATGCGACAACTCAAGGAAGGGCCACAGGAAACACCCCGTGCCTTGGCCTATAGAGTCCGGGACACAGCGGATAGATGGTTGAAACCACAACAATCAACGAAAGAAGAAATCATGGAGAAAATATACTTAGAGCAGTACTTATCCTCCCTATACCCGAATATCCAGAAGTGGGTGAGACAGCATACTAATCTAACTTTGGATAGAGCCATTGACATTGCCGGTGCTTTCCATAGGGCCCAAGAACCCAAAAGGGGACGGGAAGACATGCATTGGAAACATCCGGGAGCCTCCTTTAAACCCAATAGGCCACCACAATCCACACGTAAGCCAGAGACTGTTACCCTTCTACCGGGACCCTCCATTCCAACCCCCTCCCCGGGTCCCCATTCAACCCGGACCCCAGTGCTACAATTGTGGGACCATAGGCCATATAGCCCGCTTTGCCCCCAGAAGGAAGAACCTATGGAGGTAGGACTTATACGCAACTATTATTGTGGTTCCGCAGGTGCCCGTCCTCCATACCATAGAACAGTACAGGTGAATGGAGAAGAAAGACAGGCTTTAATCGACACTAGCTGTCTACAAAGCGTTATCCAACCACAAGCAATACCGGGTGGAGTCCCAACAACTACAGGGTATGTCACGATACAATGCGTACATGGGGACAGTCATCAGTACCCCACCACCGAGGTCACGATCCAACATGACCCTTCTTTGAAAGCGGAAGCATTAAAAGTAGGTCTTATCCCTCGTTTGCCCGAACCCCTAGTGTTAGGAAATGACTACCCTCACATGCCCAAACTAGTGCAGGAGACCTGGGCAGAAGGGGAAGAATGGAGAAAGTCAGCACCTTTGCACAAGAAGCCGAGCCAGACCTAATCCCGGGAAGCACAGGAAGAGTGGCCAACAGAAAAAGAGAGAAAAAGGAATTGGACAAGGGTTGCCCTAACCCGTAGCAATGAAACCCCAGTCTGGCAGTATGAGCGAGGGTTTCAAGAGGCCCAGCGGGATGATCCGGCCTTAAGGGAAGCCTGTAACCGGGCCACAAGAGAAGAGGATCCAGAGCAAGTAGGTCCCCAGTTTTTTATCAGAAAAACTTGCTGTATCGTAAGGGTGGGAGGGGATTGCCCGCTCAGTTATTGGTACCCCAGCCTTATAAAGAGAAGGTCTTATTCTTAGCCCATAGTCACCTGTTGGGAGGGCACTTCGGGAGGACAAAACGGAAAAGACTATCTTGGAAAGGTTCTATTGGCCTGGCATTTTCTCACAGGTTCGGAAATACTGCAGAGAATGCGCCATTTGCCAAAAAAACAGCAGAACTATGCCATCACGAGCACCCTTACGCCCTTTACCGATTATACAAGAACCTTTTTCCCGGGTGGGCATGGACATCATAGGCCCCTTACTACCCTCACGGAGCGGATGTCGATTCGTGTTGGTTTTGGTCGATTATGCCACTCGCTTTCCGGAAGCCGTGGCCTTACGCCAACCGAACGCTTCCCACATTGCTAAGGCCATGATCTCCATCTTTTCAAGAGTGGGGTTTCCTAAAGAACTGGTCACGGATCAAGGAACCCCTTTTATGTCTCACCTCATGAAACAAGTGTGCCTCTCCCTCAACATCAAACAAATCCGCACCTCGGCATATCACCCCCAAACAGATGGGTTGGTGGAACGCTATAACGCCACCCTGAAGTCAACACTTAAAAGTTGTTAAATCTTGAAACCAGGAAGTGGGAAGACATGCTCCCCCTTGCTCTCTTTGCAATACGCTGTCAAGTCCAAAAGAGTACTGGGTATTCTCCCTTCGAATTGCTGTACGGACGTCAGCCGCGTACATTGCTGGATATGTTGAAAGAGGAGTGGGAAGAGGACCCCGAAGGGGCGAAACCCCTTCCAGAATACATACTTAGTCTAAAAACTCATTTAAGTCAAATCCGTAACCTTGTCCAGTCCCATCTCGAACAGGCTCAAAGCGCCCAAAAAACACAATACGATAAAAAAGCCAAAATGCGATCTTTTGATGTTAACGACTTTGTTCTCTTAATGATACCTTCTTCCGATCATAAGTTGTTGGGACAATGGCAGGGACCATACCGGATTATTGACAAAGTGACTCCAGTAACCTATCGCCTGGAATTAGACCCCCAGAAGAAAGGGAAAACACAAATATATCATGTTACCCTTCTAAAACAATGGGAGGGGGCTATTCCTGTGCAGTTAGGACTTACCCCGGGACTCGAGCCACTATTTGGACAAAGTATAGACAGGGACCTCCCAGAAATCCAAAAGAGCGAATTAGAAACCCATTTGCGACCCCTACAAAAGGTATTCTCCTTACTTCCGGGAAGAACTCGCGTGGTAGAGCACGCCATCATTACTCCTGCAAATACGAAGGTGAAACTGCGTCCTTATCGCATACCGGAGTCCTGTCGACAGGCCATAGAAAAAGAGGCACAACAAATGTTGATGATGGGTATCATCGAACCCTCGAATAGTGAGTGGAGTTCACCTATCGTGCTAGTACCTAAGCCGGACGGGTCCATCCGCTTTTGCATCGACTTTCGGGAGGTGAATAAAATCTCCCGTTTTGATTCCTATCCTCTCCCGAGAGTCGATGAATTGGTGGAACGTCTGGGAGCCGCTCGGTACATTAGCACCCTAGACTTGTGTAAGGGGTATTGGCAGGTGCCCCTGAGACCAGGAGCAAACGGCTTTTGCAACACCCAGCGGCCTATACCATTTTACCGTTCTCCCCTTTGGTCTCCATGGGGCTCCTGCCACCTTTCAACGTCTAATGAACACGGTTTTAAAACCCTGTTCTGAGTTTTCAGCGGCTTACCTGGATGATATTGTTATCCATAGTTCCTCCTGGGAGGAACACCTCACCCACCTGGTACAGGTGATCAAAGCACTGAGAGAAGCCGGCTTAACCATCAACCCGGCCAAAAGCAAGCTCGCTGCCCAATCAGTGAAGTATTTAGGATACCTTTTGGGGGAAGGGTACATAAAACCCCAAACCGAGAAAGTAGCGGCTATTTCTAACATCCCGTTTCCCAGAACAAAAAGGAGTTGAGGGCGTTTCTTGGGGTTTTGGGGTATTATCGAAGATTCATTCCCAAATTTTCCCAAATAGCCTCTCCCTTGACCGACTTATTGCAAAAGAACAGAACGACAGAAAAAGAGTTGAGACATCCTTCCCCTCCCCTCCTTCAGGCCTTCCAGAGGTTAAAACGAGCCCTAACGTGTCATCCCGTGTTGTTGAGCCCCGACTATTCCCAACCCTTTATCCTACAAACGGACGCATCCGACACAGGCTTAGGTGCGGTATTATCACAAGTTGATCCCCAGGGTCAGGAGAGACCCATCCTCTATATCAGTAGGAAACTCTTTCCTCGGGAGAAAAGGTACGCAGTTATTGAGAAGGAGGCACTCGCCATCAAATGGGCGATTGACGCCCTTCGATATTATCTAGAAGGGAGAGAGTTCACCCTTTTCACTGACCATGCCCCGCTGGAATGGTTATCCCAAAACAAGGGACACAACGACAGGGTACTGAGATGGTTCCTTGCATTACAGCCATATCGGTTCCATACCAAGCATCGGAAGGGCAAAGATCAGGCCAACGCTGATTATCTATCCCGATACCCTCTTGGCTCGATTCTTGCGGGCAAGAATGTTAGGGAAGGGGATGTGAGGAGGACCGAGTCATCAACCCCCCCTCGTCCCATTCCGAGCCCTTTTTCAGCTCTCGTACTACCGCCACTACGGCGAACATGGTTCGGAAGGGGTTAACTCCCTTCACCTTCCCTCGTGAACAGGAAACGGAACGCCCTCTCCGGGACAGCAGCCAATCACAGGAGACTCCAGAGGCGGGGACTCCTCTTGAAAACCCGGAAGACGCGAGAAGTGAGGGGCTGAAGAGGAACTGGCCGGAGGGAGGAGTGCGGAGCAGTATCCAGACGACGGAGAGCCGGGAACCGCCAGGACGAGAAGCAGACGAGGAAACCCTGGAAGACGGAAAAGGAGAAGACGCCGAATGGGAGGAGTGGTCCGAAGATTGGTGGACAAGCCCGGAGGAAGGCCCAAACGCCGCCGCAGTTCAGGAGAACTGCGGCCCTAGCGGTATGTGAATCGGGGAAGGGACACTGTATATAAAGGGAGGGAGGAGAGTCCAAGGGACTTAAGGGATACGGGCACTAACGCAAGCACTGCTTTGAATAGGATCGTTCACCAGCCACCACCCCCTTTTCCCTCCGCACTTCGTAGATGTCTGCATAGCACTCACCCCACCTGTTACTCTCACTGACCGAATACGCAATAAAGAGTCACCATAACCACTAAAGCTTCAAAGAAGCATAGCGAACCCCTATCTTATCCCAGACCCGGAATGAAAGGGGTCCCTCACTTGCCGTTTAGTTCACTAAGCCTGTTAGTATTGTGCTGACTCCGCGGATTTTTAGTTCTATCACTCCCTGAGCACTTTGGAAACCGGTGATGGTACGTGAGCTACCCTCACGTCAGTCTTAGGGAAAAACAGATATCCTGACCGCCTTTCTCTTCTTTCTCCCCTCTACATCCCCGGGGTTGTACCACCACGAAGCCCTACGAGGAGAAGAGAGACGAGATTCAGCAGAGACGAGCGGGAGAAAACCACCAAAGACCTCCAGACCCTTGTTGCTAACTTGATTTAATTTCCTTTTGGCACTTTTCAATAAATGAAGCCATCATTCAGCCACACGTAAGACCTCCTCGCTTTACTTTCCGACCATCCCTCTCACAGTATTATTTTGCTCGGTCATCCCGTGTGCCTCTGCTGGAATGTGGATTGCCTGTCTGGGTTTTGGACGACAGATGGCTAGGAAGCAGGGTGGCTCCCGATAGTCTAGGTAGGTCAGGAAAGGGCTAAATAGTCCTGGGCTGCGATGGGGGAAGAGGGAGGAGATTTCTCGCACCTCAAAGGGCCTGGTCTGCCTCTGACAAGCCGTCTCCACCTCCTGCCAGGAATTCACACCAGAGAAGGCCAAACTGGTTCTGGCCGGACACAGACACCCTCTGCCTGGAAGATCAAAGGATTTTTGTGTACAAATACTGGGGCCCAGACCCCTGAACTTTAGAACTCATCTGGATCAAGAAGACTGCCAAGAAGAAGAGCCGGAGAAGCTGCAAGAAGGAACGACTGCTTTGCTGCGTGCTTTGCTGGGCCGACCTGCAGTGGCTGCTTCTGTCTTGGGCAGTGAAAGGCCTGGACTGGACTGTCTGCAACCGCATTGGTGAGACTCTCCAAGGGCTTGAAGTAGAGCTTGCCCCCTGTTCACGGAGTCTCAGGAACATCAAAGACTCCAGGTTCTTCGACCCGCAGCACTGGGGACTGTGTGTTTCATACTGCAACCCGAAGAACACCACCTCGACGACGACCCTGCCGACCCCGTGTCCTGAAGGCACCGCAGAGGGCACCGCCACAACGCCGCACCGCGACCCTGGTCTTCCCGACGACGACGCTGACGCCATCACTGAGCCGCTGCTCGCACCGCGACCTGTGGGCACCGCACTCTGCACCGCCTCGCTACACGGCGACGCCGTGGCCTTCCTGATGCCGCTTCTTCCTGCAGAGATCGACGCCGCTGCTTGCACCGTGGTTCGGGGGCACCGCTCGTAAGTTACACGACGCACCGCCCTCATCCCACACCGCAGCCTTGGCCCACCGACGCCGGTGCCATCGACTCCCGCTCGTCAACCGACGACAGCGCTTCAGCAACGACGACGACGCTGCTTGCACCGTGACCTGCTACCACCGTGACGAGCACCGCCTCCATCTCGCACCGCGACCCTGGTCTCACCGACGACGCCATCTGACGCCGCCACGGAGCTGCTGCTCGCACCGCGACCTGGGGGCACCGCACCCCGCCCCGCAGCACCAGACGCCTGTCGGCGCCAGCGCTCCTGATTCCATCAGAAAGGAGCTCGACCTGTAACGCGAGTGACTTCAAGGGCCCCATCGCCCTGCATCTCTGAAAGGTACTGTTTGCGGGTCTTCCCGACACCGTAGCTGGCCTGCGACCCCGCAGTCAGCCAGAACTGTTTTTGGATTTGTGTGTTCACGACGCCGTGGTAGCCCGGACGGAGCTATCCACCCAAGGAACTCTTTTTAATCAGCGTATTTTTGAACTGTGAACTTTTAAGTATAGTATTGTGGCTTTTTATCGTTTTTGGTCTTGTTTTAATTATATAAAAATATTGGATATTTTTCTAAACTGGTGTGGTGTCCTTTTGTAGTGCGTACACTGTATTACTGTTGGTTATGTGCAAATGCTTTACACACTGCCTCTAAGATAAGCCTGGCTGCTCGTGCCAAGCTACCAAGGGGGTGAGCAGGGGTTATTTTAGACGTGTAACTCCCTTATCCTGACTAGAGTGGTGGTTTTTGCTTGGCCCACGCTCTAGCCTACCAAAAATCCCATTTCTAACAATAACTAATTGTCTCTTTCAGATTATGAAAATTAAAACATGCCCAACTCTTTGACCTTTACAAATAGGAACATCAATACAGTATGCATTCTATTTTATACTTTTAGTTCATCCCTGAAATAGTGAGCCAAGATTATTCAAACTACATTTGCTTTACGCTATGCTTACCTTGACATTTTCCAATAATAGATCCAAAGTCTTCTTTTGCAGATCTGAAAATGTGCAGAAGTACAATGAGTCACTAAGAAGATTCCATTTGATGATAGCTTATGCTTTCAACACAGCTGAAGCCACACACCATTGAATTACATGGTATCTATCATGACCACACTCCTTTCTAACATTGGAAAATATTGTATTAACCTGTACATTGAAATAGTTTACCATAGTTCATTAATAAGGCTTGGGTGACTAGAATATTGTTTTTTACTTTCAGATAACAAGTTTAAACAGAAAGGCTAATTCATAGCTACACCTCCAGCAAACAAAAAAACTATTTACCAGCAGGATGACTACTTCCATTAAATTTAAATGTTAAACGAAACAACACAGCAAAAGGTGAAGAAACCCATAACATTAAACTCTTTAACTACCGGTTTTGGGATCTGATTTTAAATAATATTGTCCAAGATCCTTCAGATAAACTATTTCTTTTTGAAGAGGGTTGTACCTGGAAATCTGACTTTACAATCACTAATACCCAAGCTACTTAGTCAAAGATTACACTATTCAGAAAAATGTCCAGCTTTTGAAAGGTATCTTTATGCGTTTATTTCGAAGACATACTTTAACTGAAATACAAACGATAATGAAAATGTTGCACTATTGACTGCAAAATGCGTTTTTCATGTCATGTTCTTTCGTTTTGAGAGAACAGCCTAACTATCATTTTGTCATTCAGTGTAAGCCTTATGTTCAAAGAAGATTAAACATTTTCGGTGCCAAAAACAATTTACATAAAATTATGTCAATAAATTAAATTAATGGTATATCAAAAATTTCAGTAAAGAAACTTGTAACTGGTCTAATGCACAATGATAAAACTTTACATCAAATTGTAGCAAGCAGGCACTGGGCAAGTGGAGGCAAGTTCAGAGATCTGACAGTCACTACAACTACATTAGGCATGATTGTCACGCAGCTACTTTACACGTATATTAAATGCACTTGCAAAAAAACAACAAACAGAAATGACAAAATGATTACCTGATTTCTACACACTGGTCTTGGATGGCAGCTAAAAGTTTACCATTGCTATAAAAGAAAAGAGGCACATGAAAAGAGCTATAAAATGCATTCATATTAATATAACGTTTTTGTCGTGCGAAAAGCACTTAAAACAGAAAGGCCCCTTATATTAATGCCCCTCAAAATATAACGTCGGGCCCCTTAAAACAAATGTTTGACTGAAATTCAGGGATTTTTTTTAAATGTATTTTAACGAAACAAGTTTCTTTTAAAATTCTCATCATCTTACAACAGAGACATTCTAAAAGTGTAACGACAGTGCAGATAGATATCGAGGGCCCATCCTCCTTGTTAACCATTCTATAGCACCAAACGCAAGATCACCATTAAAAAGCATTTTGTCTGTATCCACAAGTTCGAAAGACACTTTCCAGCAACATCAGTTCCAGATTAAGTAACTCGAATAAAGGTTTATATTTTTAAAATGGGAAACTTGAAAACTTTCAACAGTTGTTCCTCCCCCACCATACCTGCCGGTTAGCCCCACCTGAATTCCCTCGTCCAAAGGAGCTCGACTTTAGTTTCTGTGAGACTCACCTTGCCCACAGCAGTCTAGTGGCCGTCAGGTGAACTCAGTGCGTGTGCTGGGCTTCCACAGCCAGGACCCTCCTAGCTCTCATTCCTCAGGGACGTGTAAGCTGCCACCACACAGTTTCACAATCGAGCCCTCGCGCCCACAGACTGGGTGTGAATCATTCTCACTGCCCTCGCACATATTTTCGTGTAGTGGTGGCTTACTGTACTCCTTCCTCTCAGTGTTTCACTTTGGGCAGTGGCGTTTCAGCATGGCATGGCATGGAGCATGGACTTGTGGAATTGGGGAGGCCGCTGCATTTCCCTAAACGGTAGGGGGCAATGAAACATACTGGTGGGAGTCCTAGTAAATTCCAGAGGAAGACACAGACTTTGACATGCAATCGTTCTCTCAACCCAAGTCAACATGGCCCACATGCATTTCCTGGTTGACCTCATGTGTAGCTTGAAGACGACAGGAGACAGAATGGAGGACTGGGGGACTTCACAGGTGATAGGGATAGTTTGTGTCCTGGTTCTGCCTATGGGAACAAACTGGTGTCAGTTAGAAAGTTAGGAGAAGAATCATTGAAGGACATTGTCAGTGAATCTCAGTCTTGACTCCAGGCTGTATATCAGGGTGGGATGGTTGACTTTTTAAAATTAAAAAATTAAAAGAGCATTTTGGATAATACTAAATGCCTTCCGTCGGAGACCAGTGCACATCAGACACCATTGGTAACTAATTCATTACATCCTTTATAACTCAATCCCCTTTTCCAATTTTCTCCAACTCACTCCCCCCTTACCCTCACAGTCCTCTTGCTGCAAAAGTTCATCATAGGTACATTACTCCTACAATCAACAGGTCAAGCAATCTTAGATGATATTTCTTTATTCAAGATAACTGTCTTCATGGTGCGTTCACAATCTGGAACACTCAAAAACTTTTTGAGCACCGAATCAATATTGTACAAGTATCTCCACCTTTTCACAAACACTTTTTCCGTTCCATGGAGCATAATCGCTAACTTTTCCATTCCCAATAAGGACCAAATCCATACCCATCACGTTTCCATTGTGGGAACACTGGATTTACCACCACAGTGCTATTATGTCTTGTTTGGCTACCAAACGTAGGGTAGAAATTCAATTTGCATTTACATGCTTGTAGTGGGTATATCCATGGGCAGGCTAGAATGATCATCTCTGGGCATCCATCCATCTCACTTCTTATATTCTCCTCAATAGCCCTTATTAATTTCTCTTAGTATCTTGTTAGTATATGAGAAATATTCTATAACTTACCACAACCTCTCCAGCATCCGCCAGATCTGTGCAGGTATAGTATATGTAGTTTTTAAGGCGTTAAATGGCAGCGTAAAGTATCTTAAATAGTGTTTTACTCACATAACTAGTATTTCCTATGAGGATTTCTGCCCTGTGGTCCTCATCTAAAAGCAAGCCTAGATCTTTTCCCCACGTCTTTACAGGCAATTGTGCTGCGTTTGTTTTTTGTTTGGAGAACTTTATCTAGAACAGTAATAGCATGTTTCATGCCTGAGGGTGTCTTGAGGTACATTGTACTTGTATATACCTACACTGCAAAGCCATACTGCTTCTTAATGTCCACAGAACCTTTACTCTGATTGCCCAAAAACATATCTACTAGCCTGATGCACATAGCCTCATACCACTTCTTGAAGGCAGCTCTTTGTAGACCTGGAGTAAAGTCAGTATTGCTCCATAAAGGCGTGTAGGGTGATAAGTACATTCTTAATTTCCCTCAGTTATTTAATAGATCCCAAGAACTCATTACTGTAGACACTATTGGTGACTGACACACATATATGTAAACAAGGCTCGCAAGAGCCGAAACGCGTAATGGCTGTCAGAGAATAAACTAATTTGTGCACGCATACGGTGGTCTGTACCCGTTTTGTTGGCGGAAGAAAAACTGCAGCAGGAACGGAATCCAAGATGGATATATATATATTTTATTTCTTCACTGACAAAAAACAAAGGTTACAGGGTCGTTATAGTGAGGCTCAGATTTCACTCGTACAAAACCAGTGAAATTCAGCAGTTCTAGTTACTTGAGCTAACTATAACTTACGCTCCTGCAATGCACTGCTTATGACCTCATATATTACAAAAGTCATGACATGGTCAGTGACATCACTGATGACATCTCAAATTACATCACTGATATCATCCACAGAACCACACGCACCCTTTCACATCCCATAGAACCTCTCAAACACCCACTCACACACTACTCCTCAAATACACATTCACAGAACCATACCAGTACTCTCACAACCAATCACTCATCCATAGAGCCACTCACACATACAGTCACTCATACTGCCACTCACACACCCACTAACTCCCCCATACAGCCACTCATATGCCTATTCACTCACCAATACAGCCACTCACACATCCAGTCATACAGACATATAGACACTTACATACTGATTCATACACCCTTACAGCCACTCACACACCCACTCAATCACCCATACAGAAACTCACACAGCCACTCCTGATACAGCCACTCACACACCCACTCACTCACCAATACAGCTACTCACACACACACACTCACTTACCCATACAGCCACTGACACAGCCACTCACTCATCTATACAACCACTCACGTACCCACTCACGCACCCACCCACAGAACCACTTACATACCCACTTACATCCACACCCATACAACTACCCACACGCCCACTCACTCACTCTTACAGCCACACACACACACAGACATTTACTCTCCAATACAGCTACTCACACCCACTCACTTACCCATACACCCACTCAAACAGCTACTCACTCTCCAATACAGCTACTCACTCAACCACACAGCTACTCACATACCCATTAACACATCCATACATCCACTCACACACCCATACAGCCACTCAGACATCCACTCACACACTGATACAGTCTGTCACAGAGCCACTCAGATATGTTAGAAATAGTATGGCTAATTACTAGTACAGAAAGAATACTAATTTAACTTATGCTGTAGCTTAGTATATATCTTTAAGTCTTAGAAATGTTTACGAAACACTTACACTCATGGGATGATGTCCTTTGAGATGTCATGAGTGATGTCATTGACCATGTCAAGAGTGATGTAATATGTGAGGTCATAAGGAGTGCATTGCAGGGGCGTAAGTTATAGTTAGCACAAGTAACTATAAAGGCAGAATTTCATTGGTTTTGTACGAGTGAAATCTGAGCCTAACTATAACGTCCCTGAAATCTTTGTTTTTTCAGTGAATGTATATATCTATCTCTATCTATCTATCTATCTATCTATCTATCTATCTATATATATATATATATAAATACATATATTAGGTAGTTATAGTTAGGACCAGCTTTTCCCATACACAAAGCGTTTTTGTGTAGATAATAACTTTGGTGCAATTTGATGAATCTTCATGAAATTTTCCAAAAAAGTGGCCTACTTTGCCTAGTTTTGCATGGAATGTTTCGGGGTGAATCATCAAGCGGGGGCCGATAAAAAGGGGGGGCACAAAATGATTTTTCCCCATGCACTCTCTATCGGGATTGTTGATATTCTCAGCGAAGATAAATCATGTGACCATTTTTCTAGTGTGTTCCATGTGTCCCAATTGCTTTGTGGAGCTTGTCTTTGACAAGCTAATTCCTCTTTTGAACCCAGTCCCTACATTCCCGATGAGGCTTTGGTTTGTAATGGAAACCTCAAAATCCCGGACAGTGGATCGTGTTGTGAAGGCATGCAAAATCTGTGCAATACAAATGCCAACAACATGGCACAGTTGGGCATCACATCCGCTTTACTGTTCAGCCTTGGCTACTCCTCTAATAATGCTATATAATACCAACTTCTGAATCTCTTTATATGCCCAGCATTGTGCTCTTTCTTCGTGTGGTGGTGTCTCTTCATCTCTGCTTCTAGACTTCAAATGATTGTTATTTCTGGCACATTAAATTTGTTGCACAAAGTGGTCCTCTACTCTACCTGGCTAGCAGCAGTGTGGTGTATGGGAAAAGGTTAACCTACATCCCTTTAGCCAGAAGAATAAGGCATGGTAAGGGACATGAGGAATCCTTACATGAACCAAATCTGCCATCTTCATGTGTCGTGAACCTTAGACCCAAAATTCTTCATCTTAAAGGTTACTTCCAAATCTAACAACCTTCTTAAACCTTGCCTTTTTTTAAGAAAAAAGAAAAAATAAGTACTTACAAGAAATATTAGTGCTGAGTGGTTGGTATGATTTAAAGATTTAGATCTTTTATAGCATTGCCTGAGGTAATGGCCATGAAGTTTAAGTTTACTTGTTGCAGAAGCAACTTTTTCATCGAAAAAAATTACTTTAAGAACTCTGAAAGGCTACCAATTTGGTTCACTTTCAGTGGCCATTTTAAATTCCGCTAAACACAGCACATTGAGAGAGATATGAAAAGAAGTATACATATAAGTTCACAAAGGCATTATTTGGAGGTGGCATGTTGCAAATGATCCTATGAAGGATACCAATGGTGGAGAACTAGGGTTACAGGCATGTACACTATTCCCTCCCAAAGTTTAATTATGCTTTTGAGTACAATTGGATCCAGTAGTTACATCGGAAGAAGGATGTGAGGCTCTGCTGGAATAAAGAAGCTCCTCACATACATCCAGACTCACAATAAGTACTTATCAGTATGAGCACCCTGTGAGAAAACAGTGCTAGTGCAGAGTATGCACTGGGTTCCATGTGTCCTTGTTGGCACAAAGAGGCGATAGTCTTAGTCTTGTCAATACAAATTCTGAACATTCTGTTTGAATCTAGATCTATATGTATGTGTGTGTGTATATATATATATATATATAAATATATATATATATATATATATATATGTTCACCAGTCCCGTTAGCACCATACGAACAGGTGCCGACACCGTAGATATAGAACACCGAGTTTATTTACAGTGCGACCCTGACGCGTTTCGACGGTCAAGCCGCCTTGCTCACACAATGGGCGCCAATGTCTAAGGGCTACATATGCATTCTCACACGGAAAGGTTGTCATGGCAACACTAACATCATAGACATAAAAGACACTCAATTGGTCATAATAAACATAGACCGTGTAGCTGTGACATGAAGAAGAAAATAAAGACTTAATATCAGTCTATACAAGAAAACATAATGGTGTCAGATATCTGTAAATTAGGGAATGCCCTGGTGTATATGGGAAAAACAAAGAAAACAGTGGTTGATGTCATACTGGATCAACAAATACAAGGGATATAGAATATAGCATGAATAACCTTATTTTAGGTACTGCGCATAAAGGGCGATACAAAATGGCTCTCAAGTGAGCTCAGAAGCGACAAATCCTCTGCGTCCCATTTTAAACAATGTGAACAAATGTGTACAAAAGTCAAGCCCCAGTGGGCCAAGTATCCCCTTTACTTGGAAATATTTCATCCGCCATCTCCAAGTGAAGTTAACAGACCCCTGTCTTAAATCTCAGCCCTTAGTCCCTATTACAGATATAACAAACACCCTACACGTCTGTACTTGACTCAACCTTTGATCTGTACATTAAAAAGTAAACAATCAAAATAGAAATAGAGTGGGAAAACAAAAGAAAATTAACATAATTGCACCTTGCACCCTGTCTACGGGAGAGTGAGACAACTGCTAAAGATGTACTATTAACTCCTCATCTGAGTTCATCCCCTGTGGTATTTTGGTGTTCAACAGTAATATGTATCTCGATTCCAATCTCCTTAATTGGAGCGGGCTGTTACCTCCTCTGGGACTTTTGAGGACAGAGTCAATGACAAAATATACCAAATCCTTGGCATTGCCTTGATGACATTGATTGATATGTCTGGCGACAGGAAAGCTCTGGTCATCATTGGCTATTGCTCTGAGGTGCTGCAAAATCTTAACATGGACTTTGTGTATTGTGCTGCCTACATATCGTTTTTGGCAAGTGCATTCTAGCACATACACCGCAAAGTCGCTTTTGCAATTGTATGTGCCCCTGATTTCAATCGGGGTAGTTCTAAGAGGTGACTGAATGGTCGTCGTGTTACGGCCAAAGCGGCACGCTTTGCACTTAGCGCATTTGAAAAATCCTTTCTTGGCTCTAACCCAATCTGAACCCCCCTTCGCTTGTGGCGTGTTCTGCACCAGCTCTTTACGCATTGATTTGGCCCTCCTGAAGGCTATTAATGGGGCACGAGGTATCTCTGGTCCAATGACCGGATCACTTTTCACTATGCTCCAATTCTTGTATAGGATGCTGCGTACTCTACCATAGTAGGTTGAGTACCCTGTAATGAGTCTTACTGGGCCTGCGTGGGTAGAGTTTTTCTTCTTCTTCTCACCATTGCTGGTCCCAAACAACATCTCCTCTTGACTTTTAGGTCTGGCTTTAGCTTCTGCTGACCTCAACACTTCCTCACTGTAGCCCCTTACTCTCATTCTGTTAAATAGATCAGTCTGTACCTCACCCAAAGATTCCTCACTACTACAGTTGCGCTTCATACGTAAGCATTATGCAAAAGGGATACTGTTCTTTAGTCGGGTAGGGTGGAAGCTGCTGGCATGCAGAATGGAATTACTAGAAGTAGGCTTCCTGTATGTCTTAGTCTGAAGCTTATTATTCCCGACATACACTACAAGGTCAAGGAAGTGTACTTCTTTCTTACTGATATTGCAGTAAAGGTGAGGTTCAAATCATTGTTATTAATCTCTTGTGAGAATCTCTGCGCTGACTCAAATGAACCTTTCCACAAGATGAATAGATCATCGATGTATCTAGTTAGAAGGACCACATTCTCTGAGCATTGCCTGGCATGTTTGACCTTGAGTACCTGCTCCTCCCACCAGCCCATATGCAGATTGGCATAGCTGGGGGCGAAGCAGGTACCCATGGAAGTCCCTTGTGTCTTGTTTATAGGTGTGGGTGTGTTGGTCGTACATAAAAAGATTGTTGTCCAGACACCATTCAGCCATGCTGAGAAGCATGAGTGTGTGCTGGTGTAGATGAATAGGTCTGGATCCCAGGAAATGTTTAAGTGCTCTAATCCCATCCACGTGCCTGATGCTCATGTAGAGAGCAGAGACATCTAAAGTCATGAGTAAAAACTGCACGTCCCACGACACGTTATATATCTTGCGCAGGAAATCTCCAGTGTCTTTAATGTACGAGGGTAACTTGCATACAAATTCTTGGAGAAAGTGGTCTATAAATCTAGACGTGTTTTCAAACAACCCACCGATCGCTGAGATTATGGGACGACCCGGAGGGTTGCTTGCGTCTTTATGTACCTTTGGAATTAAATACAGAATTGGAGTGACCGGGTAATCTATTTTCAAGAATTCAAACTCGCCCTTGGAGATTAAACCTTGTCCCCTCCATCTGTATAGTTCCGTGTGGAATTTTTCTTTGATACCCTGAAGGCTCATGGGACCCATTCTGCAGTAACACACTCTGTCCTGCAGTTGCCTGTGTACTTCCGCTGTATACATAGCGAGAGGCCAGAGTACCACGTTGCCTCCCTTGTCAGAGCACCTCACTACTATGTCCTGCCTGTCCTTGATCTTATTAATCACTTGTGTATACTGCACTCTTGGATTGTGCCCAGAGTGCAAACATTTGGTGCTAGATTCTATAGCAAGCCGTTTCAGTGCGCATATAACATTATCAGCAAATATATCAAGAGAGTCACGAGGTATTATTGGCAGGAAAACAGACTTGGGTCTAAATGGCATTTGGATAGTACCATATATGTCCAGTCCCATTTCTACTGCCAATTCTTCTGCTGGCCTCCTTATTTGCTGTGATCCTCCTTGCAATTCATCCAAGTCCTGCATCAGTGACAAGCCATCCACTGCCAAAGCTCCTATGACAGGGGTAGTATCCATGGCACTATGTATTTGACACACATATATAACCTTATTTAGTATGCCAAAAAGGAAATCAATGCGCCGTAATCGCATTATCACACATTTATTGTAGTCTACTTATTTAACAAAATGCTATGTTACTGCATTATCAAAAAGTGCGAAAATGCCACATCGTGCACAGAAAAAGCATGCAGCTTCGGGCTGGAGTTAAGTCCTTCATACATAAATGCAGAACTAGCAGTAAATGTGATTACCGCTACTTATTCATAGTCCTAGACAGGACCGGAGAAACAGCACACATACCGGCTTCAGTAACGTAATCATCACATTTCATGTATTGCAGATTTAGCATCAAACTTGAAATGAAGACCAAAGTGTGAAACACCTTTTCCCTTGGGGATGAATCGGTTTCCAATTTAAAAAATACTTTATTAGATTCTTTGTGAAATTGGCCTTCAACTGCAGAAGAGACGTACGGATATTAAGGACGCCTGCTCTACTAAAATTTCTTCCTGAAGTCGATATTTAAGAGTGAAAGAGGAAACGCAGGGACTACACGATGCAATAATTTCAATAGAATCAGTATTTCCTTCATTCTTTCCCAAGTATGAAGTACGTGTTATGCAGGAAACCACTTATAATTCCCACTGCCAGGGGGAAATGGAAAATTCTATATCTTTCTTCACTATTCACCACAAACCAGCAGACAAGATTTCAAGCAATGTTCAAACAATAATCTGAGCAGGTTAATGATCAGTGGTTAATATCCTCCTGTATCTTCATGAGACAAGGATAAAACAGAGGACAAAGGCCATCCCAAGTCAAACTAGGATACCTGTTCTCAAGGAAGACGCTTTCATAAAGTTTCAAAAGATGAGGTGATGACATTTCTCTCAGGTAACTTTTGGTGGCCACTTGTAATTTGATCATGGTACAATGATCATACCACGAATCTACATACACAAGCACCCAATGACTTTGTACAGATCCACTACTAAGAGCTTCTTTTTGTTTCTATTCTACCTTCCTTTAAACATTTCTCATAAGCTTTATTATGCTTCAGCAGAATAAATGATTAGATTTTCTAAAAGCTCTCCAACAAAAGAAATATAGAAAAAAAGGAATTTTAATTGGTTAAGGAATTCTATGGTATTCACTCCGTTTCTAACAATACCGTCACAGTATGGGTTTGTTTGGAATCAGCCAAGTCTGACCTTGAAAACTACTCTGTTACTATAAAAGTGTTACAAAATTCATACAATATAGAATCTCTATACCTATGAGGAAATTGTATAATGTGTTCTTTATGGCTTCGCAGATAGAATTGGTAGTCCCCTTCCCCGGATCTTCATATGACTGGTATTTCCCTTTCGGATTGTAGGACCAAAATCTTTCTACTATAACCAGACTACGGGAGGAGTCAGGAGCCAACCCTTTTTTGTACTGCTCCTACATGTAAAATCCTCAGTGACTTCCACCACACTTACCCATCTAACAGTTAATGCTATGTCCTTTGTTAATAAATGAGTAATTATTGATAACCGTTTTGGAAATTCCCACCCTACTTAGTTTCATCCATAATAATTGCCTACTACTAGACTTGAATGCATGACTCACTTAACCAGAAGTTGCGACACTCAATTGGAAAGTATCTTACAAATGTAAAAAATGTTGCGTGCCTATTGAACCTGGGGTTATTATAATTTTCAATAAATATGTATGCATATATGTATATGTATGTATATGCCATTTCTAAAGCACCAACCTAGCCAAAGGGCAGTGGAGTGCAGTACATGGTCAAAGACGGGCATAAAGACAGTGAGTAAGAGGAGAGGAAGCTGAGTTGTGGATGGTTAATGCATTGTGATGTAGTATTCATTAAAGAGGTGACTCTTCAACTCTTTCCTAAATTAAGCAGTGTTGGGATGATCCTGATGGATACAGGGTGTTGTTCCAGATTTTGGGTGCACAGATGGAAAAGGCCTGCTGCCTTGTTTTTTCTTTTTTACACTGCTTAGTCTGCAGTCCGATGGTGTCTTGGCTGCAGGTGTGAAGTTCCACCAAAAATGGCTAAGATATCTGCAAGAAAAGAGTGCTGGTCGTGATAGCTTTGTAAATAATGCAGCTGATTTGGAAGATGGTGAATGGCCGGCAAGGGAAGCCAATGGAAGTCCAGCAGGATGGGGGATGATGTGAACATAATTCTTCAAGCCCTGGATGTGACGTGCTCCAGCGTGTAGGATGCCCCAAAGGGGTGCCAGTGTGGAGTCTCGTAGGCCATGGAAAAGGGCATTATCATCACCCAGATGCAACAGTACAATGGCTCTACCAGAAGTTCTGAAGTGCTTTGTGGGAGAAATAGTTTGACTTTCTTTAGAATAGAGAGCTGGTACCAGGTCCTCTTTATATTTTTTTGTGCAATGTGTTCCTTGAGGGTGAAGTTGGTGTCCAGGATGAATCCAAGAGACATGGCTTACGGAGAAAGTTGGGATTCGAAGCTATCAAAGTCCATGTAACTGAGCCAGGTTTGTACTGTCTCTTGTTTATTGTTCTTGGCAAATAACATGAATTCGGTCTTCGTTGTAGTAGGCTTAGGGTAGGAAATGTACATCCAGGTCTGGATGATGTGCAAGCAATGTTTGAGGTTTGGATGTCTGAACCAATGAGAATTACATGTAGAGCTGGGTATCATCAGCATATTGGTAAATCTTGATTCAGTTATCTGTGAATACAGCACCAATTGACCTCATGTGTAGCTTGAAGACGACAGGAGACAGAATGGAGGACTGGGGGACTCCACAGGTGATAGGGATAGTTTGTGTCCTGGTTCTGCCCATGGGAACAAACTGGTGTCAGTTAGAAAGTAGGAGAAGAATCATTGAAGGACATTGTCAGTGAATCTCAGTCTTGACTCCAGCCTGTATATGAGGGTGGGATGGTTGACTTTTTCAAAGAAAAAAAAATAAAAGAGCATTTTGGATAATACTAAATGCCTTCCGTCGGGGACCAGTGCACATCAGACACCATTGGTAACTAATTCATTACATCCTTTATAACTCAATCCCCTTTTCCAATTTTCTCCAACTTCCTCCCCCCCCTATCCTCACAGTCCTCTTGCTGCAAAAGTTCATCATAGGTACATTACTCCTACAATCAACAGGTCAAGCAATCTTGGATGATACTTCTTTATTCAAGATAACAGTCTTCATGGTGCGTCCACAATCTGGAACACTCAAAAACTTTTTGAGCACTGAATCAATATTGTACAAGTATCTCCACCTTTTCACAAACACTTTTTCCGTTCCATGGAGCATACTTGCTAACTTTTCCATTCCCAATAAGGACCAAATCCATATCCATCACGTTTCCATTGTGGGAACACTGGATTTACCACCACAGTGCTATAATGTCTTGTTTGGCTACCAAACGTAGGGTAGAAATTCAATTTGCATTTACATGCTTTTAGTGGGTATATCCATGGGCAGGCTAGAATGATCATCTCTGTGCATCCATCCATCTCACTTCTTATATTCTCCTCAATAGCCCTTATTAATTTCTCTTAGTATCTTGTTAGTATATGAGAAATGTTCTATAACTTACCACAACCTCTCCAGCATCCGCCAGATCTGTGCAGGTATAGTATATGTAGTTTTTAAGGAGGTAAATGGCAGCGTAAAGTATCTTAAACAGTGTTTACCTCACATAACTAGTATTTCCTATGAGGATTTCTGCCCTGTGGTCCTCATCTAAATGCAAGCCTAGATCTTTTCCCCACGTCTTTACAGGCAATTGTGCTGCGTTTGTTTTTTGTTTGGAGAACTTTATCTAGAACAGTAATAGCATGTTTCATGCCTGAGGGTGTCTTGAGGTACATTGTACTTGTATATACCTACACTGCAAAGCCATACTGCTTCTTAATGTCCACAGAACCTTTACTCTGATTGCCCAAAAACATATCTACTAGCCTGATGCACATAGCCTCATACCACTTCTTGAAGGCAGCTCTTTGTAGACCTGGAGTAAAGTCAGTATTGCTCCATAAAGCCGTGTAGGGTGATAAGTACGTTCTTAATTTCCCTCAGTTATTTAATAGATCCCAAGAACTCATTACTGTAGACACTATTGGTGACTGACACACATATATATATATATATATATATTTTTTTTTCTCTGACAAAAAACAAAGGTTATAGGGACGTTATAGTGAGGCTCAGATTTCATTCGTACAAAACCAGTGAAATTCAGCAGTTATAGTTACTTCAGCTAACTATAACTTACTCTCCTGCAATGCACTGCTTGTGACCTCATATATTACAAGAGTCATGACATGGTCAGTGACTTCACTGATGACATCTCAAATTACATCACTGATGATATCATCCACAGAACCACACGCACCCACTCACACACCCACTCAATCACCCATACAGAAACTCACACAGCCACTCCCGATACAGGTACTCACATAATCACCCATACAGCACTCGAACACACTGACACTCACTCACCAATACAGCTACTAACACACACACTCACTTACTTACTTACCCATACAGCCACTGGCACAGCCACTCACTCATCAATACAACCACTCACATACCCACTCACCCACCCACCCACAGAACCACTTACATACCCACTTACATCCACACCCATACAACTACTCACACGCCCACTCACTCACTCTTACAGCCACACACAGACATTTACTCTCCAATACAGATACTCACTCACCCACTCACTTACCTATACACCCACTCAAACAGCTACTCACTCTTCAATACAGCTACTCACTCACCCACACAGCTACTCACATACCCACTAACATATCCATACATCCACTCACACACCCATACAGCCACTCAGACATCCACTCACACACTGATACAGACTGTCACACAGCCACTCAGATGAGATATGTTAGAAATAGTATGGCTAATTACTAGTACAGAAAGAATAGTAATTTAACTTATGCTGAGGCTTAGTATATATCTTTAAGTCTTAGAAATGTTTATGAAACACTTACACTCATGGGATGATGTCCTTTGAGATGTCATGAGTGATGTCATTGACCATGTCATGAGTGATGTAATATGTGAGGTCATAAGGAGTGCATTGCAGGGGCGTAAGCTATAGTTAGCGCAAGTAACTATAAATGCAGAATTTCACTGGTTTTGAACGAGTGAAATCTGAGCCTAACTATAACGTCCCTGTTATCTTTGTTTTTTCAGTGAATCTATCTATCTATCTATCTATCTATCTATCTATATATATATATATATATATATATATATATATATATATATTTTACGTAGTTATAGTTAGGACCAGGTTTTCCCATAGACAAAGCGTTTTTGTGTAGATAACTTTGGCGCCATTTGACGAATCTTCATGAAATTTTCCAAAAAAGTGGCCTACTTTGCCTAGTTCTGCATGGAATGTTTCGGGGTGAATCATCAAGCAGGGGCCGATAAAAAGGGGGGCCACAAGATGATTTTTCCCCATGCACTCTCTATCGGGATTTTGCAATTTTTAGACACAGCTACAGGTAGAACCGCTGAACGGACTTACACCAAATTTGACAGAAAGCTAGCTCTTGGTCCAGAAAGAGCTCTTTTTGTAATTTGGTGTAAATCTGTTCAGTAGTTTTGGAGTTATTAAAGAAATAAAACTTTATATATCTAGGGTGCGGATCCGCAGGTACCCGTGGTTTCACTTATATATTACTTTAAATTTAAAAAACCATACAAATTCACTGAAAAAAACAAAGGTTACAGGGACATTATAGTTATGTTCACATTTTACTAATAAAAACATAGAAACTCACCAGTTATACTTATCAGAAGAAACTAACTCATGCCCTTAAGTAACTTTAGGCAACGAGTTTTAGTTTCCTAAGATAAGTATAAGTATAACTATAACTGCTGAATTTCTATGGTTTTGTGTGAGTAAAATGTGAACCTAACTAGAACATCCCTGTAACCTTTATTTTTTTCAGTGAATATAGATGTATATATATTCCAAAGTTTGGAACACCACACAGATATTGGGTTTGGAGGTGGAGATGAGCAGGGGTTTGATAGCTCCTATGTGTGAGCAATTTTGAGTCTTGCTGCAAGAAATGTTTATCAGAAGATTCCCGTCAGTGGTGACAATTCATTTTTGTGTTCTTGCTATACACAGCTCCAGCTGTTTGTCAGGAGACAACACTGTATACAATTCTTCACAGAGCTAATCCTTATTCAAGACTGGGTGGTTTCGTGTCAATCTTAGTTGCCTTGCTCCTATTTGTTGCTTTCCAACCTTTCTGTGTTTGACCCGCCAACAGGCTCTTTTTGGATTCACTATTGGTAGAGTAGTCATTTGTCATTCTCCAAATGCAGCAATTTAAATAAAACCATGTTTAAACACCAGTTTTCTGCCCTTCATTGCCACCTAGTGAGCACCAGAAAAACTGCAGCAGAAATATGAAATATGGTTGATACAATATTGATTTTGCTTCAATTACTTACCGGTAATTGCATTACTCTGAGTCGTCTTCCCTCGCTTCAATTCACTCTGATGGGTGTTGCATGTGTTCAGTCGCTGATTCATCTCACAGGCTTCAGAGCTTCTGATAGCTGTGGCCTGCTATGGTGAGTGCTGTTAGATCCTCCGGACACCCGCGTGTTTTTTTTTGCCTCTGCTCGCTGTGCGGCAGAATAGCCGTGGGCAGGGATCCGGCTATGCTGCCTGGCCGAGGGTCTGCGGTGCCTTCCTCTGACTGGGTTGGGCATGTCTGTGTTGCCAGGGTTACGGTGTCACCTCAGCACCCAGCAGATCGGCCTGCAAGGCTTTCTATTCTATGTAGGCCAGGGGTGCTTGCTTCAGCGGCACATATGCTATAATTGGAACGATACAGAAGGGATTAGCATGGCCCCCACGCACGGATGACATGCATATTCGTGAAGAGTTCCATAACATGGGTGTCCTGCTTGTGGTTGCTTGTCTGGGGGCACGGACTACCCGGTCGTTTTTGCGAATGTTTCTCTTTTGTTGTGATGAGACACGCATTTAACAGGCCATAGGTTATAGTCTTGTTTTTCAGTGCCCGTAGCCACCAGCTGGCTGCTATTTGCTGCATTGCTTGAAGTTGATGGTGTTCCTTTGGCTTGTTTCCTGTCACGCTGATAGCTTTGCAGCGCTGCCGGGGTCATACCACTGGGACTGCATTATGTCTTCACCATTGCTTGTGCCTTTTTGGGCAGTGCACGGAGGGGTGATGCTATGTTTTCTGTGTCGGCGTTAGACGTACTGGGCCTCTGGGGCCCTGGACAGCTCTGTCTGTCACTGAATGGTTGCTCGACGTGCGCGGCGGCAGCTTATATGTGGGCTTGGAGTTGTTTTTGGTATTTTACTTCTTCACTTCATTTCGCCTCAGAGGTTACGGCGGTCTTATACTTGTTGCTGTTTATCAGTGTTTCTCTTGTTGGCTTATGGATTGTGTCCTCCGATTTTTTTAACTGTTGAACGTGAATTTTGTTCAGTTACAGCTCGAGGCTTCACTTGGGTTTTCTTTAACAGTCACGTGTCTTCGTTTCTGTGGCTTTAGTTTGTGACACTTGTTTTCCTGTCTTCTTCAGTTTGTTGCTTATGAATTGGGGGACCTTTGCCATTTCTCTGGCGTTTCTCCTGTTTGTGCCCGCAGTCACTTTGTGATTCTGGTCATGCCATGTCTGGTGAGGCAGGATTGCCTCAATATCGTAATGAAGGGTAGCGACGATGAGGTAATGACAGTTATTGAAGACCACAATAAACAAGCACTCGCAATGCCAATTGATCTTGCTTGTATATAAAGGTTAAGGAGGCTGACTAGCATTACCATTAATTTTTATAATAATAATAAATCACTTATAAAGCTCCTGGTTACACCAACTGGTGTGTCCACGCGCTAAGACCACTCTTCAGAAAGGGATAAGGAACCAGGACATGGAGAACAAGGGAAGACAAGCGGACAGAAAACCTCAAAGCTGGAAAAGCCAGGTTTTTAATCTTTTCCGGAAAAGGTTCTCCGATGACTCAGCACGGAGAAAGAGAGGCAGTGCATTCCAGTTTTTGGCTGCCAAGTAGCCGAATGAGCGCGCGCCCATTCTTGCTTTTTGGACTTTGGGAACTTTGACCAGGTAAGTTCCGGTCCATCTGAGATGTTGAGCTGGGTTATAAGGGACAAGTAAGTCCCGGAGGTAACTTGGACCTTTGCCCTGCAGGCTCCGTTGACAGACGCACAGGGCTTTAAAAAGAATCCTTTTGTTAATAGGTTAATAAGAGCGTTTCTCCACTGCTGCCGCCAAATTGTGGAATTCACTGCCGCAGGAGCTCTCTAGTCAGGTGTCACACTCTCTATTCCGAAAAGCATTGAAGACCTGGCTTTTTAAACAGAGCTTCCCCTGAGCATTTCTACCCGGTTTACCATCCGTTGTCTCGCCTCGTTGTCAGCGCCTTGACGCCCTTGGGCTAAGTTAGCGCTATACAAGATTATTTTCATTCATTCATTCAGGCCGCCAATGTAAGGAATCAAGAGCTTTACTGGAGGAGGCTTTCCTGGGTAGATTCAGAACTAAGCGGGCTGCCACATTCTGGATACATTGCAGCCTATAAAGACATTTTTTCATTGCTCCTAGATATAGGACATTTCCGTAGTCCAATTGGGACGTTACAAGGGCGTGGACCAGGATCTTCCTGGCTGAGGTAGAGAGGATATCCAAAGTTTTTCTTAAGATTTTAAGAGTTCCAAAACAGTTCCCTGGTGTGTGTCTTAAAGGAGAGAGTAGAATCCAGCCCAACTCCTAGGTTTTTAACCTCCTTTTTAGGGGTAGGAGCAGGACCCAAAGACTGTGGCCACCATGCTGAGGACCAGATGGAGGGGGACTTCCCGACAACCAGGATCTCTGTTTTGCTGCCATTCAATTTGAGGCAAGCAGGACGAGAACTTGCTGGCTGCTTCCACAGAGTTATGGGACAAGGTGACAACAAGCTGCGTGTCATCCGCATAGGAGACAATGGGGACACAATGCTTTTCCACAATCTCCGCCAAGGGTGCGATGTAAAGATTAAAAAGAGTTGGGCTCAAGATTGAGCCCTGTGGAACCCCTTGTGGGAGAGCAATGTTTTTTGAGATATGTGGACGTTGTGTAACTTGGAAGCTGCGATCCTGCAGGAAGTCATCCATTTTAGAGCAACTCCATCCAGTCCACCTAATCTAAGACGTAGGAGCAGTTTGTGGGATACCGTATCGAAGGCTGCACTGAGGTCCAGCAGGACCAATGCAACCGTCTGACCTTCGTCCACGCGCCTACGTATTGTCTCCGCGGCAAGGAGTAATGCTGACTCCGTAGAATACGTAGCTCTAAAGCCTGATTGTGTAGAGTGAAGTAGATTGTGCTGATTAATATGTGCAACCACTTATGTGTTCACCACCTTTTCTGCTATTTTAGAGAAGTAAGGTAAGAGTGAATTAGGGCGCAAGTTCTCCAGTAGATTCAGGTCTGCTGCTGGTTTTTTCTTTAAAGGGAGAACAATTGCTTGCTTCCACATATTCGGAACCACACCACCCTGAAAGGAAAGTTCCAGAAGCTGCTGCACATATGGCAATATTATATCTAGACTTTCCCTAATGATTTTCGGCGTGGTTGGATCTGTTGGGGAGCCCGATTTCATACTTAGAGCTATCCCTTTCAGATGTTCCAATAAAGGGAGGGAGAATTCTGAGGGGGGGATTAGCCTCACACTCAGGGGTCCTCTCAGTTTGACAGAGTGTCCCATTGCAAGCCTCATTAGGAAAGGCGTCATATTTTAGATACCTTCGCAGCAAAATAGTCGGCAATTTGATTGCACGACTCTCGCGAACTAGTAGCAGGCTCCATGGTTCTCTCAAGAGAGGATAAGTCTTAGAGAATAACAAATAGTTCTCAAGAAGAATTATCCGCCTGATCTATTCTATCATTGTAATAGGCAGCGCAGGTTTTCTTAATGAGGGAATGGTAGCACTTTAAATTTAACTTATAGGCAGCCTTATTATTATCCGAAACGTCTGTCCTCCATTTACGCTCTGATCGTTTACAGGATTTTTTGCTGTCCTTAGGGCTTCGTTAAACCATGGAGCTGATTTAGTACGTCTGCGGGGGGCACTAGAAGTCCATGGAGTCACTACATCCAATGATTCAGTAATCCACCTGTCCGCTACTCTGCTCGCCACATTAATATCCTTTCCCAAAAGAGGACGACTTTGCTGGAGAGCCTGAGTGAAACTCTCAGAATTAAACCTGGACCATCTCCTATGTGGAGTGCTTAACCCTGTTCTAGCTGTAGGAGGAGACTTAGGTAAGGAAACAGAAAATGCCACAAGGTGGTGATCAGACCAAGGAACTGCAGTTGGGGGTTCAACTTCTAAGTCTAAGCAGTTGGAAAAAATAGGGTCTAACATATGACCTAATTGGTGTGTCCAGTGAGTGGATTTAAGCTCTAGCTGGAGGGCGGCAAGCTCCTGACGTAGGAATTGAGCTTCGCCACTAGTGTGATCATCAAAGTGTAGATTTAGGTCACACAAGACAGTCAAATCGCTGTGGCGTAGCGCTAGTTGCACCACTAGTTCTACCAAGCTTGAGATAAAACCAGTGGCTGGGCCAGGCGGTCGATAAATCAGAAAGCCATTGACTGTGTGGTTGACAGCCGCCCTTATCGTAAAAGAGGCTGCTTCACTTTGGTCTATATCAACTGTATCCATAGTACATTTTATAACATTGAGGTTGGAACTGTATGATGGAAGGTCGTGGCTCAGCCCTGGACATTCTGAGACACGACTCCACAGTATGAGACAAATTAAAGACACAATTTTGGATCAATCGGCAACAGTTTTCTACCAGAGAAGTGAATGTCTTTCAAGGCCAGGCAGGTCTTGTCAATCACTGGTACTTACAGTAGTAAAGTTCACCACATAGGGGGGAGGTAAGGCAAAGAATGACTGCCACCAACCACATCCCGGAATTATTTCTAAACATTTAAGCTATGAAAATGCAAAGGAGCTGGCACGCACATCAACAGCCACAACAATGATGAGTGAAATACCATTTCTTAACAGTGCACACACTCAGCAGAACATGTTTCTCAACGTCCAGACAGAATTACCTTGCAAGAACCAGGTGCCAGTTGATCTGCTTACTGACAAGGCGGACAAGTCCGGGTGGGAGCGAGAATTTTGCAGGACTAGATTTGGAGGGAAAAAAATCAAGCATTAGGATATAAAACAAACATGTCAAAATAAAATCCATCGTGTTTAAGTTTGGAAAGACATCTGTTGCGCGGTGTGATGCGGTACAATAACCTGGAAGACAGTAGACCAGTTTAGAGCTTTGCTTTCAAGGCCATTAAACCTCGCTAGAATAATGTGGTGCAGCAAGAGCTTTACCGGACAGCAGCGACACGCAGAGCGCTGACGGATGGGGTCATTAGCCGGCCCATAAAAAAGATAATCTTTAAGGCTCATTGGTGCAAGCCTACGGGGTGAGGAACTAAATCATCAGAATGACATCACAGGCACGGTAAAACCTACACCGCGCCACGGAGAACGCTGATGAGATTTTAATATTTAATTAAGCCCCGGAATGGAATGTGCTGAGCAATCATAGAAAAGCACAGCGCGTAATTACCACTCCAGCGAGGGTGAAGGATGGCTCGCGCGGCTGCGGCTTTTTAGTGTGGGCAGCGGGGAGCCGTGCCCGTCGACGTTTCAATGGCTCCTTGGCGCGCCTAGAGGTGCAGGGAGAGCGCGCGCCGCAGATGGCGGCGTCTGACAGCCATCTGCAATCAGCAAGAACAAGGCCTCGCCGAGGCTCCTTTCCCTGGGAGCAGGTGGCAGGTAGGGAAGCTCTCTCGACTTAGCCGCGTTTTATTATCAGCGGCACCTTCTGCTCAAATGAACGGCCTTGAAATATTCAGACACCGGGTACTTCAAATATTTACGCCTTCAGGTAACTATTTAATGATCTGAACAGTGGCTTTTCGAACAAAACAGCATCTGTACACGAGGAGGCTAAGTGCGTCATCAAGGGATACTTTTAGAAGGCGTGATGGGTGGGTGGGTGGTTGGGTGGTTGAGGAGACGATAGGCACTGACGCAATAACTATAAGTAAGATACATTTGCAGGTGTGCACCTAATAGGCAAGCCGGGAAACGGCTCAGTGTGCAATAAAAAATAATGCAAACGAGCAAAAGATAAGGTGCTGTACTCAAATGTGTATAGTCACTGGCATGGCTCAGCTGCTCTTTACAACCGCGCCGCCTGCACCCTTCCATAAACTGTTGGGATGAGACAGTTTTATATCTTCTGGGTCATCCATAAGACATGGGCGCACAGATGTTCGGCATGAATACTAAGTCACATTAAGCACCGGCCACGCAATATTTTAACAGAAAAAGTCAGTATCACCATAAGGCTGTTCTACCACAAGCGCAGCAGGGATGAAAATAAATGCCACATTTGCACCCGATCATGATCTTTGCCCAGATGGTTATATCCTCCCTCACCAAGGCAGACTTCACAAACATGGAGGCCTGGTCGTTACAGACAAAAACAAGTGGAATTGGGATATAGCGGACTCTCCCTCCCACTTGGTTGCTTCGAAATTCTCTCACCAACCATCAAACGAAATCATAACAATCCATCTGCTTTTATATAGGCCTCTGCCCTCGTGGACACAATGATACCTTTCACCGACGACTTCACCCACTACACACTTCCATGATAACTCACTATTCAAAATAACATTGCACTTGGAAAATTCAATATCATAACATCAACACACATCCACAGTCATTAAAGCTAAAATAAATCTGCATTGTTTAAAAAAATGTTTTATTGAACAGTGAAATATTTACAGGCGCAGGTAATGCAACCATCAAATATGTTTAATGAGGTGTAAAGCAAACTTGGTTCCCATTCAATAGCACTACAACAGTGGTAATCTCCGAGCAGTGTCATGAATCAGTTACATTCAAACATAAGAAAACAACAGCCGGGTAGTGTTTTATCAATATATCACCATAGAAGGACAAATAAGGCGGGGTGAGGTACCAGAAAAGTGAAGCAATATGCAACATCATATAAGGTATGCACAGCCTACGGATAGCAACTTTCCATCAGTTGTTGGAAAATGTGATGGGAGTTGCTACAGTGTGAGTGTAAGAGAGGCCTCTTTCCCAGCTAGGAAGTTCACCTGCAAGGTATGGGCCATCTGTAGGAACTGCAGTATTACACTGTGAACTCATGTGAGAATCCCACAGAATCCCAAATATGGCAGCATTCTTCTCAATTAAAATTGGTTCTTACGAATCAATATGTACTTGGCTGAGCTGAACTACAAATGGGTAAAAGGCCCTCAAACAAGGTCTACCCCACAGTTTCAAATGCTACAACAGACGGTCTGAGGTCTGCTCGGGTGGTAGGGTTTGAACAAAGGATTCCCAAATTTGCAAGAACATTTCTATTTGGTCTTGCACTTTGTCAGTCACTCTTTCGCAATTCTGAATTGAGAGAGTTCGGTCTACCATTCAGCTTGCTGCAGAATGGGTGGTTTTCTACAGTGGCGCAAGTTCTATACCATGACTACCTTTAAAGTAGTCAATAGTCATTCCATGCCACAAATTATTAACTACCTTATATTGAAAATGTCAAGTAATAAGGCCAAGCATGCAGCCAGGGCGATAAGTCCCGGTTTATAGACTGTTCTTTCCAAATAGCAGATGTAAACCAAAACTGCATAATACTGTAACCACTGCCGCCATGCTTTCTTGCTCATTTTAGCTGTGCCCAACTATGACGAATTATAGCCTGTATTCCACATCTTGGCCTTTGAGATGAGAAGAAAAAATGTACTCGACTTCGGAAGCAATCTTTATGGTAGATACTATATATACCTGAAAGTTACTTGTTTTTTTAATATTCCCCAAGCACCAGACTGTTATGAAAACTTTTGCAATAGCTCTCAGACGCTGGCAGAAGGTTCAAGCGCCATTACGACATTAGGCATGGGGGGTCGTGATGCAGTCATCAGGGTCATATAACGGGAGGAGTGCTGCCCTGATGTCAGTTTAACTCTGTTTTTGCCACAACTTCTGAGGCATTATCACGAATACTGACAGTCAATCAGTGGTACACTACAATTTTAACTTGCCATCTTTTTAAGATAGGCAATAAGGTTCTCCAGAAAGGGGAAGATAGACAGTCAGTGAGAAATTTGCAGGTGCTTAATTTATCCACCATAAATATGGTTACCCAAAGTAAGTAACTTTTTCTTAACATGGATAATTCTACCTGTAGATTCCTGACCCTTGAATAGACTTCCTAACAATACTCCTCTTTGGTGGTGTGACTGCTGGAGAACTAAACCAGAAAGTTGCGAAGGACATACCTGGCCATCTCTCCTCACTTCTAAATCCAAGCAGTAGTGTTTGGTGAAAGTATGGCGAGAGAACCTCATTGCTGCCTTGCAGATATCAGCCACTGGGACCCCTCTAGCCTGGGTCGAAGTGGAGGATTTTGCCCTGGTGGAATGAGCCTGGATTCCTTCAGGGCGGTCTTTCTTTGCTAGAGCATAGTGGATCTTCATGTGTAAAATGATACCGCAAGATAGAATTTGGTTCCATGCTACCTTTCACTTTTTACAGCAAGTGTAGACCAAAAAAAGCTGGTTGTCTGAGCGAAATTGTTTCGTGTGTCTGTTGTAGAAATTCAATGCATGCTTCGGGTCAAGTCTGTGAAGCCTCTCTTCTTCCTGTCTGGGATGTGTAGGAGGGAAAAATAGATGGTAGGGTGATGGATTGACCCAGATGGAAAGGAGACATCATCTTTGGAAGGAAAGCTGCTTTAGTTTGCTATGTATTAACTTGCCTGGAAGGTACACGTAAACAGGGGTCGGACAGACCAGGTGTGTAGCTCACTGTGTCAGCGAACTTAGGTGATGGCAACTAGGAAAAACATTTTTATTGTCAAAAGTCATAACTGGCAAATGTGAATCGCTAAGATATGTAAGAAACAAATTAATGTCCCATTGACACATTATAAAAGGGACTGGCGGATACAGGTTTGTCAAACCTTGGAGAAATCTCATCACTACCGGCCACTGAAACGGGGAAGTTGATCTGGTAAACAGAGAAGAGCAGACAGCGCCAAGAGGTATCCCTTGACTGTAGCCACCGCACAGCCTTGTTGCACCAAGAATAGCGTTAACTGTAGTAAATTGGCAAGGAGTGCTTTTAAAGGATTAATTCTTTTGACACACCAGGAAACAAGCTTGTTGCATCTCTCTGATTAAACAGATTCTGAAGAAGGGCGACACACTGAAAGGACCATGTTCACCACTTCTGGTGGTAGGAAAAAAGAACACTGAGATTTTCCTGCTTAATCTCCACACATGAAGGTGTAGGCCGTGAACATAGGGGTGCAGGACGTGTCCCTGCGCCCTGCAATTTGGGCAACATGTCCACTCTGAGTGGATAACGAAGAGGGTCTGCAATCAACAAGTGCCAAAAGGTCTGTATGCCATACCCTTAATTCTAGGGCAATTAGAATTACTTGTCCAAGTCATGGTGAATCTTCCTCAGAACCTGAAGAATCAAGGATATGGCAGGACTGGGTGCGAACGCTATGTGACATGGTTGTGGGTTCCTGTACTAGAGATGTATATGCATGGGAGTGCACGGATTGGACTACTTGCTTATAAACCATTGTTTCTGGCTCTTGTGTTTTACTTTGTAAGTCCTAATAAAATGTATATATAAATGTATATATATATATGGATATGGGGAAAATGCGTAGTAGAGGGGAATTTTCCATACCAACTGAAACACATCCCCCAAGACTCTTTATGACAGAGACTGAAGTATTCCAAACTTTAGGCAGGGAGGATTGTTTTGAGGGGCGAAGAGATCCATGTGAGGTGCTCCCAAAGGGCAAAAGCTTTTGTACCACATCCAGATGGAGACACCACTCGTAGTAGGCAAGATGATGCTGACTGAAACTGTCGGCTCTGCTGTTCAGTAACACAGCCATATGGTTGGCCACCAGCCACAGGCTATGCTGGTGTGCTCAGACCCAAAGACTCAGAGTTTCTCAAAAGAGAGTCCAGGACCTGACTCCTCCTTGTCTGCTCAGGTCTGGCATTGCGGCCATATTGTAGTCATGATCCGGACCTACTGACTACTTGACTTGAGCACCAACCTTATTGCCCTAAGTTCCAGTAGGTTGATGTGGCATCTCTGCTCTTTTGGAGACTAAAGGCCTTTGATCACCAAGTCCTCTAATTGTACTCCCCACCCTAAGGTGGAAGTGTCTATTAGAACCATAGCCACTGCTGAAGGCGAGCAAAAAGGTCTTTCTTGCAAGAGGATCACCTTCCCTTCTCACCAGCTCAAGTTTGCTGCAGCTTCCCTGGATGTCACTATGGATTCTTCCACATCCCCTAGATGTTGAAACTTCTGCCTGTAAACCACTGCGCAGCATGATTGAGCGCCCAGGAGGATGCACAAAGCCAACAGACCGAGTAAACGTAGGACCTTCAGGACTGGTACTCAAGCTCCCATCCAAAACATTGGAATCATATCCAGAATGTCAAATAACCACTACAGAGGAGGGAAAGCTAGGAGTGATATGGTATCCAGTACCACTTAGATGAACAGGAGACTTTGTGGGGGCTCCAAGTGAGTTTTGAGGTGACTGAAAACCCCAAGTTGAACAACATGGAAGATGTTGACTGCAAATGATAGAGCAAAGTCCAGTAGCTTGAGGTGGTGTTCTATCAGTTGCCCAGATACAGGAATACCATGATCACGGACCTTCGGACATGAGCCTTCCCACTGTCATCACCTTTGTGAGGACTTGCTGTGCTGATGTAAATCCAAAAAGAAACACTGTGAATTGGTAATCAGTAGTGCCCACCACAAACTGCAAGTAATTCCTGAGGGACTGCAGGATCGAAATGTGTAAGTATATGTCCTGCAAGTCTAGAGACCTAAGGAAGAGGTGTGGCGCAGCAGCCATGGCAACTGACTCCGGAACCCAGGGGCTCACGGTTCGATCCCCGGCGCTGGTGGCAGATCAGCCCAGCACCATGTGACTCTGGGCAATAGCTTGCTTAATCTTCCCGACGGCCCCCAGCGCCTTGACACCCTTGGGTAATTGTTCGCGCTTTACAAATACTGGACATTTACATTTAAGTCAGGGACAGCATCCTTAGCTTGCCCTTCCTGAGGAACCAATTAAGGACCCTGATATCAAGGATCAGTAAAAGATTGCAGTCCTTCTTGGGAACTAGGAAGTACAGAGAGTAGCACCTATCACCTATGTCCCAGTTTTTGCTCTGTCACCAGTCCAACTGCCCTTTTCTGCAGAAGGATCTCTTCCTCCTGCTGCAGATGTACGTACGGAACCTAACAGGCATTGGAAGGACAGCTAGGGGGATCCTGTCGGCAGTGTCTAGGCCAGCCTGCACTGTGTACCTAGAGGTATCCTGTCCATTTCTTACTGCTTCTGAGAAGTGATCCTTCAAATTGCCTGGGAGATTCAGTATCACCATGGCCTCCATGTCTCAGAGTGCATGGGCATGTCTACCCAAGAGCCAGGCAGGCTTAAGGGAGCAAAAGACTATGCTGCCAGCCGAAAAAGCCTTTTTCGTATGGATTCCAGGCGCTTGGACTCCTAATCAGGAGGATGTGTAGTGAAAGCTAAAGTCACCACTATCAAAGAAAGACCCCCTTCTCATGCTCCAGGCTACTTTGCATAACACTATATGATTTTCTGCAGATAAAAATGAAAGAAATTTACCATTGAATGACTAGGCACTCACCTTAAATGATAGGCTAATATCGTTTAAGGAAATCTCCACGAGTGAGCTATTAAAAATCATGTCTAGTTGCCACCTTTACAGCTCCTCTTTTGTTCTATGCACCGCCAGAATAATGAAATCACTTGGGCTTGTTCTGGCCCCTCAACTTTTATTTTTATTCATCAGTTCTCTAAAGAAGGGAGAAGTATTCTCTATGGGAAAGTGGAAAAAGTTAAACAAGTATAAGAGAATCCCTCTGACCCTCATTGTACCAACTTTTGATGATTTCGTTTTTAACATACCTAGAAAAGAGGGCATGGCGAAGATGGCAGCGAGTGTGGACGCTTAGCGAAGAGCTCCGCAGCAGGCTGCCTCATTAATCCTGCCATACACTGACCTATGCCTGGTGGTCAACGGCGAAAACGTGACGAGGCACCGCCGGACACAGTGGTGCTCGTCTGCAGCCACACAGCTGACCGCGTCGTCATTTGGCTGCGGTAATGTAGATCCAGAATGGCGCGGCCTGCATGATACTGTGGCAGCCTTACGAGCCTGGCTGGAACCTGCACACTGGGCTGGGCGTCCCCGGCTGCCCATGTGCCGGTGTGCTTCGACAAGCAGAGACTGAGCGGCGATCGGTGTCACCCGGCGCGTGGCAGGCGGCTGCAAGCGTGGCACGGAGGTCGGATACGGACCGGGCGCCACGCGGGGTTGATGTGCATCGACGCGGAGGACCCCGGGCTGCTCTGTGTGTATTTGACCCAGCTGATACCTCGTAGAGGACTCCCTTGCATGTTGGTGATGCATTAAGTGGCCCCCCTGCTCGCCTGCATTGTTTGATTGCTGGGACCACACGGAGAGACCTACTGGACTGTGGATGCCACGGGGGACAGCTGAAACCCCCGTACGAAGCTCAACACAGCAAGGGGCACGATTGGTCCTGGCTGCCTGGAACCGAATGGCCACACTTATGTTGGCCTGTGTGGCTGCGCACTATCGGACCCTGAGGTGACTGCACGTGGCTGCAATGTGCGTGGATGAAGCCACCTTGCTTTCCTTGATCCGAGGGGCCGGGTCCCTTGGTAGCGATCAGTGTTGCTGGTACGCCCCTGGCATAACCCAATAGAGGGGGATGGCCCGGGACTGCGAGGCCCCCCGAGCGTGACGCGCAGCTGGAGCGTGCATGGAGCTACACCCCGGGGCTACTGAAGAGGACGCTGCATCGGAGACAGTGGACAAGTGAGTGGCTACACTACTTCTTAAGAAATGATCTACAATGCTATCGATTGCTAGCGACGCAGCAAACACACACGTGCTTCATGCTGCCTAAAAATACGCTGTAGGTCTTCGTTCCAGGCCTCAAGGCATACTGATCATCGATCAGACCAGACACCCACCCACAATGCTCATCACTGGGCGCTCCGCCTGAGCTATCTCCCCTCAGAATTATAGCGCCTGGAGGTCCCGGCTCGACGACCTGGATATCCTAGCACTGTGGTCCCACGTGTGGCCTGCTATACGTTCCTAAAATGGCGCGCGCATAGCCAGTTGGGTGCCGCGCCCTTCATCGGTTCGACGAATTAATGGTGGCAGTACTGGATATCAAATCCAACTTGGGCCCTAAGATAGACACGCTGTGTGTGGACATAGGCTACTTACGGGAGGACCATAGGAAACTAAAAGGCCAGGTGGAAGAGACTGAATCGTCGGAGGCCTCTATGCGCCCCACGCTGGCTTCGAGTGCAGACCAAGTCAAATTGCTGCAAAAAGAAGTGGAATACTTAAAGGGCAGGCTCGAAGATCAGGAGGGTAGATACCGCAGGAACAATGGACGCATAGTGGGACTCCCAGAATGCGTTGAGGGCCACAGTATGGAACTTTATTTGGAGGACTGGTTCTCCAAGGACATACTTAACGGTAACTACTCTAAATTTTTCTCCATTGAACGCGCCCACATTGTACCGGGCGGGCAGCCACCCCTGGCTTGGCAATCCTCCGCGCCCTGTGGTTGCGCGCCTGTTTAACTACCGGGACAGGGACCACATCTTGCAAGTATCCAGAGCTCAAGGCCCATGAATAGTAGAAAATGCTACAGTCCATATATATCCGGATTACACTTTGTCAGTACAACGCCGCAGATCCTCTTATATGGACGTCAAACGTTGCCTGCGCAGCCACAAAATTCAATACGCACTGCAATACCCCGCTACGCATACGCCATAAGGATAGCACTACTCTCTGCCATTCCCCTGTCGAGGCTTGGTCCTGGGTGGAACAGAATGGATTAGCCAGCACCCCGAGGTCGCCATCGGCGGCTCCCCGACGGCAGCAAAATACAGCAACTACACATAGAAACCGACCTAGACCGAATTCGCGGTGCCCCACTAAGTTACAAGTGGCTGAGGAGAGGGAACAGGCTATCCGTCAGGCAGAACAACACAGCAAACAGAGCTCGCCCGCTGGTTCAGGATCAGACATCGACACTATGCCAGATCATGTTTATCAACTTACAGAGTCTCAGCATACGGCACTACTGGGTGATGGTTCTGTGGTGACTCCGCAAACAGTAGATGAACTTGGATGACTCCCTCATACCTGCCTCTAGGGACTTTATGCAGTTACCAATGTACCTCTCACTACTGCGGCTCGACCCGAAGCAGGGTACTCTGAAGCGACGAACACTTGGTGGTACCACGGATACGACAAGCGTCTAAGGCGGCCATCTTGCGAATACTTGAACATTACTGCTACGCCCCCTACATAGACGATAAGTGGCTGATATAGCATTATTATGGCTTCCTTTTTTCTCTCTGCTATCCTATTGTTCTCCCCTATGCAACTTCTTTTTCGATATGTTTCCTTTTGTCAAATGCTTGGTTATTTGATATGTTGGCATTTTGCATTTCAGTGCAGATGGCCTTTTGCCCGTTGGCAGACTGGCCTGGGGTGGGGTGTTGGGTATGGTAATTGTTTTATATTGTTTGTCCTCTCCGCCAAGACATACAGCATGCTAAATATGTGTAACACTACCATGATCACACACGAGCTGCGCACTGTGCGAGGGGGAGACCGACGCCGAATGCTTGCATTATCTTGGTGGCGGTACACCTCTGCTAATATGGGCCCCTCCATTTTAACTAAAATAATAAATGCCTGACAGCAACTATTTACTGCTCACGTGGAATGTTCGAGGATTGGCTGGCTGTGCTAAGAGGTATAAGGTGTATCAGTACTTACGCAGACACAAAATCTCAGTGGCTCTGCTTCAAGAGACACATCTCACCCAAGAAACACTCACGTCCTTACGTAAACGTTGGAAGGGCACGGCGGTGGGAACCACATATTCGGGGTACGACAGGGGCACCCTGATATGGGTGGCACCTGGCACTCCATTGCAATTAACACGCACCAGGGCAGACCCACAGGGACGATTTGTGACCCTAGAGGGCCTTTTAGATGGCGCTCCATGTGCATTTATCTCATTATATGCACCGAACTCCGGGCAAGCTGACTTTCTGCGGACTCTGACCCCATCCTTATCCTCGAGCTGTTGACCGGCACTTACACCTGGAGGAGGGCTGAGCTGGAGATATGGAATACTGCTGGCGTAAATACATGGGGGACCTGTTTGTGGATATGAACTTATGCGAGTTCGAGCACCTGGCACGAGATTGCGGAGTGCCACCGGGCACTATCCTGCTCTACGCAACATTAATACAATGGTTTCACCAGGCATGGGGGAATACATGTACTGAGCCTACTACATCCCAGGTATTACAAACACTATTGACCCACGGCCGAAGCAGAAAAGCAGTCACTGCATTGTACAGCTCTCTCAAGTCCGACCCTACACCCCTGTTGACACCTCTACGGGAATACTGGGACTCCGCTTTAGCAGTTAATATGACTGATAAACAATGGGGCACAGTGCGTAAGTTATCCTAAGATTATATCAAGTAACGCTAGGCTGAAATATACTCAATTTTACTACCTCCACTATACTTACCTAACCCAGCATAGGCTAGCCCGTATGTATCCTACCTCTTCGGACATGTGCCCTAGGTGTAAGTCACCGAATGCCACATTTCCCCTCTCCTGGTTTTCATCTTTTCTGAGAGACCGGACCTTCCAAGTTTCAGCCCCTCCCTTCCACTCTCGCACTCATCCATTGTGCTGCGGGGTACCCCAGGGCTCGGCACTAAGCCAAACCTTATTCAATATCTATGTGAGGCCACTTGCTTTGCTGGCCAAAACTCGGGGCATTTCTCTGGTGTCATATGCAGATGACACCCAGCTGGTGTTTGCTTTTTCTAAAAACCCCAGCCAGGATTCGGCGAAATTCAAACAGGATTTGTCAGCAATCTCGGAGTGGATGGCCGCCAACTATCTGCAGCTTAACTCGTCCAAATCCGAGATCCTTCTAGTAGGCAAAGATCGCCATCTCTGGAGCAATGAATGGTGGCCGCCTGTGCTCGGAGCCCCTCCCACCCCTAAACTGGTGGTAAAAAACCTCGGCATACTGCTGGACAGTGATCTGACTTTCGAGAACCATGCCAAATCAGTGGCAGGGAAATGCTTTGGACTGCTGCGAGGCCTCAAACCTATACTGGGTCTGTTTGATGCTAAGACCCGGCAACTGATCGTTCAAGCCTCTGTCCTTGCCAGACTAGACTATTGTAATGCGCTCCTTCTGGGTGCCAACAAAGCCACTGTTAAAAGACTGCAGCATGCTCAGAATGCAGCTGCGCGTGCAATTTTTGCACTCCCTAAATTTTGTCACACTTTTAGCCTCCTCTGTCGGCTGCACTGGCTCCCCCTCGAGCAGAGAGTGCGTTTTAAAACGACCTGCATCACTCATAGAATTCTGGGGGGTTCCGGCCCCAAAATCCTGAGTGATCTATGCTCTTACAATGTTCCTTCACGCCCGTTGCGTTCGGCAGACCTATGCCTGGCCAGAGTTCCTCGGATACATAGAGCCAGAGCAGGCGAGCGCTCATTTGGGCGGTTAGCCCCCGCCCTCTGGAACTCCCTCCCCTTCCATATCCGTAACACCCCTGATCACCTTACCTTCAGAAGGTTGGTGAAGACTTGGCTGTTCACCCAAATCTAACTGTCTCCTCTGCTCTGGTTCCTCTCTCGGTGTTCACTTTAGCGCTGGGATGCCCCGTTGCTGGGGCAGCCATGCGCTCTACAAATTCTTTAACATAACATAACATTTCTCCACATGGTATGGACATGCCCCCAATTAGGAGCATACTGGAGTGGTATAGCAGAGACTCTGTCAGAGGCATCGGGAGCTGAGGTGACATCCCAGGCTCTGCATTTTGTGCTCAGTGTTGCCAGACAATGCCTGTCGGAAGGGTCTTAACAAATTTCTGGACCTGGCATTAGGACTGGCCAAGCGATGCCTGGCGAGGTCTAGGAAGTCACCCACGGGCCCTAGCAAACATGTATGGCTACTAGATCTCCGTAAGGCACTGGCATCTGAGCAGGTGAACTAAACATTTAATGCAGCGAGGCACCCATCACGTACTAACTCTACACAATGGCAAGACTATTTAACCGCCATAGAGGCCAAATTACACTCTACTCAGCAGGATGCGGCTACATCAGCAACACACTAGATGGCACACCCATAATGATGTCCGGAACAAGTGGCAAGACAGAGGTCATGTACAGTTCGCTCATATTCGCATGACCGCGTCTGGCACAAGTGATAAAATGTACAATATTAGATGACACCAACCCCCTCTCCTAAGTGCACGCAACGCCATCATATGTACACCTGCTAGCATATTTACAATTTCGTGGGTAGTTTAGTAAAGCATGTACAGTAATTCTGGAATAAATGTATGGAATACGCTGGACGGACTATTTATGTTATAGTTAATAAAGTTGGAGGCAAGATCTTAGAGATAAAGTATACTAATATTGTATAAATAATTTCGCTATTATAGTTACTTGACACCCCATTAATATTGTATCTGCTTTTTCTCATGCTTTTTCTATGCGATTCTTCATCCATTAAGTTGCCAATGTGTAACAGTGTAATGACATTGTACTTTTTATTTTATTTTCCTGAAAAATTAATAAAAATACAACAAAAAAACATACCTAGGAAAAATTCTTGAGAAACTATTTTTACCAGCTGCAAGCCTATATAGAAAGCAATTGCAGACAGTATTATTTCAAGCAGACAAAACCATCTAGTTGGTGGTAACATCAATCTTGGATGACCTAGGTGGATGACAATGGTGTCAAGGGCCCTTGTCCTTCGACCATTCAGCAGCTTTCAGCATCATTGATCATGCCATCCTTCTTACCAGGTGCTAGAAAGTAGAGGCACCACGTTTAAATGGATGGAGTGTTTCTTGACCAAGAGAGAACAAATTGTCACAGCAGCCCATTCAGATCTGAGGCTTAGATCCACTGTGGTGTGCCCCAAGGCACTGTCCTTTTTCCACTCTTATTCAACATCTACATGCGGCCTTTGGCCAAACTACTGCACTCCCAGGGTGTGGAATATTATATGTACCACAACAACACCTAGCTGATCTTTAGGCTTTCTCCCACAAAGTCATCCATCAGGCCAGTCGTGACTCTTCAGGATTCTTTCACCAACGTGGTCATCTCGCTTTCAAAGTCTTAATCCAGCTGAGACGGCGCTCCTAACCACAGAAACAATTCAAATAAATGGAATACATCTGTCTAGAGGGATGCTATGGTTTCTTCTTTAGTTTAATCTAACACCTTACAACAATGTATTTGATGATGCCTATCCCTTGAGATACAAGTATCAAAAGTGACTAGCTCCCGCTGCAAAAGAAAAAGTTACCATTTATCAGTAAAGCATATTTTCCTACTAAATTCTCTGATACAATCTTGCCTCAACCATGGCATCTCAGTATAGATCTGGGTCTTTCACAAAAGCTTAGAGAAAAATTATAAATGGTGCAAAAGAAAAATGTCAGAGTTTTGTCTGTAACCAGGAGAAGAGACCCTATTACTCCCATCCTTAGATCTCTTCATTGTCTCCCGATTCGTCAACACATTTTATTTAAAGCACTGATTATTGTTAATTGTGCAATACAAAGCGCCTGCCTAGAATTCATGGCAGCTACATTTTTACTTTATGCACCACAAAGCAGCCTATGTACAACAGACCAATGGCTACTGTGTAAGACAAGGAGTGTTTCCTTGGGTCACAGGGTTTACGCCTTCGTTCAGGCTTTTTGCAGACAACCAAAGGACTCTGTGTTTTACTTACTAAGTATCTATTAGTTTTTTTTAACCCATGGTTTTCTTTTATTCTTATTTAGTTCTGTGGTTATGTTTGATTCAACAGTTCCCTGAGGTTTCAGTGTGCATAGTGCTCTGTAAGTATTAAATAATATAACCTTTTTAAGTATGGAGATTTGTTGTTGATGCCCTGTAAATAGTGTGTGGCGCAGGTAATCCTGCTCACGAGCTGTCGTATTGGTGGTATGACTATTTCAGGTTCATAAGAGTATATTATATAGATGACGTCTTGTAATCCCGCGGTCTGCCCGAGCGGGATATCCAAGATGGCCGCCGCAGAGTGTGCCTCTTCCTTACCCATAGTGACCACACGTGTACTCAGGGCACAAGTCCTATAAAAAGAAGTGGGGGGACTGACCAAGTTAGACACTATGCAAGTGACATCATGACGCGTGCCATGACATCACGACGTCACGCTATAAAAGAAATAAAATTAATGCTATTTAAATTATTTGTGTAAATACTGGGACAGACCACCCCTTCTGATTGTCTTACAGTGTCTGCACTTAGATACAGAGACAGAACAAAGGCAAAAGCATGCCTCTCTTCAGTACCTGTGAAGAGATGGCAAGCTGTGTGCCTTTGTTTCCCCTCCGGGTTAATTTAAGAATGAGGTTCCAAGACTCCTCCAGTCAGGATATTCAAACAAAAGGAGGCCTCATGGCCCCTTAACTTCGGCCAGGCTGGAGGTGAACAAAACCCCCCTCGCTGCCTGCACGTTTCTGCTGGAAATGGAAAGCAGACAACGTGCAGGCGCTGCTGAACCTGTCCTGGTGTCTTACACTGGGACAAGTTCAACATATTTCTGTGGGGCCCAACTTCCAGGCAGGGGGGACGGAGTCCACCCTGTGAAAATAGTGGGTGGACGCCGTGTACCTGCGTTTACCCCCGGACTCGTGCCCTGCGCCTACTCTGAAATTAAGATTGCAGCTATTGTCTTGTGGATTGTTACCTGCCTTGTTATGTTGGCCTAGGCCTGGCTGCCATGCTGCTTTTCTTTGCGCACGTTACACTGAGCCGGGCCTGCCTCGCCCTTTGCTCGTGCCAAGTTCTTTTGCACTGTCTGCATCTTCTGTTGTTCACCTTTTTGGGCTCAGTCTGCACAAACATGTACAAGGTCGCATAACAATGTATTTTGGTTCTTCCTGATATGGCCAGTCTCGCGCACCCAGACATAACATTATGTACAATTGCCATGAAGAATTTGATATGCTTTTAATGCTGTGGTTTACTGGCGCTTAACACACTTGGAGAAATCCCTTTCGGTGAGAAGAGCTATGATGTCCTGCTGATGTAATTCTGCATTTAGAGACTGAGGTATGGGGGTTCGCTAGTCAAAGCCCAGAGGTCTTCTATTACTATAATAAACTATCTTACTGCAAGGGGAGGGTGGTAATGTTATTTATACGTTTATCCACTGAGCTCTGAGATGCTTTCCCCGTTTGTATTCTATGGAATTGTAACCATGCTGCTTATATTAGTCATATGCATTATGCTATTAGTACTGACACGTGTACTGTACATTAGAGCACGTAAGTTGGAATAAACATTTTAACCTATCCAGTGTCTCTTCCTACGCACCTTGTGAACAAGTACGAGTGAGTGGCGAAAGAGTGTTCTTGCTTCAGTGAGTCCTGAGATAAAGATACCGTGTTCTGGGTTGTCCAAACATTAGTACTTGGGTGCTAATGGGATGCTAAGCTAGTTGGGTTGGGGTTTTTGGGTGCTACGGTATATGGTGGCAAACCACTGTATTCCGGGGTCCCATTTTCCTGTGCATAGCTCTGTGTATGTGCAGAAACCTTATGACATGGCGCGACCACCGTGGGGCAGCTTATCTGCGAGACGCTTGAGTAGTGCTTGTGCTTGTCCACAAACCCCTCGCGTACGCTTCCGGAGGCGTATGTGACGGTGATACCTCCTATATTGAATGTTTTATAGGTTCTTTCAAGCTTGATATTATTAAAAAGGTTAGTTAACAGACCCATTTTTGTGCTCCCTGTTGGGTTGTCGAATATATATTTGTTTGGTCATGGCTGGTGTGGCGATAGCTGCACATAGTCGAGGAGCACTCCGAGACCACTTAGCTGTGTATGGAGTGCCCGATGCTGGGGTCGAGTTGGTCTTTGTGGTTCAAGCCGATGCGGCTTATCACTTTGAAGTGTTTTACACTTGGATCACTTTTGAAGCGGTGGATGCAGGTGATAAGCTGTTTCATGAATATAAACCCACCGCAATTCCTGCTGCCTATCGACCCTATACTGCTCTTGAAGTGCCTCTCACGGCTTGGCAGCACCGTGTTTGGTTCAATGGCGCCCTACCACAACCAACTACCGCAGTTCGTTTAGGCCCCTTATCAATTCAGGGGGCCACTTGGCCTGTATTGGCCGGGTATACCCCGCATCCAAATTATCTGGCATTACCGCTAGCGGAATTGCGCACTATGCATACCGAATTGGTGCGAGTGCATCGAGCCTTAGTGACATACGTTACAGGTAGCCTCCATGGAGCTGCTCCTGTAGTCGCAGGCCAACCAGCTATTGCAGCTGGAGTGACTATAAGTCCTGTCATGGTAAATTCTGTGATGGGCAAACGTCCACAAAATAAGGACGACTATCCTTACTGGCTTGCAGAAAAGTTCGATCAGATAGAAGCAGTGTTTCCACATACATCCCCAGTAGATAAACACCGCATCCTCACGATAAGTTTGCCAAAAGACATAATCCCGATTTGACATCATGTGAAAACTGGGGTAAGGTATTCGCAGCAGTTTATTCAAAATGTTTTGGAACTCCTTCCATGACGGTTCTACCCTCTGTAATTAAAAAGTACAGGATGAACATGGCCCTGAAGCGGCTGTGGAATTAGGGATGAGACTAGTGGGAGTGTTTGATGTAGTAGCTGAGCTGATCCTTGGAAATGTCAAGGGCGATGCTATGAACTTTCAAGTAGCGAATGCTTTGGCTTTGGTCCCAGAGTTGGACAGGCCTCGCGAATTACCGAAAATAATAGCCCGGGCTTATAAAACAATTGGAAGAAATAGCCTGGGCAACAAGCCTTTTGTAAAAATGCAAACTCAATCGCAAACACAAGTTATACAAACAAAAAGTGCATCTGAGAAAGATGATAAACCGGTCTTCACTAAAAAAAGTTGGAGACAGAAAAAACAGGGTAAGCAACAAAAGAAGCCGGGGTCGAGAGGCGCTTCCCCAGTTTCGGTTTCTTCTGAACGTACTTATGATTTACGTGATAGGTCAAGGATTAAATCACCAGAAAGGTTTCAGAGCTCTGATACGCGTTCTCCTCGTTCTTCACAGGCCCAGACGTCGTCACAGGCTGGTGGAGGAGGACGGCAAGATAGAGGAAGGGGCCGAGAGGCTCCCCAGGAGCGAGACCAACCTCGACAACAAGTCAGAGGTAAAGCAGAAGACTTTCATCTTCCTCGACCGCAATTTCAGAAGAAAAAGGTTGCCGCTGTCACAGCGAAATATGCCTCAGACCGTGAGAACGAGACTCCAGAATTGGACGTGGGCAGTGACCCTCCTAGACAGCGCCGCGGAAGTTACCATAGTGCGGGAGGTGCTACGTCCTCATATGGAGGCGACAGCAACTGAAACATTCGTTACTGTAGAGACAGCTGACACGAGAGTGGCACCCCTGACAGACTATATAATATAGTTATACAAATTGAAGGTGACATACCGCGTGAAATAAAAGGGATTTTTGGGAAAATCTAACCTCTTCATATGACATTTTGTTAGCAGAGGTGGATTGGCCACCCCCATTCGTTTTAGCTGCACATAAAGGAGAGGAGGTAATCCTTCCAAGCTTTTCAAAGCATGTCCCAAAAGACAAAGCTGAAGCACTTGCAGCTGAGTGGGCTGTGTACCTGGCACCAGCGTTATACCGCAACCATGTGGGATGGGATGAAGAATCACCTCCTCATGCAATACCTTTGCGGTCACTACCGCAGCCACAACCCCAATATCCCATCAAACGGCAGGCAAAAGGCCCCGTCTCCGAAATTCTGACACAGTTGGAATACCAGGGAGTAATTGAACCATGCGTATCACCTATGAACAATCCCCTTTTCGTGGTTTCTAAACCCGATGGATCGTACCGCTTAGTTTTGGATTACCGGCATTTAAATACTCATTGTCGGAACTTTGCGGTGCAAAATACACACAGTTCTGCGCTTGTAGACAGTCTTGTTCGTAAAAGATACAAAACGACACTTGACCTTTCAAACGGTTTCTACACGCACAACCTAGCCCCGGAGAGTGGTCAATGGACCGCATTCACATCCGGTGGTAAATTATTCCAGTTCCGGCGATTACCCATGGGCTATAAAAATAGTCCGGGTATATTCGCCGCCCGTGTTGTTTCTTTGTTAAATGACATTGATCAAGACGCATGTTCGTACGTTGATGACATCTATCTGACAGACGACGAGTTATATCAGCATCTGTCCCGTGTGGACCGCATTATTCTTGAATTTGCGGAGCAGGGTTACAAATTTAACTTTGCTAAGTCACACATTGCTGAATTTACCGTTCTGTTCTTGGGCTATGAGCTCAATAACGAAGGTAAGGGCTTAGCCCCCATTTCTTGGAAAAATGTGCACATTTGTGCCCCCAAATACTCTGAAGAAGCTTCAGTCTTTGCTGGGTTTCCTGAACTTCGGGCGTACTTACATTCCCGAATATGCCCAGCGTATCAAGCCTTTGTATGCTTTGATACAACCTACTTATTCAAGGTCTTGCTGGCTGCCTGAGCATACCTCAATTCTGCAGTCTTTGCAGACAGACCTTTTGGAGTCTAAATATCTTTTGACTCGTGATAACCACACAAACCTGGTGATTAGAATAATTCCGGGGGCGGTGGGATTCACCTATTTAACCTTTAATGAAGGTGATACAGTACCTATCGCATACAAGTCACATCTGTACACTTCCGCTGAATTGCGCTTTACATCTGTTGAAAAAGTTCTGACTGCAGTGCAAATGGCGATTCTAAAAGAACGCGCACTGGCACAGGGTAAGCGGATTCTGGTGGTAACACCCTGTCCTGCCCTGGAGGCAGTAACAAAGGCAAGTGTACCGAACTCTAAAGCAATGCATCCCCGTTGGATACAATGGGCTACATCTTTGACGTCTTCGGACGTCACTTTTGTTTTTGATTCTTCTCTTCAGACTCAGGAGTTTTTGCAGTATGAATTCGTTCATCCTCCTCCTTTGTTTTTACTACCGCTTGAGGATTACAAATGTGTGATCTACACCGATGGTTCGGCGCAACCGGCCACTGGGTCCAAGCACGCTTATTCAGCTGCATGTGCTATTGTTGCGGGATCCTTTGTGGATGGAAAGTTCAAATCCTCTGTAGTGCACACTCGCACACTTGGAGATAGTACCGCACAATTGGCCGAGCTGCATGCATTGCTACTTGCACTTGAGTTCGCTTCTCAGGATGAGACCACTCTTATTGTATGTGATTCTTTTTACTGTGTACAATCTTACAATGACAATCTGTTTTTCTGGTCGAAAAACGACTACAAGGACGCAAAGGGAGCACAATTAAGCATAAAATGCTTTGGGTTCGAGTGGCAGAATTGCAACAACGTCTGCCCCTCACACAGGTGGTTCACACCTTAGGCCATCAGCGGGTGGGCGCACACGCTATTGGTAACGATCTGGCAGATGAGGCTGCCCGTTCAGCAGTAGTCACGTGTTCAGTAGCAGCGGTTACCAGGTCCATGTCTAAAATAGACCCTGTTATTTTAGCAGCTATTGCTGCAACCAAGGAAGGTAATAATTACCCTACAGGTTTCCCTTCCAAGTATTCTTACGCATTAAGTCCCGATCAGGTTCCTTATGTAACTATACCTGACGTTGGAGATCGGCTGATCCCCAACGCGGACCGCAGGAGTGCCTTGATATCAGCTGCACACGAAGGCATGGCTTCTGCTCATGCAGGTGTATCAGCTACGGTTTCCATCTTGCAGCAGCGTTATTGGTGGCGTGGATTGTATAAAGACACCCGTGCTTTTGTGCTTTCTTGCGACGTTTGTCAACAGATTAAGCCTTCCACGGTAACACGTCCACCACAAACACCGCTCTGCATTGCTAACAGACCCTTTGGGTGTGTTTACTTGGATCACTGCGGTCCATTCTCATCAGACACTGCTTATAAATACATCTTAGTGGCAGTGGACTCGTGCACACGGTTTCTCTGGGTCTGGCCACAACGGAGTGCTGACGCCCGAAATGTAATCAGGGATTTGCGTGTCTTTGTGGGAATTTTCGCATGCGGCACCTTCCATTCGGACCAAGGTCCAGCGTTTGCCTCTAGGGCTTACAAGGATGCAATGGCTTCGCTTGGGGTGCGGGTGAAATTTTCGTCTCCGTATAGGCCTGAGGGCAACTCTATCGTTGAACGAATGAACCGTGACTTAAAGCAATCCTTAACAGCTAGGGTTTTAGGTACTGGCAGGAACTGGCTGGCCCATTTGTATACCGTTCAGCGTGCACTTAATAATCTCCCTAGAAGACCTCTGGGTGGGCGGACCCCATACGAAATGCTCTTTGGCATAAGAATGTTTGTGCCTGACCTTGAGGGTCCAGACATCGCGGCGCAATCCGCCAAGTTTGATGTAGATAACCATTCTGCTATGTTACAGGACTTACAAGAAGCCCGAGACAAACTTGCAACTACACATTTGCCTTCAGCCACAGATCCTGCGTTGCAGATTCCGGTAGCCGGCTGGCTTCCGAAAGTTGGGGAACTGGTTCGAGAGAAGGTTGAAAACAAAAAAGAATTTGGCCCCTCTTTTCGTGCACCGGTTCCAGTTCTTGGTCTGAAGGGAACACGTACAGTCATTTTACCACCGCTTCCTGGTCGCAAAGAGAACAGATACATCTCAGTTGAAAATGTCAAGCTACAGCGCCTGGCCGATCCTGAATAGTGTCACACCAGCGGTCTCTTGTCCTGCCATTTATCGGACATATGTTCATAGTCCATCTGCACGAACGATCGCTGATGCTGTAATTGAGATGGTTGATTTGCCTGAAACTACGATTGATCCCCAACTCACCACCAATATCAACGAGGACGAGTATACTTATCCTGCATCAGAATCGGTGGCACATCAACCAACAACGCCACTAAGCCCGACTCGTTATTCCTTTGATTCGGATTCCACATCTTCAAAAGTCCCATCCAAGTTCAGTATTTTTGTATCCTGGTTTAGAGACAATTTTTTGATTCCACCCTGGACATACCTCTGGTTGGTACTTTTCTTGATATTTTTGTTCATGTCCATTGGCTTTGTCACAGTGTTTTTTCTACTAATTAATGGTCACTATTTACCTGAACGCTCTGCTGTAGACTCTGTTTCTGGAACTTTGGCTCCTCATTCCTCGTCTCACATCATGAAGCGTGACCACACATTTGTGAACATTTCAGCCTTCCCAGTTGCTGATGGCATCGTATGGGATGCAGTGAACTATCAAATCCATGGTCCGACGGAAATTATTAATGTACCTAATGTCCTTCGTGTTTCAATGGGTGATGTAGTACAAAATAATATTCATTCTGATGATTGGGATGTGCATGCCGTTGAAGCTTTGTTTGCCGATTTAAAATATTATGCATCTTTTAATGCTGAAGATTTATATATGAATTCTGCTAATTATGCCGATTTGTATTGTTACCAACATTGGGGTAATCATTTTCTCCATAAACCCAGTGCCCTGCGTAGTTCTGTTAACTATACCCAATGGGAACATTGTCCAAACCCCTTGCCAGGTAGCTCTCAAACTCTTCGAAATAAGTTTAATTATTTTACTGATTTTAATCGGTCGAACCCTGCATCCTATTATTTTAGACTTAATAACACATCAACTCAGAAAATTATGTTGACACACACCAAATTGCTTTATTCAGGTTCCTTTCTGAGTGCCCTAGCTGTGGGTGGTTATGAGTACTGGGATAATACAGTGGATTTGAAATCTATTTGGGGTTCCAAGCCATGGCAGGTACAAGGAACCGAGGCATTGCATCGTGCTTGCCTCATCCCTACCCAAATTATGTTCCTAAATGCTTCCATCTATCAGACAACATGTTGGGGCTTAGCAACCACTAAACAATTGAATTCGCCCTCAATACCATCCCTGTCGAGTTTTCCCAATGAAAGCTCACGATTCAATATGTCCCTCGTGTCCCTGCAGGCTCTGTTACAAAATAATTCGTATAATGTTTCTGAGCTAGTTCAGTCACCCTGGTTGGTATGGCCTACATCATCAAATGCATGTCAAATGCGTTTTCACGACTCAGGTGCTAGTTACACACAGGATAGGCCTGATCCGAGATTTACTGATTCCCGTACTGTCACTACATATTCTGTTGGTAAATTATGCAAACAATGGCTGCAACATTCTTCCCTTGATTCTGTTAAACAACATTTGTCCCTCCTTTCAGGCAATATTGATCTGTCCGACTTTGTTTTGGGACCTCGTGGTCCCCGACCTAAAAGATTCATTTATGAAACATATAATGAACTCTGGAAGCTATCACAAATAGAAGCTGCTTCCCGTCTTCGGGAAATAGATCAAGCAAATATGGAAAAGGTGCTTGCTGTTGTTGACAATAGTATTAATACCCTGTCTTCTCGCATTTACACTTTAGAGAATATTGTGTCCTCTGTTGTTGATATTGTACAAGATGATGTTTCTATGTTATATCATGGTCAGAATCAATTGCGCTCAGTTATGCAGTTTGCATGGACTTTGCAAACACTTAAGTTAGGTAAAGTGCCTTGGCATTTCTTGAACACCTCTGCCTTATTTCTACCTTTTAACTTAACTGATAAACAGCAATTTATGTCCATGAAGGATGCAACTTACAATCTATTACATATCGAAAAGGTGGATCCATTGCCGTTCTCTGTTGCAGAACTCGATTCGGCTGTATGGCTAGTCCATGGGGTTATAGCTTTACCATTTTCCTTGTTTGAATTTGACTCATGCATGAAACATTATCCTGTGGGCCGTTACCGGCCATTGGGCAGTGCTTTCCTGCATGAACTCTGGTCCTTGCCTTTCATGTATAAATGCCTTCGGGACGGCAAGGAAGTCTTTCTCACGGGGGAGTACTGCGACTCGACTATAGGTCATTCGCTTATTTGTAAACACATTAAATTGCATGGCTCATGTAGCGTTTCCTCTCCTAATCTTGCTTGTGTGCTGAAAGGTATTCCTGCTCCTGTTATTTCTCCTACTTTCATTTTCTCCGACATTCATTCTCCAGGTGGCGAGTACCCACAGTGAAATACAGGCCCTTTTAAACACTAATCTCCCCCAACATTTTGGGGAGTTAATACATCGTATTTTTAACGCATCTAACACTGAAGGCCTAGTACACTTTTTTAAGGTCGTTGGGTCGGGCTTGGTGTCCTCCTTCCAAACTATTTTTGGTGTCATCCCGGCTTTCATACATTCTATTTTTTCCAGTGTCTTTGGCGGTTTCCCATTGATCCTCGCTTTAGCGGCTGGTGTCTTGCTCTTAATTTGCTTTCTGCGCAATGGCTGCTCCCCGATGGGACCTGCTCGATCCAGAACGCCTCCAGCTGCTCCGTGAGCGCCTTTTGGCCGGTTTTGGTGTCTTGCCATTGGCGACACTGAGTGTGTCATATACTCTTTCATTTCGCTTTGCGTATTTCACTTGCGTGCAACCTGTGATGACTTGTGTCCGCTGTCCTTTCACCTGGACTCTGGATTATTGCCTCTCCAATTCGTCATTGTCTGTTCCGGATTTTGTTCAGTTGATGGGTCCCTTAGAGGCCCATGAGCAGGACTGTTCCGTTGCTGGCTGTATGGCGCGTGCGGCTGCACTGGGGATTTTGGCGCAATGGGATATCTGGGCGGCTGCCCAGGATCTCCTACAACGAAGCTGTTTCAATTATCACGCAAGCTGTCCCGCATTGCTTCTGGATGCTCCCTTTGCTGAGGAGCATTCCTGCTCTTTTGAACTCATGGATTGGATGGCATCTATGTTTTTTGACGATTCCAATGATGAACTCTTGGAGGGTATGGCTTTTTTCTGTACTTTCACTTTCATGGATTGACCTGCCCTTCGCCGTTTGGGCGCTCCCTGTGCTCCGACGGCTATTTCTCTCCTCTGATGGGCCTCTGTCCTGGCCGCCGAACTGTCCAGGGGAGGGTGTCTTGTGGATTGTTACCTGCCTTGTTATGTTGGCCTAGGCCTGGCTGCCATGCTGCTTTTCTTTGCGCACGTTACACTGAGCCGGGCCTGCCTCGCCCTTTGCTCGTGCCAAGTTCTTTTGCACTGTCTGCATCTTCTGTTGTTCACCTTTTGGGCTCAGTCTGCACAAACATGTACAAGGTCGCATAACAATGTATTTTGGTTCTTCCTGATATGGCCAGTCTCGCGCACCCAGACATAACATTATGTACAATTGCCATGAAGAATTTGATATGCTTTTAATGCTGTGGTTTACTAGCGCTTAACACACTTGGAGAAATCCCTTTCGGTGAGAAGAGCTATGATGTCCTGCTGATGTAATTCTGCATTTAGAGACTGAGGTATGGGGGTTCGCTAGTCAAAGCCCAGAGGTCTTCTATTACTATAATAAACTATCTTACTGCAAGGGGAGGGTGGTAATGTTATTTATACGTTTATCCACTGAGCTCTGAGATGCTTTCCCCGTTTGTATTCTATGGAATTGTAACCATGCTGCTTATATTAGTCATATGCATTATGCTATTAGTACTGACACGTGTACTGTACATTAGAGCACGTAAGTTGGAATAAACATTTTAACCTATCCAGTGTCTCTTCCTACGCACCTTGTGAACAAGTACGAGTGAGTGGCGAAAGAGTGTTCTTGCTTCAGTGAGTCCTGAGATAAAGATACCGTGTTCTGGGTTGTCCAAACATTAGTACTTGGGTGCTAATGGGATGCTAAGCTAGTTGGGTTGGGGTTTTTGGGTGCTACGGTATATGGTGGCAAACCACTGTATTCCGGGGTCCCATTTTCCTGTGCATAGCTCTGTGTATGTGCAGAAACCTTATGACACTATTCTGTGCAAGTTGTGTTGCATGCTTCGTTTCTGAAAACAGAGTTGTGTTAAAGAGTGCAGTGTAGTTCAACCTCAGCTGCGTAGTGCCAGCCTGGTAAGGCAGTGGTTGGCGTCTCAAGAGTAGGAGAAGCTGGATATGTAATGTAATTAACTTGTGCTAAGCTACAGACACTTTTATGCCCAGTACATAGTTTCGGCTTGATCCACACTGAGACCATACATAGCTTCTGAGGGAGCAGACAGCACGCTGGTTCGGAGATTACATGACCTGCGCAGTTGTCGTTCCAATGACAACAGATCCCTAGGAACAAAAACCTGTGAGAAAGAGTTTACTTACCCGTAGCTTCTTTCAGACTACATTCCTACTGAATGACAGACACCAAACATTGCCTTGCCAAGAAAATAGTTTGCGTTTCGAGGCTGTGGTAGAAGAAGAACCACAAATACTGCATTTGTTGATCAGAAGGCTAGTGCAACAAGCACTACAGACTGTGTCTCTGGCAAGGAGTGATGTATTACAAAGACAATGGTTCTTGTGGACAATGTACGGATAAATGATACTTAAGTGCATGTAGCAAATTCAAACCAGAGAATAGGATGTCAAAAGGAGGAAAACTTATACACAAAACAATAAGGAGTCCAATTCTTATTTTGTACAATTAATATCTATATTGAAAATTTGAAAGTGCTCCGTGTCCCATGTGAGAAAAACAAACCAAAAAAGAAATGTGACACAATACAATATATATAGGGTTTCTTAAATATACATCAACGACCAGTCACAAATGAGCAATGTCCTACAGGGGCCACCTTTGGAATTCAAAGAGGCCAGAGGTGGCCCGTTATAGCACGACCCCATTCTTTAAACAACCCTACCGACAGTTTAGAGAGAACTTGAAGCGTGCACACGCAGTGGGTGCCAGGGGAATGTGCTTCACGTCCTGCCCCTCCGAGCAAAGGGAAGAATGAGACAGCAGGAAAGCTGAGCAGGCCGGTACCATGGTGCGGGTACAAACTCCTACAGGGCTTTGGCAAAGCACGCCACCTCGTGCCCGTACCATGAACCGACACCCAACACATAGGAGGGGCTGGGTGACGACAGCAGTTCAGGTGCTTCGGCGTTTAATTGCGACTGGAAAAAGAGCCACAAGGCGACCGACAGGAAAAAAATGTTCAAGAAGGATAGTTGAAGACATGATAAGCCTCAAACAAACCTAAAGTCAAAATGTAAGAAATGACAGAGCAGTCAGGCTCAGAAGGGAAAATCTCCTCACCTTTCTCGCGCATTTCTGAAAAAGCTCTAAAAGGCGGAAGTTGTGAGGACATAAACCGAATTAGAAGCGAGAACAATCAATGTGCATTCATGCCAAAGGAACAGAGAGCATCTTAACAAGATGTCATTATGGGTAAAACGTTCAGTTAACAGATGTTCCTGAAAACAGAATTCATTATGACAGGAGAAATGCGTCGGTGGTAGCCTGTGAAGAACAATATTTACTCCGTAACAGCGAAAGCCGCCCTGCTTTCCCTCGCTCAGCAAGAAGAAAGTCAAAAGAGCTCTTATCAAAATTACAGTGCAAGCTCCTGACGACAGCTGCTTCCCGTCTCGTTCAAAGGCCCCTGCTATGCCTTTGAGACGACGAGGTGCACTCTGCCACTGGGTAAGCAGCACTTGTAATTCAGTAGTTGGCATCTCACGGCACTTTGCAAAAGACAATCTTCTCCAGTGACTGCGACTTCAGTGACATACATACGTCAGATCACACAATAGCAGTACCGCGCGCTGCAATGGCGGCGTGATGCAGGTCTGGAGAAGTCGCGTGCTCTGCCCCACAAAGGGCTGCTGTCACCTAGGGGCTCAGATCAAAGCTTATGAGCCTGACATACATTAGCCCCGTAAGTGCTAAGGGTTCCCTTCCCCACCCACATGCGTACCAAGCCCTTTTTAGTTCTGGCTTAAAAACGCAGCTATTACTAAACCTTAAGTGATCAACAAAAAATTACTTAAAGAAGTACTATCTATTGAAAAGGATGTGATGGCTCCGCCTACATGTTGCCTACCCCGAGTACAAAAGTTGACTGGTTACAAGTAATGTGTTTTCGTCAAAAAAGAGTGCTTGTTGCACTCCTCTTGGCTCTTCTGGAAGGGGTTTCCCCCTCACCTAACATGGTCACCCTGTCACATAATGACTGTTAGCGTTCTACCGGAAAAATAGCATCGCTGGAGTTTTTTTGTTTTTGATAAATGCTTGACATTTGCTTCACAATTCCGCAGCAGGCACGAGCAAACAGGTGCAGTTGAGAACCCATACCCCACCCGAGTAATGGTTACCTCATGCTGAAATGGTGACCTCATGCTCAAGGCTGCTGTAAGCCTGGGCAGAACTCCGCAAAGTGACAAAAAAACGTTGCCAAGATATGCAGAGTTCCACGAGCAGCAAAGTGGGTTACTTCGCGCCGTTCTCACTGATTTTTAGTGCCAGGTTTTTGTCCCGCGCTGTAAAATCAGCGCAAACGTCATCTCGCACAGTGCAAGAGGGTACTGCTTCTTTCTGCCGCTCGAGTAGAAGTTCTAGTCGAGCAGCGGCTTCCTCAAAGCGAATGGAAGGTTTCTCCACGTGTTAAAAGCAAAACGACAATCGTGAACATTACCTGCGCCATCTTGTCTGGTGGAATTCTATGTGCACATAAGTTGCAGTCATTTTAATCTATCACAGCCATTTTGTACTCTGTTGGTCACCTTTGTTTCACCCTGCCCTTACTAGCATCCCTCTGACCCTCTGACCGACCTAGTACGTGTGCTGGGGGCTATAAACTCTATTTGCCGCAACAAACCTCAGCCCCACTTGCTGCCACAAACTCGTTTTTCCTCTCATCTCTGTTTTCAGGCAAACCTTTGGACACTCTACCCCTCACTGCACCTAGTTACACAAACAGGTTCCAAACACCAAAAAGACTCTTGCAACATGATTTATTGCACTGCAAACAGCAAGACTTGTTGTTACCAACAATGGGACCTGTTTTTATCAACTGAACGGACTCTTAGATCTGGCCGGTCTCACATGTTTTAGACCCTGAAGCAAGGTCCAGCTGCAAGATAAGATTGTCTGTTTGACCTGGGTGGGAAGAGAATTACTGTTGGGCTTGTGTGACAACCTGCCCGGGGAGGGGGCCCCAAAATGTGTAACCATGTTGATGAAACCAATGCATTGTGTCAAACCTGTATAAAAGGAAGAGCCAAAGGAGTTATCAGCAGAACACCTCCCTCAGACATCCCGGTGTCTGCAGTTGACGTGATCTCCTCATGAGAAATAAACCTTTTTCTTGTCTTCCAGTTTCCAGCGCTTGCCTCATTATTTTGATAGCGAACCCAAAGTGAATTAGAGGTGGAACCCTGCACCGGGCAGCATTGAGGGTCTTAGAAGACTCGCTGCCTTTCACAAATTGGCGCCCAAACGTGGGAGCCCATCAGCGACGCGTGGGTCCGGTAGAGAGGTCCTAACGACGGAGTGAACGACTAAACGATTGGGGTATACCTGCCTGAGAAGACCCTTGTCTGGCTGCCGATCGACTGAACTTCACCGGTTCTGAACTGACCTCTCTCGAGTGACCTGCGGTCCTGACTGGGACCTTAGAGGAACGCCGCATTGATTGTTGGAGTGAGAGGACAACCAGGCGCTGGAAGGGGAAGACGAAGAACCGTCCATACGGTCCGGGTAAGGTCGTGAAAAACGACTTAAATTGATTGATTGATTGAATAGTTTGATTGAAATACTAGTATTCCTTTTTGATATTGAGTTATTTACGACATTTCCCTGCTTGCAAACAACGAAGAATAGGAATATTCTCTCTCTTTGCAGGCAGCGAAGGACAGGTAGTGCAGACTTTTTGTCTAAATTGATTGATTGAGATATTCATTTTTGACCGATAAATACGTCATGCCTGTTTTCTCTAGATTGTTTGATTGTAATTGTTTTGGACCAGACCGTTCGTTAGAGGTCAGTCAGCCGGCACCGCCGGAAGGCACCCCTAACAAGGACATGTACGTAAAGTATGGATTAGCCACCGTAGCTTATAGCAAACTATGGCATAAATACACTAGGAAGGACCGGGTAAATCAGTGGCCACTGACGGGATCTTTCGATCCCGCTAAAATAGAAACGTTAGAATTAGCTCTCCACAAAAAGAAAACTAGACCAGCCATGTTTGACAGTTTTGGTTTATGGCGAAAAGAGGCAGCTCAAAGAAAGAAAAGGGACGAAGCTAGACAAGATAAAGAAACGCGAAAATCAGCTTACCAAGCCTGTAAAAGATTAGAAGAAAAACTAAAAGAAAAGGAAATCGATAAAAAGGAACAGGAATCAAAAATATCAGGTCAATGCCCTGTTAGAACGCCTCGACTCTTTACCCCAAGTTACCAGCAAAACAAAGGGTAGATGATGATTTATTGTTAGGTCCCCCAATCATATACATGCCACCCCCTTACGCCCCTACTCATCCCGTAGTACAACGCCAGGACCACCAAAGTATAGCCGGAGATGGCACGATCGCCTCAGTCTCCTCCACCGCCTCTGCTCCCACCGAGTCACCCACACCAAATGCCTCATCAAAGGATACAGTAGTAGAGGTAGGATCAAAAGAAAAAGGAGCGCCCAGGGTCCTGCGATTAAGTAAAAATGAGCGAGCAGGCATTGATAAAATAGTTAAATCCCTCATAGATAGGAAGGAGACAGAAGAGTATGTAACTGACATATGCAACTCCTATGTTGAAAACCACAAACGATACTTTATTGTACGTCTCTGTTACCACACTCTTACTGCATATGAAGAGAAGTACCAAGATGTAGGGCCCGGCGGCTAGTGGCTCTCTATAGGAAGGTAGACACCGTCACCTCGTGGAACAAGGACGGATAGATAAGGACAGGACATCTAAGATAGCAGGACCCCCGGTGGAAAAACCAGATAGCATGATGCCGATAAAAGAAGCTGCCCCTTATTGGGTACCTCCTAGAGGACAAGGGACTCATGACGATATGAACCATCAAGACGCTAGAGGAAGGGTGGTCTACAATTGGGTGTATCAACCATGGACAGACAGGACATTTTGACGTTCCGTAAATCTTTACCGGATTTACGAAAGAACCCCACCGCCTTTTACACCGAGCTAGGTACCGCTCTGGGATCAACAATAATGACACTTGCCGACATAGACTTGTTCTTCGGGTTATGTTTGCCAGCAGATGTGTGGAAACAGATTAGGAAAATAGACCATACCGAACTGCTTGGTCATACCTGGGAACAACTCAACACACTAGATAAACAGCGGAACCCTGGTCAAAAACCGGTTAAAGCAATATTGGACCTCCCTGACAAAATAGTGCAGAAAGTGAAAACTCTGATCCCAGAGAAAAAGATAGACTGGTCCATAGTAACCGCGTGCCGCCAGAAACCACAAGAGGATGTCTCAGAGTATTTCTCCAGATTTGAAACGGTGTTCTCCGATTACAGTGGACAAGACATGTCCACCGCAACCGGACACCACTTATTTGTGCAGAACTATGTCAAAGGACTACTGCCAGATGTATCCCAGAAATTACAAGCCAGCGAAAGTAGTTGGGCAGCATCTAAACCGGCGGCCATTCTCCAAATGGCCCAGTACTATGAGCATCAGAGAAACGAAAATGACAGGGCTACAGAAAGGAAAAAGAAGGACTTGAAGGAAAGGGTAATGGTAGCACAACTCCAGGGGGCGAATACAGGAAGGGAGCAATATAGGGGAGGATACCAGCAGAATACCCCTAGAGTACAGCCACCTAGAAACAATTCATCGACATCATATGTAGGACGCCAAGACCTAGGACAGGATCAATGTGCATTTTGCAAAGAATATGGACACTGGAAAACCCAATGCCCGGCTTTGTTAGGAGCTGGTAGGGGCAGAGGGGCGAGGGAAATAGCAAGTGGACAGAGAGAAAGAGGACGTGGGAGAGGGTACGCGAGTGAAGCAAGCGAGGAAAGGCCAGGAAGAGTGAACACATTCGACCATCCCAAACAGAATCAGTACCAACAGACAGATTATGACAATACGTCCGACTTTGCATAGGACAGCCAGGGGCAAGGGAGGGATCCATTCGAGCTCTATGTTGATCAGCAAGGCCCTTATGTTACCGCTGAGGTCCTGGGCACAAAGTCGCCATTTCTGGTAGACCCGGGAGCAACACGTAGTGCACTATCCAAACGACTGAGTCCAAGGGCACCCTTGTCAGGCTCACATGTGACCTCAATAGGATTTGACGGTACGCCCTCCACCAACCCTTTGTCCCGACCAATCCCTTTTAACCTTGACAACAATAGCGTCCAAACGACATTCCTCCTCTCTTCCAACACCCCAGACGCCATTATGGGTCTCGACCTTTTGAAACACTTCCATGCGACTATCAGATGCTCACCAGACGGAGTGCCTGTCGTCCTGTATGACAACCCCCAGCGCCATAGAGAGAACCCTTCTCAGCACATGTTTCCCATCTCCGAGACTGACGCATCCCTACTGGACACTTTGCCATCACACTTATGGGCTAGGGCTGATTCAGACGTAGGACGAATGATGATTGACCCAGTACACGTAACAATACGACAGGACGCAACCCTACCGAAGGTACCGCAGTACAAAATATCGCCAGAGGGTGAGAAGGCACTGACAGAGATCATACACTCTTTGGTAGAGGCAGGGGTGGTAGAGGAAGTAGTGAACAACGTTTGTAACAGTCCCATACTACCGATTGTAAAGAGACAGGGAGAGGGAGACGGAAAAGCCTACCGCTTCATCATTGACCTGCGGGAGATAAACAAAATCGTAGTGCCACAATACCCAGTAGTTTCCGACATCACGACAATTTTGACTTTAATCCCCTCCACTGCCACCACCTTCACTGTAATTGACCTCAAAAACGCATTCTTTTCCATACCTATACACAAGGACAGCCGCTATCTATTTGGATTCACCCTAAACTCCCGTTCGTACAGATTTTGCAGAGCACCTCAGGGGTACACTGAGAGCCCAAGCATCTATAGCCAGGCGCTTAAAAGACAGTTGGACGCCATACAATTGCCAGATGGAGTGGCACTAATACAATATGTAGACAACATCCTTCTAGCAGCGGACACCATACCAATAGCCGTCACAGCCACCATCAAACTACTCCATTTTCTTGCTGAGAATGGTCACAAGGTCTCCTGAAAGAAATTGCAGTTCTGTAAATCACAAGTGACCAATTTGGGTCACCTTTTATCCAAAGAAGGGAGGAAACTCACGCCTGACAGGATCCAGACAATTCTAGACACCCCTGTCCCCAAAGATCAGAAACAAGTCCGCTCTTTGATAGGTCTCACTTCATTTTGCCGACAGTGGTTACCGAACTTTAGCCTCATTGTCAAACCCCTTCTCTCCCTCCTAGCTAAAGACATCCCCTCACCTCTCCCCTGGACCCCCGAATGCCAGTCAGCCTTTAAAGAACTACGCAATGCCCTTTGTTCAGCACCTGTCCTAGGAACCCCGGATTACTCCAAACCATTCTTCCTCTACACGCACGAGAGGGAAGGATGTGCATTGTCTGTCCTAACACAATCAATTGGTCACAAACAACGCCCTTGTGCATATTTCTCTGCCACCCTCGATCCAGTAGCCAGAGCGCTGCCAGCGTGCCTGCGCGCTGTGGCAGCTGCAGCAGTATCGATACGCCAGAGCGAAGGAATAGTACTCTCCAATCCAGTCACTGTTTTAGTACCCCATGCAGTCGACACACTACTAAACCAGACCAAAACCCAACACTTGACTAGCGCCCGACTGACAGGATATGAGTTGACCCTGCTAGCACCGCACATTACCCTAAAGCGATGCACCACCCTCAATCCAGCCACACTGTTACCCCTACCCGAAAATGATCCTAGCGTGACTCCACTACACGACTGTGTGACACTAACCGATGAACAAACAAAGAGTAGAATAGATCTCAGAGACACCGCCTTTCTAGAACCAGATGGAGAACTATGGGTGGATGGTTCGTGCATCAAACCCCCCGACGGCACCACCTCAGCTGCATACGCTGTCACCACAGCCCAAACCGTTCTGGAAACAGCCCGTATTCCCCAACGTTCAGCCCAGGCTGCAGAACTCATTGCCCTCACACGAGCATGTATCTTAGCGACTGACACGACAGTTAACATATACACCGACAGCCAATATGCCTTCGGGGTGGTTCACCATTTTGGGATCTTATGGAAAGAAAGAGGGTTCCTGACTTCACATGGTACACCCATCCTGCATGGAGATTTAGTCTCCGCCTTGACGCAAGCAGTCCTCCTCCCCAAGAAGTTAGCAGTGATAAAATGCCAAGCACATAGGAAAGTGACTGATCTCATTGGACAGGGAAATGCACTAGCAGACGTTACTGCCCGAGCCACGGCAGGAGACAGAACTACGACACGAATGTATGTGACCAGGTCACAAGCTGAACGATGGACTGACGCTAGGACCACTGTAAGGGACATACAGACTACAGGCACACAAGACGAATTGACCGAGTGGGAAAAGGTGGGACTAAAAGACGAGGAAGATTGCTGGAGAACTAAAGACGGAAATAAATGGCTGTTACCCAATGCCTACCTCATCCCCATATTGACCATGGCACATTTACCAGCACACATAGGCTCCACCCCCATGATTGAATTAATCACCAGAGTATGGCATAACGTCAAGATAGCAGAATCTGCAAAACGCCTAGTACAACAATGTATAGTCTGCCTACAACACAACCCAGGGAAGGGGACAGTAGTACCACGGGGAGGGTTTGGAGTCCCTGACCACCCCTTTGAAATCCTTCAAATGGATTACATTCAACTAGAGAGATGCCTTGGTCTAAAATATGTCCTGGTGGTTGTGTGCGCTTTTAGCAAATGGGTGGAGGCATATCCCACCCGCGACAATACCGCCTTAGCCACTGCAAAAGTATTGCTGAAAGAATTCTTCCCCCGATACGGCCTTTGTAGAATTTTATGGAGCGACAACGGCCCCCACTTTGTAGCCGAGGTGATACAGAACATACTGAGAGGGTTGGGGGTAAAACAAAAGTTCCATGCCGTCTTCCACCCCCAATCAGCGGGCCTGTTAGAGAGACACAATGCAACGTTGAAACTAAAACTAGCCAAAATAGTTGCCACGACCGGGTTGAAATGGCCCGACGCCCTCCCATTGGCATTGTTATCGATGCGCTCCACCCCAACCAAACACCGACTGACCCCGTATGAGGTGGTCTTCGGCAGGCCTATGAGCATTTGGGCGGCACCAAGACCCACCTCCATTAACGATGTCCCGAACATATTAATGTCGGATTACTTGCATAAATTGACAAACGAGCTAACAATTATCCACCAACAGGTGCAGCAAGCCTTGCCTGACGTATCCAGGGGCCCGGGACATGAAATAAAGCCAGGCGACCATGTATTAATTCGCAACTTCCAAAGAACGAAGAATCTGGAGCCTAGGTGTACGGGCCCCTGGCAAGTCCTGATCACCACCCGAACTGCCCTCCGAGTGGAAGGAAAACAAAACTGGCTGCACGCTCATCATTGCAAACGAGTCCCTCCAACCCTGGCAACCTGTGAAGGGGTGGAGGTGCAAGAGGAAGTACTCGCGAGAGACCGACCAGCTCTGAGTTGCTACCCACAAGAAGACACCCTCGAACTATCAGAATTTCCCGACCCCACGGTGCCATCCAGGAAAGGGTACAACCTAAGATCGACGAAAGGAGGGAGCTCCAACGACCAGGCCACTAACTAAGTCAAGGTCTCAGATCAGTAGCACAGTCAAACAACGCTACCAGGAAAGCGCCAGACAAAAGTCTGTGGTCCTAACAGTTGTTGAGCTCCTCGAAGATGATGGAAGAAACTTAACACCTGCAAAACCACCGCAAAGACACCAAGACTGCTAACCTGCACAGCACAAAGACAATTGCACTTGTAGCCGCATTTCTCACCTGTCTCCTGCTAATGGTCGCACTCTGGATCATTGAAGAGAATGCACCTGCATACAGAACATTGTCACCCACCATGCAACCAACCACCAAGAAAGAACACTACCTGGTATCACTACCGCCACATCTCCGAGAACGACGCAAAGAATTCTGGAATAATTCTTTCGTGCAGATGTTGCACCAGCACAATCTTGCCACCAATGCTACCAACTGTTGGGTCTGTGGGCTGTTACCACATGCCACTGAACATTCCATCCCTTTCATCCCTTCGCCCTTTTCTATTCACGGATCTTGCCTTGCCTGGATGATGCTCCTACAAGAAAGTTACAAAGACAATGCCACTTCCGACGGAACAATCGCCCAGTTCTACAACGAGTTCTTGCGAAACAAAACAGGAAGGACAGCCGCCCTCTTCTGCCCTCACACCTTCAATGCGACATTCCAGATTAATGTCCCCTCCAAAGAACGAGTGGAAATGCAAGTTGTTAGAAATGGGATCTCTAGTTGGCAAGGGCTTGCACCTTTGTCCAAGTAGGGACCCTTCTTCCTAGTCAGGGTAAGGGTTGTTACACTCGTGAAGTAACCCCTGCTCACCCTCGTGGTAGCTTGGCACGAGCAGTCAGGCTTAATTCAGAGGCAGTGTGTAAAGCATTTGCACATAACCAACAGTAATACAGTGTAAGCACTACAAACGGACACCACACCAGTTTAGAAAAATACCCAATATTTTATATACTCAAGACAAGACCAATTACGACAAAAATCCACAATACTGTACTTTACGAATGAATGCTTGATACGTTAACTTCTTCTTTGCAGGAATAGCACAAAAGCAAAGTTCGTACGAGTCGGTAGCTCCGTCCGAGCCTACCGTGATGCTGAAAACCCCAGAGTCTAACAGTTCCAGCCGGCCGCGTCGATACGGGCCAGCAGAGTCATGAACAGACTCGGTTACAGTACCTTTCTCGTTGTGGCTGGTACGGAGTGTACGAGCCGGTCGGCGTTCGTCGTGGTTGCGGTGCAAGACGGAGCGATGCAAGGTGCGGTGTCCCTCGATGCGGTGCAGGCAGTGGCTCGATGAGCGTCGTGCAGACGGAGTCGGTGAGTCCAAGGCGTGCGATGCAGGGTGAGACGATGCTCGATGCGGTGCTGACAGGTTGCGATGCAGGCGACCTAGCCGGAGTGCGGGAGCTGGCGTCGGACAGCGGTGCGAGTCGGAGCGGTGCGTCGCAGACGTGCGAGCGGTGCCCCAAATGCGGTGCGGTCTCGACTCTTGAGCCAGTTGCAGCGACAGTGTCGGTCTGGTCCGGCTGGCCCAGTGAAGCGATGCGATGCGAACTGCGGTGCCCACAGGTCACGGTGCAAGCAGCGGCTCGATGTTGGCGGCGTCGGACGTCGCCCACGGTGAGACCAGGGTTGCGATGCGAAGCGGGGCGATGCGGTCTGCGGTGCAAACAGGTCACCGGCCAGGGATGGATTCGGTTGACGGAGTCGGTTGCAGTTCCCTTCCTCTGTGGCGACTGAAACAGCGTTCCAGAAGCGGTACCCAGAGGCTTGTGAAGTCTTTGTAGTCCCTGAGACTTCTTAACAGGAGGCCAGCTCGGTTCCTGGCCCTTGGAGATACTCAGCACAAGTTTGTAGAAAGTTCAGTCCAGTCCTTTCACTGCCCAAGGCAGAAGCAGCAGCTGCAGGCCAACCCAACAAAGCAACAACACAGCAAAGGGGCAGTACTCCTCCTGGCAGCTCTTCCAGCTCTTCGTCTTGGCAGGTTCCTTGATTCCAGCGAGATCTAAATTCATGGGGTCAGGGCCCCAATATTTATATCCCAAATTCCTTTGTTCTCTGAAGGCAGAGAGGCCTTTGCCTAGTCCAAACCAGTTCTGGAGCACTTTGTTGACAAGTCTCCGTCCCTTCTTTCAGTGAGCAGGCCAGGGACATCAGACGCACCACAGGAGGTGGAGCCAGCATTGTGGAGGGAAGGCACTGTCCTATTCAGGGCCCAGGTGCGACCCTCCCACCCATCTACAGGTCGATCTGGCTATTCAGCCCTGCGCTGACTCACCCTGTCTCCCGGCATCCCCCAGCCCCTGTCACTCACACTCCAGACAAGGAATACACAACCTCGCAGAGGCAGGCTTGGATGGTTAGACAAGAAAATACCCACTTTCTAAAAGTGGTATTTTCAAACACAGAATGTTAAAACCAACTTCACTAAAAGATGCATTTTATCATTCTGAGTCCAGGCATACTAAACTCGAATTTCTACCATGTTCCCGGGGTCAGTTAGGATTATAAGCTGTAATAATCGGAACTGCCCGTTCTGGCCTAGGGGGAACAGGTAGCCTTGCAATAGTGAAAAACGAACTAGGCTGTAATTCACTATCAGGACATGCCGCACACACCAGGGCATGTCCTACCTTTCGCGTACAACGCACCCTGCCCACAGGGGTACCTTGGGCCTACCTTAGGGGTGACTAACATGTAGCCAAGGGAAGGTTTAGGGACTTGCAAGTGTGTGCACTTGCCAAGTCGACATGGCAGCCCCAGGCTGCGCACAGGCCCTGCGATGGCAGGCCCGAGTTACACTTTACGGGCTGTTTGCGTGGGTGGCACAATCCAGTGCTGCAGCCCACCAACAGCATTTGGTCTATAGGCCCTGGCACTCGCAGTGCACTTTACAAGGGACTGACACATAAACCAAATAGGCCAATCATGGAAACACCAATCCATAACACATTTTATACAGGAGCACTTGCACTTTCCCACTGGACCGCAGTGAGGAAAGTGCGCAGAATCATCACACCAGCAAAAACAGAGTCAAAACCGGGAGGTCAGAAAGCAAAAAGTCAGGGGAAACACGCCAAAAGATGCCAAGTCTAACACAAGTGTTCAATAATCCTAACAGAGCCACATTTTCCTACCTGAAGAAAAGAACTGCTGCAACACTGACGGTGGCCCTATCTGTGGTGAACGTCTCTGGCCTTGTATGCATTGAAGGCCGTGGGACTCAGAATGTGGGTCACAGCACCTGTAGCATTGTAAGGACTTTGAACACTGCCAACCCCCCAGCGCTTGTTGCATCACCCAATATGTACTTTGTTTGTGGAACCAAAGCCTACACTTGGCTCCCAAGAAACTGGGGGGCACGTGCTACATCGCCTTTGTTTTGCCACCAACCTACACAGCCCCTGCAGAGCATCATCGAGAAAAGCGTTCTAAAGACATTGATCAAGCAGACTCTGCCTCATCACAGTTCCTCGACGCAGCAAAAGGGCTCGTCCCGCTATGGGGTCCGATGGCAAACAGCCGAGCCATCAGACATCTGTCCCAAGCGGTAGAGACCGCCCTGAACGTCACTGCTGGCATCCTCACCAACAACACTGCTGAGCTCCAAGCGATCCGTCTGGTTACCCTGCAAAATTGCATGGTCCTGGACGTGGTACTAGCGGACCGTGGAGAAGCATGCCGCATCATCGGTGCCAGCTGCTGTGTATACATTCCTGATAATTCACCTTCTGTCTATGAAGCAATCGAACATCTCCATAGACTATCTTCAGAAATTCATCAAGGATCAGAGACTTGGACAATTGGAACTTGGCTTTGGGGCATCTTGAAGGAGTGGGGTTGGAAAATATCAATGATTCTCTTGGTCCCAGTATTGACAATATGTGGTTGTTGTTTGGGTATACACTGTATACCACCTTTGTGTTCTCTTTGCATAACTACCTTGCACCTTAAGACTATGGACACTCAGCTAACAAAAATGAGAGTAATGTATGATCAAGAGATACAGGACATTATGGAGATCGAAATAGACTGACAAGCTGGCTAGTTATGTTCAAAGGGGCCACTATTAAAAGCAAAACGACAATCGTAAACATTACCTGCGCCATCTTGTCTGGTGGAATTCTATGTGCACATAAGTTGCAGTCATTTTAATCTATCACAGCCATTTTGTACTCTGTTGGTCACCTTTGTTTCACCCTGCCCTTACTAGCATCCCTCTGACCGACCTGGTACGTGTGCTGGGGGCTATAAACTCTATTTGCCGCAACAAACCTCAGCGCCACTTGCTGCCACAAACTCGTTTTTCCTCTCATCTCTGTTTTCAGGCAAACCTTTGGACACTCTACCCCTCACTGCACCTAGTTACACAAACAGGTTCCAAACACCAAAAAGACTCTTGCAACATGATTTATTGCACTGCAAACAGCAAGACTTGTTGTTACCAACAATGGGACCTGTTTTTATCAACAGAACGGACTCTTAGATCTGGCCGGTCTCACATGTTTTAGACCCTGAAGCCAATTCCAGCTGCAAGATAAGATTGTCTGTTTGACCTGGGTGGGAAGAGAATTACTGTTGGGCTTGTGTGACAACCTGCCCGAGGCGGGGACCCCAAGCTTGTGTAACCATGTTGATGAAACCAATGCATTGTGTCAAACCTGTATAAAAGGAAGAGCCAAAGGAGTTATCAGCAGAACACCTCCCTCAGACATCCCGGTGTCTGCAGTTGACGTGATCTCCTCATGAGAAATAAACCTTTTTCTTGTCTTCCAGTTTCCAGCGCTTGCCTCATTATTTTGATAGCGAACCCAAAGTGAATTAGAGGTGGAACCCTGCACCGGGCAGCATTGAGGGTCTTAGAAGACTCGCTGCCTTTCACACACGTGAGCAATTGCGACCATCAGCGACCGCCTGCGTTGAGAAATCTCGATGTGAAGTGGTCTAGCGTTGGATTTTCCTCACTCGTGCTCACCAACTTACCAAGTTTTTTTGGAACTCCCCGAGCTCCGCGGAGCTTGAAAAACTCTGCAAACTCCGCGAACGGAGTCGGAGTTCACTGCCCAGACTTAGGCTGCATCTTAAACAAGCAGAGCACCTAGTGACTGAAAATGCTATTGCAATAAACGGCGCCCGGTACCTTCAACGTATCTCGGCTGGAGGCTCAGTGGGGTTTCAAGTAGGCACAATGGTTCTTGACGAAGGGATAATGGGAGCGCCTGCCTGCTCGAGTCAATTCCTGGCACTAGTACACCTTGCACTCCTGATATTGTTCTTGCTGCCCACAGACAGAAACAAGGTTTCTGTTTTGCGGAATCTGCCTATTTACACAATCCGTTCCTATATTTTTGGGGAAAAAAAACAAAAACGTTTTGTAGGATCTCATTCAAGGTGCTTCTGCTCTTTAATTAAAGAAAAAAACAAGAGCCAGCCGAGCAGGCTCACACTATGTTGTCTGAGGTTCGAATGTAGCTTGCCGAGTGACATAATTCTGTTACAAAACCGGAGGTTCAAACAATTATGACTTGGTGTTCTTTACTTTCATTTCAGCAGCAAAATATAAAGAAAATAGGTCACCCAGTGCTCAATTTGAGCCGGTGGGGCCAACAACACTTATTATTGGGGACTGGCACTTATTTATCTGCATCAGATTTACAGAGTGCAAGAGAGCGAAAAACACAGATTGGAAAGACGGAGGAAGAGAAAGATGGCAAAACCGCCACAAAGGGAGAAAGCAGGAATCTGCAATGCGAAAACAAGCATTGGTAAATGCATTAGGTATTGCCTATGTGATTAATAATAATAAGCTGTTTGTGCAGGCGAAACCTAAAAACACAGATATTCAGCTTGATATCTAAGTTGACTACCAGTACTGAATTCAGTACCTGAGCAACATAAAACCTGAAGTAACAAGCATTTGCAATGCAAAAGTTTAAGCTATTGGCATTGTGAATGACAATGCCTTTTATTTATCTGGTTTGATAATTAACACATAAATAAAATGCATTGTCATTTACAATGCCAATAGCTCAAACGCTTGTAAATACGAGACCCATTTCACTTCAAAGAAGCGGCCGCTATTGTCCCGGGCTGCTTGGAAAGTGGAAGCGCGCATGGTGCGCTGAATGTTGCAGGAAAGCATGTGGTGCCTGCAGTAGGAGAAACTCATTAAAGAAAATTGTGCTTGCAGACGAAATAAAACAAACCGTGTAACAACAGAAGTAAAAGGGCCAGTCCACATGGAAGGTTACAAATGGGTACAAGGCGGGACTAAGGAGGGACTAACAAGCCAAATAACGAATCAGAAGCCAGCATTCACAAAGGACAATGACACAAACCAATAAAAAATATGGGAGGAGAGTGGGCAGAGCTACAAGTCCATACTTGAATACAGCATGCCTCGCAGAGCAGCGCATGCGCTGCCCAAGCTCGACTTAAAAATGTCATGGGAGAGTCTTAGAGGGTAGCATGTCACTTCCGCTACCTGCATGATTTTCTCAGCCCTGCAGTTATTGTCTCTGGATCTTCCATTTCAGGATACATTGATTCTACTTCAGGAAATCTAGTTCAGGAGAAATGGCCCAAATTTGGAATCAATGGCTAAGCCCAGTGAGCACGGCCAGTCAGGCCTTTTCATCCATCGGGCATTCCCCGGTGCACTAGAGCTCTGTGGGGCCCGGTTTGAAAGCCCCGGGCACTTCTGGGGCCTCTGTCCCTTCCCCCAGCTCTCGAAGGTTGATTGCTGCAGCCCCAGGCAGGCTTCAAGCGAGAGAAAGAAAGGGAGGGAGGGAGGGGGAGAAAGTAGAGAAAGGGATAAGAGAGGGGGGGAAAGGAAGAGAAGAAGAGAGGATGGATGGATGAATAGATGGATGGATGGATGGATGGATGCTTTTGCAGGGGACATTTTTGGTTCCCCAGCCGGCCCTCCCCAGTGCTCTGATAGGCGCACTGACACAAGTTCGAGATATTCTTCACGTGAGGCTCTACTATAGAGGAAGCCCCCTCAACAACCTGTCCCAGCCCGCCGCGCGCTCTGGCTGATTTTCCGCCGCAGCAAAGGAAATTTGTTAGCATCCAAATTGGTTAAAACACGACCAACCGTATCCCCGGGGGAGAGTGGCCTGGCGGATCAGCCTCTTGTTCGCTCTGAAATCGAATTTATAATGAAGACACAAGCTTTCCAATTTCCGTGTCAGGTTCCATTAGGGTGACGTGGGACGGACGTGTCAGCCAGTACTCTTTCTTACACTGTATTTTGGGATGTCTATTACCGGGTGCGGCAGGACGCCACCTGGGCGCTGCTAACCATCCGATGGATGTGTTCATGGGAAGGCTGGGAGAGTATGTGGTCTAACAGCCAGAGCTGCCAACTTTGGAGCTGGGGAACCAGTTTCAGTCTCTGCGTCGGCTCAACATCCTGTGATTCTGGGCAAATCACTTCATCTCCCTGTGCCTACCAAAAACAAATATGTCCTTGTGTAATTTAACTGATGCTCATGCAATGCGCTCCAATACCTTCGGGTCGAGTTTGCGCTATATAAAAACTGCAATAATTGGCTGGGAGCATGGCGCATGATCCGTGGCTTTCTCCACCAAACATAGAGTTGTTTTGAACTTTGCTGATGGGTTTATACTAAGGAGCTGTGTGGCCTTGTTCACTTAAGTGGTTGTATGATCAGCCGCATAATTTCACACTTAAGGATATACTCTTACTTTCTTGAGCACAAGGGGTGCGCACAGAAAAGTCCAGACCCAGTGCAAGGATGACTCATGCAGTCTATAATGTGCCACTAATGCCATTACCTTAATGCTGTATTGGTATTTACTTTTTCTTGACTGTTTGATTACCTTAATGCTGTATTGTTCCATATTCTTTGGTCGACTGTTGCGACCCACACAATCCTAAATTTCTTTCCGTAACATGTGAAGCACTCTGATATCTTCGGGTCCAGCTAGCGCTATATAAAACTCAAAACTAAATAAATAAATATTCAAACCCCAGCCAAATGACATTGATCAGTGCTTACCTTCCCCTAGAAAGAGGGTCATATTTGACGCCTATAGGGGCAGTTTGGCACCCCCTTATGGAGAGATCCTCTACAGCCCTGCCAAGTTTCCCAGGTGCATGCGTGAGGTGCCGCTCCAGTACAGGTTTTTTTCTTTGAATTCTAAGACTTATAGACTTGTTTATGCCATTATAAAACAGGACTACAAGCCCCAGAATTCAAAGCAATAAAACTGGAATGGATCAGCACATCACGCATGGACCTGGTGGCTGTCTTATGTCACATTAATAATGTAGCGCTGGCTTTGGTAAAGTACACACTGTCCCATCATTAATATTAATGAGACTGTGTACCTCATTGCATATGTTAGAGAATACAGTCATGGAGGCCTGCAGCGGCCAGGAGACGTCAGTCTTAGCATTTGCTTTCAGTGGACCACACAAATGCCTAAAAAACAACATAAGGAGATCTATAGGTCTGCTGTCTGCACCCGCCAATTCCAGCACCTTTCACACTCACAGTGGAAGCTGTCCACAAAGGAACAGCTTCCATGCTGTGACTTTGTCAATGCTTTGCAGCCACCGGAAGGGTTCAAATTCACTAGGGCATTTCTTGTCAATTGCAATTATAGGGTCATACCCAGTTGCAGGCCCCTTTCATTACAACCTATAAGGGTTTATCATTTACGCAATCCAATTTGTTATATTTACTGGAAACATTATAGTTGCGAAGTCTGCCGTGCTGTATTTACGAATACATAGTATTTTTGTGAGTCTGCAGTGCACCATGGTCTGGCACTCAAGTTTGGATGCTGGAAACCTAGGCCCATCGCGACTGATCCAGTGAGTTTTAGACATCCTAAAAACTTGTTTCTGAAGAATCCTTTGCGCGGATCAGATTTTGACTTTTATGAACCTTTTAAATAGCAGGTCGTAAAGTCACCAATCTCAATAGCGCCTAATTAATTCACCACCGAAGGATGGAATGACGAGACTGCCCTAGCGGAGATCGAAATTCTGGTCAATATATCTGAGAGGAACAAGTTTATAACTCATGAGACACCTTACTTCAATGAGGAACCATTAAACTCGCTAGTACTTACGCTAGTACTAACGCCTCTTATTTACAGCACTTAGAAACGGCAGACGGATGTCATGTGGCGCTACACCTACTGCTACCTGGGTGATTAACTAGAGCCCTCTCCCAGTCATTTCCCCTGGGGCTTATACCATCCTAACGAGTGTAATTTACATAGCGCTTACACCCTTTCCATTCGTGTATTCAAAGGTGCTAATAGCACTCAATGTACCGGTGCTTAATTTACTGACCTCGGAAGGATTGATGCTCGAGACGGCTCAGCTTAGGCCAGGGCTTTAAGTGGAATGAAAAAAACGGGGGTCTTTCAAAGGGGCGTGGCCAATGAAATAAGGACGTGGCTTAAAAACACGTACTCTAAAGATCTGTGCTTAACATAGTGTGCCGCCTGTCTGGTATTTTGCCGTTTCTGTCTTTGCAAACAAGTAATATCATACCTACAACAAGTCAGGTCAGGACAATGGTTGTTAGTTGCATAAGATAAATAAGCAGCAACTATGGCTTGTTGTATATAATATTGAAAAAGCTTCCACTTAAAGCCCTGGTGACACCAGGACAATGTGGCCGCTCCTAAGTTTCAAGAAGAGAAGGGAAATCCAGAGAGAAAATGACTCTTTACAGGATTTCCCTTCCCCTGAAACGCGCACCTGGCATGACGTCATGCCGTAACTGCTCTACTAGTGAGAAGTGAGCTTGTGCACATCCATGTGCCTGCTGTCACTGCAGTACGGAAAAAAAGGGACCGCCTGTGCCAGGGCACAAAATAGAGCCCGATAGAGACCCGTTTCGAATCCCCTTTAAAAAACTGCCAGTGCTCAGACCCGGCCCACTTAAAGCCTTGGCTTAGGCTGCTCTCTGTATCACATGGATGAAAGTTTACGTGACTCGCATTGTCAGCTGATGACCCAGAGCCCGCTCGCCCCTCACAGATGGTTTTATAAATGCCCAGATCCAGAACTCGTGGTTTATTACCCCACACAATGAACATTTTAAAATCAAAACAAGCTCACCAAGCTCAACCTTTTAACCGCGGAGAACGTTATCCACCAGGCAACTGTGCAACGAGGCGTCCGTAGTGTTAAGCCGTCATAAAAACGTGAATAACGTGATGTTTAGCCAGTGTTTGTACACTCTACCAGACACGGTCTAGTGTTCTGGGACACTGACTTCCTGATTCATCACGTTTCACGCCCACAAACGTGAATCACGTGATGTTTTGCCGGCATTTGTACAGACAACAGCGACTCCGCGGCAACATTCGGGCCACGGTGATCGCATGGATAGGTCGTGGGAGGGACAACTCTTAATCGGAAGTAAGTGCATGACTTGAGGGGCTGAAGAGCTAAAGTGCCCCGTTTAGACGTCGTGCTGATTTCGATTGCATTTTTGATGTCTTTCAGAGTTTCTGTGGCAAACAATCCCCCGCCGTGGACTCATGACGTGAAGCTACTTCGTACTTCACGTGAGCCTTAAGTTTTCCATGCTCCGGTTTTTGTGTGTACTTTTTATCTTCAAGACACAAACAATGCATCGCTGTAAAGGTCATTTATAGCGCTGTCAATTTTATTGAGAGGGTATATTACGATTGGTTGAGTCCATTTTGAGCCATTTTGTTTCATTATTTAATTTGAAAGCACTAAAAATATAGTGCTTATTTTCTGTACTAAGCACACACATGTCCTTAGCACACTAATAAGACATGGGTGTGAGTTTACAGTATGGGCCACTGATGTACAAATTGTTAATAGAGTGGCTATATGTTTACTGACTGGAGTTATAGGTCCATCGGTGGAGTACCGTTTGATGAATCATATACAACTGTCAAGGAAAATATACTATAAAACTTATTTGACAATCAGAGACCAAGGTTTTTTTAGCAGAATGTGCTTTAATGGATGTCCTGTGTCTTCTTCTTTGTTGTTTTCTCTTCCAGAATAAAAGGGGCCTCTTGGAAATCCCAGATCCCCCAGCGGTAAAACCGTGAGTTTTACTGTACACACTAACTCCCCTGGTTAGGGTACGCCTTAGTGTGCGTACACCGCCGGGGAGTGATGGTCCTGAAGAAAGCTTAGCTAATTTGCCAGTAAGAAGCTGAAACATGTCGACCACATTTTTTACACTTTGTTAGTTAAATCGGATGGGCTGGTGTACCTAATTAACCAGCGTACGTCCGTTTCACTTTTATTTTAACGATTGATGATTTTGCCATCATTAAAATTGAGTTTTGGCAAAACCTTCATTCTTTTAAATAGCACTACCCTTAGCACGATCACCTTTGCACAATAATATCCTGCTCCGCTGTAATCCAGGCGTCGAAGCACACTAGGGAGACACTCGGTCTCCCTGGTGGGAACCCAATGATGAAGCATGTCACCAACTAGGTTGGTGAGTGAGGGTTCTTTTAAGAAATAAAGCTTTTTCCTTGCACAGTTTCGTTTAAACTAAGTACCTTTTCTTTGGAATTGGCTGTCACTCTTCAAGAACTTAAGACCACATAAAATATAGAGTGAGATCAAATGAATATTCCTCGGTGGCGTCACGATGAAAAGATCAGGAATGAAACACAGCTGTTTCAATGCGTGGAGCCAGGGAAGGTAAACAAAAAAATAAGTTCCACACAACAGCGGATGGACACAGTAATTCGACTACAGGAACTGATAAGAGCCTCCTTTTAAGATGTATTAAATGCAAGAGATTCTGCGCAGGCGAGACCTAGAAAGGGGCAGGGAGTGTCTGGTAGTGGATTAAAGTCTACCAGCCTTGGTATTCAGCGTGTCAATTTTTAATTACACTAGCTGCCGGCTTCTGTGCAGAGCTGCGGGCACCAGCCCTTTTTCTTTTGCAAATTAATCACAAAACACAGATGACAAAAAATATCCACAACGAACAAAACACAGTGTAAGTAAGTGGTGTTTTGCCATGTTCCTCACCTGCATGACTTTCCACTCACTACATTTTGGCGGGTTGTCCACCTTACCTTCTTGAATGTCTCTTCCTTTCTAAGAGGTTTGTTGGGGAAATGTATAAAAGGAGTAGGATGATGAAGTATGATAGGAAGAAGAGGTGGTGCTGGTGAAGCAAAACAAGAATAATGACACAACGTAGATAATGGCTAGAGGAAGAGAGAGGCAGAAGTGTGAGGAGGTGGGAAAAACCCAGAGAAGGGAAAGAAGAGTTATAGCCACACCTGAAACAGATGCTGAAGGTGAATGTACATGTCAGGCCACAAGGTTTGCCTCAGCAACTTTATTTTCTTACATTTCTTTTTTTGGTTTTTGCAAACAAACAACAATTCAATCCAGTAAGTCTTCCCCTAATTCCCCATCCCCCATAAACCCAGAGAGAGAGGCAAGTCTCGACAGACTTAGTAATGTAAAAATAAAGGAAAATAGAAACCAGTATATGGCATGCAGGCAATGTAAATAGGCTGCGCACAGAGCACATAAATGCGTTAACGCTAAGCTGTCACACACCCTCGTACATCCCTAGGCATATTCATTTATCAATCCTCTTCAGAAGCGGTTTCCTGCTTCACAGCAGTTTCCTCAAGTCCCTGTTGCAGGCGAACCTCCACCAGGCCCCACTCCATTCTACCCCCTTGGTCAGTTCTGCTTTATACTAATCTATATCTCACCCCGCATTCTAATCATACCCATCTCGCTAATTCCCAGAGCCACTGTTTCCTAGTAGGTGGTTGGTTAATCATCCATCATAATGCTATGCATTTCTTTTCCACCGGTAGGCCCAGCTCCATTACATTTTCTGCATCTTTACTGTGTTTAAATCAGGTCACCAGGCCTAGAATACATAGCCAGATCACTGGCAATAGCGGCAGCTCAGTCAGTACACCCAGCACCTGGATGACTTTGTTCAAGACAGTCCCCACACCCAGGCACGTCCACTACATATGAATGTAGGTACCAGTAGCCGACCAACATCTGGGGTAGTGCTCCTCTTTAGTCGGATCTAATCTGTGCAGCCACTGCAGCGTGATGTAATCTCTGTGCACCCACTTGTAGTGTATTAACTTAGGTTTGCCCCAGCAACTTAACTGGTGAGGGTGCATGAGGCAGTGGCAGCTGGTGACATTTGAAAGTGGTAGGGCGTAAAAGTTCAGGCTGCGTGCCCTGTGGCGCGCTTGACTGGCATAAGAGGGATTCAGGTGGGGGGGGGGGGGTCTAACCCCCAAGAACATTTTTTTAAAAGAGTGGGCAAATTGGGGATTTTCAAGCAAATATGAGAACGAAAGAAGGTTAATGAAGTAATTATAAAACTGGAACTGACCAGTGGGATGAAGTGGTCACGCTGTAATAGCAACAATACTAAACCTTATGGTCACGCCAAGCCCCCTCTCTCAGGGGTAGCCAACAAAGGTCCAGCAAAAGACATTAACACAAATATATGTACATACAACTAACTTGAATGGGACGCATATATTTAGTGAGTGTTTATCCTGTAAGTGTGACATGGAACCATCGCTCCTGGGCCTAGAATGGAGTACACGACAGCCATGGCCTCGATAAGAGTAGTAAGCATTGGCATAGACAATAGGTCTCCCCTTTGGGACCTTATAAGTGTTTAGTCATGCAGCACATTATCAGACCACCCAATACGTCACAAAACCTAAAATAATTAAATGAAAACGGTCTGATAATCATCAACTACCTTCAGGAGAAAGCTTTTGTTGATGTGCTAGGTATATTATGTCTGATGTGCAAAGAAGGCAAGGTGGATAGGTTATACCATACTCCATTAATTGCCTCACTGGCCCAATAAATAATTCAGACTGTAAGAAAGCCTTCAATTTGCATATTACCTACCAAATGTAGTTCTTGTGGCTATCAAGTGTCAACCCCAGTACAGGCAAAGCATGCATGCGGAGCTCACCAGAACGCTGATTAAGACACCTTCAAATGCAAGAGAACACAGCTGCCCTAGCACTAGCCAGATAAAAACTAAAACACCAGGGTGTCTCATTCCCCAACACTAAAAGCCAGGAAACAATTCCATAGCAAGCAGCTTGTAAAATAAAACGGTGAATCGGCTGAGGTCAGAAACGCAAGACTTACTGCATACCTATGCTATGATCAAGCACTGTAGATAAGTTTGAAACTGGTCCGATTCTGAACGCTCCCCTGACCGAGTGACGTCACTGTCAGTACTGCCGTCTTAAAGTACGCATTTCCCACAGCGTCTTGCCTATTAAAAATGGCACCAATACAAGTTCCTCACCTTACCTGAGCCGGCACGGCAGGCCAGAGGATGAAACTCCCGTGCCGTGAGTGTAAAATGTATGTTTATGTCCAGTGTGACGTGCACCGCAGAGGTCCTGTGTAGCACTGACTGCTTAAAAACACAATGTGACCTTGTGTAGTGTAGCTGGTGCCATGTCGGGTCAAGTATATAAAACTGCAAAAAATGAACTATTTTCAGGAAACACCACTTACCCGTTTTCTGCCTCATATTTTCCCCAAATATTCGAAATGAGTACAACTTGTACATATTTATGCCATTTTATGCAGATTTCTTAAGTTGGAGACCGCCGAAAATAGTTTGAAGATACCAGCGGCCTTGGTCCGAGTCAGGGAATAGGGTTGCCTCTACTATAACTTCGTATGCCCCCACACCTCCAAGCTAGAAACACCTTGAAGCGTTGCCCTGCACACGGCCATTCACTCATCTATTGATCCACCCTTTGTCAGTAAAATTCTAGGATTCCTGTATCTGAGCTCTGGGACATAGTCATATTCAGATAACATATTTAATGTGAAATGTAACTCAGAAACATGCAGACTTAGATAACCAACATTGTTGCGCCTCTGATTTCTCTAGCATTGGCTGCGAGAATGGAGGCGCTCAGTCGCTCTCGCTCTTGAGCCGCAACTTCTTGTCTGTACCTGTGAGGGCACGATGTAGGTGTGGCGCAATGCACAAGAGTGCTTTAGCAGAACGTGTGAAACATTTGTTACTGCACAGCGTGCCGATGCCTGCAGCGTCCTGTGAGGCGCTATATGTAAATATTGTTTATTGAAAAATATACCATTTAAAAACCAACAGAACGTTTCTGTCATACATTTAAGAGAATATAAATTACTTATGGCCTTGTCTGAGAACAAAGCATGAGCAAATGATATGGCAGATAAGCGCCCTTTTTTGTACAAGTGCGTCTCCCGTGACTCAAGTCAAATTAATAAATATTAATTTACTGCCAATGTTATTTAACGAGCCGAGGCACAACTTCCACGATACAAGTGACTCACTCATAGTCCCGTCCGTCTCAGAGAGAATAACACTCGCCCTGACTTTGCCTCCATGCGTCCATGTAACTTGTAACCACCAGCTCGCCTCGGCCGACTCCTGAACCAATCATTGCGCTGCTCCTGTACTGTTTAAGTTAGGAAACAGTCTGAGAGCAGCGGTCAGGAACTGTCATGGCTCCTTAGGAGACCTGGGGGCTGTGGCAGCAATCCCTGAGCTCCTAATTGCAGCGGTAAGCGAGGGTTTAGAGGGCGCATGTCGGGCTGGTCAGAGCAAGGTACTCGTCCAACCCCACATGCGCACTTCACCTCAAGGAGCATGTCAGTCATCAAGCTCCCACGCCCACCTCACTATCCGCGCATGCGTGGCTAAAAAAAGAAATTGTAATCAAAATTAAGTAAAGTTAACCAAACATTTAATATGGGGCCCAACCCGCCGTTGGGGGACACACTACAAACAGGGGGGCGACGTCCCCACGCCCCAATAAAGGAACCGCTGCTGGCCATGAGGCCCATGCCAGGGGGTGATTAGTTAAGGGGTATGGGGACAAATTGAACTACCAAGCTCCTGATCACTGCAGGTACCGCTGTGCTCACGAGCATTTGATAGGAGATACTGCAGAGTCTATATAGTATTAAGTATCAGAGATGGCAAACTGAGTGGCTTGCCATACTCCAGAGCCTAAGAAGGTATACTGCAGGGCCTCCTCTACTCCCTCATCCTTGAGGGTAGACAAAGTAAGCGAAGTCATATCCAAGTGCCTGAGAGGGGATACTGCAAAGAATGCCCTATCCCAAGTCTCATAAGGCATACAGCAGGGCCAACCAACATCCTACACTTCAGAGAGGAGACACTTTAGGAAAAGCCTCACCCTCACTATTCCCTTCGGAGGGGATATTGCAGGGCATGCTGTACACAACAGCCTCAGAAGGAATTCTGCAGGGCCTGCCATGCTGTTGTGCCTCAAAGAGGAAATATTGTAGAAAAAGCTGTCCTCCTGAGATTTAGAGGGTATACTGCAGGGTCTGCATACACCGGACCTTCAGAACGGATACTGCAGTGCTGGTTTACTACAGAGTATCTAAGATAGGACACCGAGTGTCCTTCCATACTGCTGAGCCTATAAGGGGGATCCTGCAGAGACTGCCCTACTCACAAGCACATAAGAGAGCATTGCAGGAAGAGTCTTATCACTGAGCCTCCTGGCCTGCCGCATTCCTTGGCATGGGAGGGGATACTGTAGGGAATACTGTACTCCCAAGCCTCAAGTGGGATACTATAGGGCATACCATACTCCTGAGCCTGAGAAAGAAAACACTGTAGGAAAAGCCATATTCCTGAGCCTCAGACAGGATAGTGCAAAGCCTGGCCTACTCTGGTCAACTTCGTCTCATGCTTCCCCTCTAGTTCCTATCTTCTGCCACTGCCCCCCGTTATCTCTGAGACTCTGTGGTAAGTTCAAGGTGAGCAACTTCTGTATGAGTGCAAGGTGAGTGGCGTGCATTTGTGAGCCGGGGGGGGGGGGGGCCCAGTATACAATTATTTGTACATGTATGAGTGCAGAATAGCGAGCAGTGTACCTGAGTGAGGGTTTTCCGTCTGTATTCAGAGGGCATGGAGAGAGGAATGCCTGTGTGAGTGCAGTGACTGAGTGTAGGTTTGGTGGCAAGTGTGCTTGTGTTAATGCAGGGTAGGCAGTGTGCAGGAGTGCAATTTGAGTGTTGTGCCTGTGTCAGCACAGGTGAGTAGAATGACTGAATGGATGGTTTTAATGTGCAATGCGGGTACAGGGCGAGTAGAATGCCTGAGTGAGTGCAAGGGTTTAGTGTGTAATATGAGGGTAGGGTGAGCTGAGTGTCTTTGTGAGCACAGGGAGATGAGCTAGGCTTGTGTCACTGGAGGGTGTGCCTACATAAGTGAAGGGTGAGAGGTGTGCCTATGATTGTAGGGTGCAGCACTTTAAAGTCGGACCTACTAGCACTGCAAATGCTTGTTTCCGTGTTTGTGCAGTTCGTGGTTAAGTCTCAGTAACCTTTTTCCACAAAAGATAACTGTTAGAAATGGGATTTCTGGTTGGCTAAGACTTGCGCCTAAGCCAGGCAGAAACCACCACTCTAGTCAGGGCAAGGGAGTTACACGCTGAAGATAACCCCTGCTCACCCCTTGGTAGCTTGGCACGAGCAGTCAGGCTTATCCCAATGGCAATGTGTAAAGCGTTTGCGCAACACACACACACCAGCAATACACTAGGCACACCACAAAAGAAACTCCACACAAGGTTATATAAAAAAATAGCCTTTGTATTATCATAAACACATTAGATCATAACCACACAATGTACACTGTGCCAACTGGCACTAGGCAATATTCACAGGGGATTATATACACATGACAGGGCCAATCGGGCCACTGTCAGAACCTTTTAGAAGCACTAGTAGCAAATGTAAAACACAACCAGTAACTACTGGCACAATAATGACCTCAGCATTATATCTAGCAACATAAACACATTATGTCTGCATCACAGTAAGCATAAAACACATTAGGCCCAAACCTCATTAGCAGAAACATATTACGCATTAGGCATCACATTGGGCATAGGAATAAACCACATAAGCATAAGGACCATGGGCATAAATCACATTACGCATCAATCACATTGGGTATAAACATATTAGGCAGGAACTCAGTAGTGCACCACAATAACACTACTACAAGGTGCATACATCACCTTAGGGCCTTGCGCCCTTTCACCATCACAGATAAAGTGCACACAGCACCTTAGCGTAAACCATGACCCCAGGCCAACTGGCCTTTCACTGGGGCTCAGATGCCCTATGTCCCGCAAAGTCAGGGCGTAGCTGCAAAAGCAGCAGAAGCAAAGTGCGCAATGCGCTGAGGCAGGGGAGTGTATCTCACTCCTTTCTCATGGAAGAGAAAATGCCCCCGTGATGTGGCTGCCCGCTATCTCTCGCGGTGCAGCTGTGGCCAATTAGCCCGGGCAACACTGTGCTCTGGGGCGGCCCCTCTCCGGGACTCCTAAATATCAACTTGCCCCATACGTTGCAGCTGCCCGCAACTGCGGTGCAGCTGTGAAAAACAATCAAAATGCCCCCAGCACCCCGCAAGGGTGTTGCTGCCTGTCACCCGGGCCGAAATGATCAGAGGCTCAGCCCCACTCACCGGGACTCCTTCAGGGACTCCAGTGGTCTCACTGCAGCAGGGGGGAAAGGCACCTCGGGACCACTGCTGACTTCTTCGGTCTCTCTGCCGGAGCCCGCGAGGCTCCGGACGGTCTGGGCTGCACGGGGGCTCTCCTCTCCAACACGGGAGCCCTGCGTGCGTCGCGCTGCCTCTTCTTTGGCCCCGCCCACAACCAGGCAAGGCCGCCTGGCTTCCGGGTCACTTGGAGAGGCGGCGGCTCTCTCTCCTTCGTCTCGGGCCACGGCGGTGATCTCCTTGCGGCGAAGTGCGGGGTGAGCTCCCGCCGTTCTAAACAAGCACACAAGCAGGATGGGCACCCCCCACAAAAGCGGCAATGCGGGGTGGGCACCCGCTTTTCAAAAATGCATGAGAGCAAGGTGGGCTCCTGCTCCGATCGGCAAAATGCGGGGGAATCCCCACGTCGGGATTCCCTCTAAATAGGTTGCAGCTCCGCGCTGCAAAGCCCCAGCACTCTCCCCGTCCTGGGAGAGATATTTTAGCGCACACAGGGCGCTCAGGTCCAAAGTTCCAGGAGGTAAAGGCTGGGCCCAGGCAGGCCAGCACACCGGGCCCTCCAGCAGGGAGGCAGTCCCTTGTGGCGGTTCCTCCTGGGGCCCAGCAGCAGCATGTCGCCTGGAAGCCCAAAAGCACAACATTTTCATGGGGTCACAGCCCCTATATTTATATCACATTCTCTTTGTTTGCCCTGGGACAGGGCTTGGGGGAACCAGCTTAAACTGGTTCTGGGGGGTTTTGGAGCACTTTGTTGACAAGGCTCCTTTTCCCCTTTGCTCGTCATCAGACACACCACGGGGGGGCGGAGCCAGCATTCACATAGGCAGGCACAGACCTATTCAGGGGACTACTCCTCCCACTACTCCAAATGCAGATGCCCTATTCAGCCTAGCGCTGACTCATCCTGCCCCTCCTGGAGCCACACACACCTCACCAGCCACTGTCAATCCACATCAGGCATGCAGACACATAGCACACAGAAATGCCAACTTCTAAAAGTGGCATTTCTAAAATAGTTATAATAAATCTGCGCACACCATTGCGTAGCATTTATTATCACTATTCCAAACATACCAAACTTGACCACGCTGCTCCTCTCATATCAGGAATTACCACTGAAACACTTATCAGGGAATCCCCAATGCATTCCTATGGGAGGGCAGCCTCACAGTAGTGAGAAACCAAAATGGCTGTTTGTCACTACCAGGACATGTCACACACTTAAGGTACATGTCCTACCTTTTACCTACAATGCACCCTGCCCATAGGGCTAGCTAGGGCCTACCTTAGGGGTGACTGACAGGTAGTAAACAAGCATTAGCATAGCCAATAGGTCTCGCCTTTGGGACCTTATAAGTATTTAGCTATGCACCTCCCCTCCAACCATCAAAGACCCCGAGCATCACTACGTCTAGAAATAACAGTTAATTCCTCCAACCTCTACTCGCTACATCTGAATTATATTGACCATCTATCTATTCCACCCTCTTGTATATTACTATGTATGCCTACTATTTTTCTTGTGTATTTCTTGTAAATGTACCAGAGCTTTGTAAAGCGCTCTGGTACCCTCTGGCCAAGTTTGCACTATATCAAATTTGAAACATAAATACAAATGGATAACTCCTTATAACAAACATTCTGGATGTTACAGGGTGCAAGAGGAGAAAGGTTGGGTTTAAGGTTTTAAGCATAGGCAAAACAGAAGTACCTTTCATTTTGAGAAAACAGCTCCATAGGTCATGGAAAGAAGTCTACGAAGCTCTCTTGCCTCAGGTAACCACCAGGGTGAATATAGCAATTTTTTTTGTTTAAGTAATGGCGGTGGTCACAATCTTTAGCAAGGTTTAACGTTTTTGCAGGCCACGGGCTAACATGCCCAAACTGTTTTGATCCATCGGGGTTAACAACATGCTTTCTCACATATTGCACTAAGACTTGTTTTGGGGTGTTATTTGTGTGAAGGGTGAGAAAGTTGAGTACCAGGGCAACCTAGAAAAAAAAAAAAACACCACACAGAGCAATTACAAAACTACACAAGTGATGTGGGGGTAAAGTGTGTATTTCCCAGGGGGCAATGAAAATTAATGAGTGGAGGCATTCATACCTCTTGAATGCAGTGAGTCACAGGTACTGAATAAAATAAAGCACGGGAGTGCGCTGAAGAAGATGAGTGCGAGCGAACACGGACTAAATTTTAAGTTAAGACAAAAAAACAAATTTACCAATTGATGGGGGGGGGGTGACCTAAGGAATTAAAATGAATTCAGCATTTTTAATTATGCTAAAAAGATGACAGTTTTTGCACGGAGAAGGAATGCTCCATGGACCCGTACGGTTTCCCAATTAAGTGACACGGAGTGCGGGGCATGGCCATTTAACCAGAAAACAGACGATATACATATACCCCCTCCCCCTTTTATTGGTCATTTTGTCGCACAAGCATGTTTACGGCGTGCCTACTGGATATGGCGTTGCCTGCCACACAGAAAACTGCACCGGTTTCTCTCACGCACAACAGCGAAAGGGGGGGTAAGGGGGGGGGCAAAAGTGTAGCAATTACGTACAATACCCTACACCACACAAAATTGCACTCTTCACTAAATGGAGATTAACGCACTCACCTAAAACGATTACAGCGCTAGTGAGGTACCGTTAATGAAGGCTCTTAGAAGCAGTCAACATATGCCGCTGTAGCCTGGTTTTAGTCCCTCTTAAACAGCCAACTGAAAAGCGCCGAACACCGCCACCAAAGCCCTGCCAAAACAAGATTGATTGCGCTTGCGCATAACAGACTTTGAGCCCTTTACTTGTCACGTGGGATCTGGGTGAGGTATTTTTTTATATTAAGTATGCAGGGATGGCATTTTTTCCTACTGGTTCACCGAATGGCTCTAAAAATAAGGTAAGTCACGAGGGAAGGAAAAGATATTAACAAGCCAGCTGCCATAAGGTAAATTTAAACACGCATCCACTTTAGTTAGAACGGGCCTTATAGTGCAAAAATTGTAAGCTGATCATTAGGATTGGGGAGAAAAGGACGAGAGGCTGCGGGGGCGGGAGGAGGGAGGCATGGTCAGAGAGGAGAGGTGGGGAGTGAAACAAGCTGTAGCCCGGTAACTGACGATGAGGGAGGGGGAGAAGGGAAGGGGTAGTGAGAGCAGAGAGCAGGCACGCAAGGCTTAATGAGCCTTGACAGACACCCACATGGCGGCTGCGCGCGTGCACGCTCGCGTGAACGCAAGCTTGAGGCCAGCAAAAGCCTCTGGCAGCGAGACCTAAAAAGCCACTCACTAAATTTCTCGCAGAGCAGCGCATGCGCTGGCTCAGCGAGACCTAAAAAGGGGGGTCACAGACATGGCACACACTTTAGGTGCCACGTCACAGCGGCAGTAACACTGCGCGCACAGGCCCTGCAATGCGAGAGGCCTGGGATAGGTTTGCAAGGCTACTTTGGTGGGTGGCGCAATCAGCGCTGCAAGCCCACCAGTAGCATTTAATTTACCAGCCCCGGGTATATTAATTAAATGTGCCAAACGGGTGTAGACCAATCCTTACCATATTTACCACAGAGAGCACACGCACTTTACACTGAACAGAAGTGCTAAAGTGCCCAGAGTCCTAAAACCACCAACTTTCAGAAACAAGCATTGGCATAGCCAATAGGTCTCGCCTTTTGGGGCCTTATAAGTGTTTAGCCAGAGCTATTGACTTTGCCAATGTCTTCAAGCTGTGCTGTAGAGAAGTGTGGCTGCTGTGCGGTATGCTGAAAAGTTATAATAAAAAAGTGTCAGAAGCATTTTTGTTACTTTATATATGACCAAGAAGGCATTATGTAAAACTGAACGACCATATTAAAAAAATATTTACAATAAAAAATTCTCAGTTTTCTTTTGTTCTTGCAATGCTGGCAACTTGTTTCTGCCTATTGCAATGGTTGTTTGTTAAAGCTTTTTTTTGAGGGGGCATAAACAATCGGAGGGTGAAGGTTGGGAACTAGTACCTGTATTATAACACTAGCAGCGGCCAGACGCTAGGGAGAATCAACAGATGCCAGATTCCGAGAGCAGGCTGAGGTGGTGCTGAGTGATGCTGAGGTGGTAGTGGTGGTGGTGGTGACTGTTGCGGAGACGATGCTGAGGTGATGCTGAATGATACTCAGGTGTTGCTTAGTGATACTGCTGTGGTGCTGAGTGATGCTGTGGTGGTGCTGAGTGATATTGTCTTGGCGCTGAGTGATGCTGTGGTGGTGCTGAGTGATGCTGTTGCGGCGCTGAGTGATGCTGTGGCGGCGCGGAGTGATGCTGTTGTGGCCCTGAGTGATGCTGTTGTGGCCCTGAGTGATGCTGTTGTGGCCCTGAGTGATGCTGTTGTGGCCCTGAGTGATGCTGTTGTGGCCCTGAGTGATGCTGTTGTGGCCCTGAGTGATGCTGTTGTGGCCCTGAGTGATGCTGTTGTGGCCCTGAGTGATGCTGTTGTGGCCCTGAGTGATGCTGTTGTGGCCCTGAGTGATGCTGTTGTGGCCCTGAGTGATGCTGTTGTGGCCCTGAGTGATGCTGTGGTGGTGGTGAGCGATGCAGTGGCGGTGCTGGGCAGTGCTGAGCGATGCTGTGGCGGTGCTGAGCGATGCTGTGGCGGCGCTGAGCGATGCTGTGGTGGCGCTGAGCGATGCTGTGGTGGCGCTGAGCGATGCTGTGGTGGCGCTGAGCGATGCTGTGGTGGCGCTGAGCGATGCTGTGGTGGCGCTGAGCGATGCTGTGGTGGCGCTGAGTGATGCTGTGGTGGCGCTGAGTGATGCTGTGGTGGCGCTGAGTGATGCTGTGGTGGCGCTGAGTGATGCTGTGGTGGCGCTGAGGGGATGCTGTGGTGGCGCGGAGCGATGCTGTGGTGGCGCTGAGCGATGCTGTGGTGGCGCTGAGCGATGCTGTGGTGGCGCTGAGCGATGCTGTGGTGGCGCTGAGCGATGCTGTGGTGGCGCTGGAGCGATGCTGTGGTGGCGCTGAGCGATGCTGTGGTGATGCTGAGCGATGCTGTGGTGGTGCTGAGTCATCCTGTGGTGGTGCTGAGTCATCCTGTGGTGGTGCTGAGTCATCCTGTGGTGGTGCTGAGTCATCCTGTGGTGGTGCTGAGTGATGCAGTGTTGGCCCTGAGTGATGATGTGGTGTCGCTGAGTAAAGCTATGGTGGTGCTGTGTGATGCTGTGGTGGCGCGGAGTGATGTTGTGGTGGCGCTGAGTGATGCTGTTGTGGCGCTAAGTGATGCTGTTGTGGCGCTAAGTGATGCTGTGGTTGTGCTGAGTAATGCTGTGGTTGTGCTGAGTGATGCTGTGGTTGCACTGAGTGATGCTGTGGTTGCACTGAGTGATGCTGTGGTTGCACTGAGTGATGCTGTGATGGCGTTGAGTGAAGCTGTGATGGCGTTGAGAGATGTTGTGTTGGTGCTGAGTGATGCTGTGCTGGCTCTGATTGATGCTGTGCTGGCTCTGATTGATGCTGTGGTTGCGCTGAGTGATGCTGTGGTGTTGCCGAGTGAGAGATAAAGTGAAGATATAATGCCCAATTAGAGAGGGTGGTGAGAGAGAAAGAGAGAGAAAGGGTGTACATAGAATAAAGAGTGGAGCGGGATAGAGAGAGAGAAAGAAGGGAGAGAGAGTGAATGAAGGAGTTTGAAAGAGAAACAGATAAAGGGGTGAGAGAGAATGAAAGGCTAAAAAAGATAGAGAGGGGAGAGTTAATTAAGTAGAGAGAGAATTAGAGAGGGGAGAGAGAGAGAGAAGGAGAGAGACAATAAGAGTGGGGGTGTGGAGTTTAAATAGAGTGGAGAAGTGACGCGGAAAAGTAACCTTAAATATAGCTTTGTGCTTTGCGCGAATAAATATTTTTTTTAAAAACAGCGAGAGACAAAAATACTGCTAATTAGGCTGTGACTCCCAATATAAAACAAATAGCGATATAAGGTGAAATCAACCCACCGAAGCAATATTTCTAACTAGACAAAAAAAAGCTTGCATTTCAATGCTAATCGCTGTTGTTTTTCATGTGACTGTAGTCCAGGGCCCTCATTTGGTAATGTGAGCTGCTGCGATTGAAACATCAGAGTCCAGAGAGTTAATGAGCCATGACGAGGAAATGAGGAAGAGATAGGAAACCCAGATGCCAGCTGCGCGTGCACGCCATCGTGAACTCAAGCTGGTCGCCAGCCGAAAGCCAGTGTTTGCACTTCCAAAACCTACTTACTCAAACTCTCGGCCTGCACCAGCGCTTGACCTAAAAAGGCTAGGAGGAAGGCAAAAAGTTCAGGGATGACCCTGCAAAAAGGGCAGAGTACAACAATAACCAAGCCAAATTTGATTTTTATTCCCACAAGTTGGGGATTCTAAATGCATCGGACATGTTTTTGATTTTTTAAATGCAAAATTAATTTAGTTAGGAAAATGGAGAAAAAAGTGCTGTGCAATAAAGCTTGTGTTTTCTTTTTCTAAAAATGTCTTAAAACTGTTTGCTCTGCTAAGATCACCCCCTTCCCAGCTTTCATGAATACGCGGTTGTAAAATAAATTAATTTTTTTCATCATATTTTTTGCAATTGTCTAAGAGAAAGTCAATATTTCCTATTTTAGCGGTTTTTGCCTAACAGCAGTTTTTGGGAGAAAGTGGTGTGAAAATCATTAATAAACCCGGAAAGCTGCACATTTAAAAAAAAAAAATAGACAACATTGGGAATTCAGCAAGGCATCATTGCCGTGGCTTGTTCATGATTTTCTTAAACCAACTAATCATTGAAATCAAGAAAGTAAGTAGAGAAAATAGAAATATGTGACAATGTGTTGATCTATACTTTTTGCCCCAGTGCCAATTTACAAATGTAATATACTGTTACGTATGGCTGATTCTTTAGGTCGCAGAGATCTATAGTTTTTGTTTGTTGCCCAAAAACGCACAATACCCAGAGGCAGCAACTGAGCTGCAGATGATTTTTCATTGTGTAATGACAATGCATCAATTCATAAAGTAAAATCTCACGAATAATACATGGGTACAAAAGTTAGTTATGCAATCACCCAAAAAAAAAAAAAAACCTGTCCTCCGTGCAGGTGCAAAGTCTGAGAATTTGCATCTTTGCTGAGGACAAAGCATTAGTGAAAGACAGCGCCATGAGTTCACTGGACGTGGACTGGGCTCTATTTGAAGAGGAAGAAAGGAATCCATCTCCAGGCAGGTGTAGAGCTTTAGTACAGTGTATGAGGATGTCTGGGTATTCCTTGGGACCCTTACACCATCTTCACATGGGGCACTGAGGGAAAAGTGACTGTGTACCATCTCTATGTGGCACACAATCAGTATGCCTTCAGCCAGCTCTTTGGCCTCTGCGTCTATAATATGGTTCAGGGGCAAAGACAACATGTTCCCTCATTTGCATGGAACCAAATCCCTGTGCAAAAGAGGAAATGTCCCCCACCTTATGAGCACACTGGTGAAAGATATGCGCTGGCACAGGTCCTTATTACAGATGCAAAGCATCTGCTGCCCTATCCAAAATAGCAAAGTGCCCAAGGGGCGCAAGGAGCAGGTGAAAATGTTTATTGCACTCACAAGGCACTTTGTGTGACATGGCCCTTCTTGTCTAGTGCCCTTTCTGCCCTCTGCTTTTACCCAGAAAGAGCAGAACAGGAGTAAGCCCCCACCCAATCTGCCACCCAGTGGGGCAGGAAGGCCCTATGGAGTCTAGACGTATAGCCCGATGTCAGAACAGACCACACCCCAATCTATTTTCATTACTGCAGATTGAATATCTGGTGTCTAGGTTTCTGCTCGAGCTGGGGAGGACAGATAAGGGGTAAACATCCCATTCTGCCCCAAGGAGGGGGTAGAAAAACTATATGGGCACTAGGGGTGGGAGATGCAGCCCATTGTCAGCACAGACCGACCCCTACGACAATTTTTTTTTTTTTTTTTAAATAGACTACACCTGGAGTCTAGTCGGTTCTCTGCCCCCTTGGCAGGCAGATGGGAGGTAGACCCCTCTAATGTTCCCCAGGACAGCAGAATGACTGTATGGGCAGTAGGAGTGGGGGATGCGGCTTGATGTCAGGATGAACTGGCCCGCAGCCCCATTCTTTTTTTTAAAATGTTTTCTTGGTGCATAGTGGGCTTTCTGCCACACTGGGGTGGGTAGATTGATGATAAATCTCCCAAACTGCCCTGCCTAGCGGGACAGAAAGATAATAATGCCTCTCAGACAGGAAGAACAAATGTCCATGTCTGAGGGGCTGATTCTTACCCCTCCCCCACCATTAAATTCATCCCTGGTGGCTATTGGCTTGATCCTTGCTCGGGGACTATGTTCCTGTGGTGAACCCTGAGCAGTGATCTTCTAGGGAGATGTATTATTGGCAAGGGGAGTCAGTTGTTATCAGTGCTCGGTGGTTGAGCTGCTGTGGCCTCATGCACTAAACACAGTAGGGGCGTGGCTTGTAAGCCGTAGCTGGCGGAGACGTGAGCCTGTCGCTCCGCTTTAGCCCACACATTATCCTGGACCATCTGCTATCTGGGGATGACCCAGACCACACCATTTGAACGCTATTGGTGGTAGTTTCCCCCGGAGCCGCTTATCGGGGAAAAATCCCCCCCTTCTGCAAGCAGCAACGATAATTGCGGCCGTGACTGACCGGCAACCCCGCCGCCCAAGATGGCGACTGGGACCTGACAGAGCTTCCTCCCTCTGGCCCGTTGGCCTGCGACGCGGGAGTTGTGTGGCCCCGGGAGTGGCAGAGTGGGGGCCCTGACCCCTGCAGGCCTCCTGACAGAGTTCGCATGGCGTGACCCGAGGCCAGAGTGAGGCGAGTGTGGCCCCGGCTGCAGGGCTCCACGTGTAGGGGAGCGGAGCATATCGGGTCCTGTGTAGGGCACGGAGCGGAGGGTGCAGGCCGAGGGGACACCAATGGCCAACTCGTGGCCTAGCCCCCTGGAAATTGGAGTCTGCTGAGAGTCCGGCTTGGAGCTGCCTAAACAAGCCAACGAAAATCGCTGATGGGACTGGTCCACGCGGGTGAACATGGAGGGCTGTCCATGCTTGGTTGCTTACAGGGAGAACTATCTCAGCCAGATGACCTGAGGACCCCCGGCCCACCCCCCCAGAGGGCCGGGTGTCCTGCAGAGACATGCGCCTGAGCTGCCAAAGGCCCTGAGATCCTAGCGCAGTGGGTGACCCTCTGCCTTCCTAATGGACACTAAACACGGAGGAGTGATTGCTGGAAACCCTGCGTGGTGGATGCGAGGCCGTGGCATTTCTCCCTACGTCATTCCTCCCTCGCACTGTCACAATGGAGGGGTGAGCGCCGTGGGAATCGAATGGTGCTTATGAGGACTGTAACGTCAGGGCCCTGCCAGGAGATCAGATGGGAGACCCGCCGGCCAACTGCCTAATGGCGCGGCTGTGAAATACTTTCTCCTCGGCCCACTGGGACGCGGTACAGCAAACATTGGCAGATGCCAGACCCGGGTGCACCTGGGGCACCCTGAAGCCTGAAGGAGGTTGTGACTGCGCCCCCTGGGAAAAGCTGAGGAGACCAGGGGTGCTGCCCTCTGTGTGTAGGGAATTTGGGGTACATATCGGTGCCTGGCGCAAGATTCTCTGGCCAACCCTCCTGGAGATCACTTTTAGATTATTCCCCTGTCACATGCACAACTGCTTAAACCTTTTTTCACTGAAGATGACATATAGGCCTCGCTGGCGGTCAAAAGGGGGTAGGCCTGTGGAGCCAGGGCGCATGTCGGCACCCAGAGGGAACCTGCACCTCAGACCTAGCACATTGTGCCGAGCGACCCCCGCTGCAGCTACTGGGGACAGGGGCGTGAACTAAAGCAGAGACAAGGCCTGTGAAATTACTTCCTGCCCGATCTCAGAGAGACCGAAGGAGCCACAGCCAGGCTGGAGATGGCTGCATGCCCACCTCCTAGACTTCTTGGGCCCTGACAATCGTATAGTGCTCCCACAGCAGCATAGTGATTCCTGGAGACTGGAGCCCCATGAGTCCTGTGCCCAAAGGCCTATCCCACTGATCCTGACTTGGTGTGTCCCCACTAGGGGTCCAAAACATGCCTGTCTGCCGGCAGAAGAGACTGAGCCCACTAAGACACAGATCAGTACCTGTAGTGTTACTCAACGTGGCCCCTGTCAGGGGCCCGTTTGGAGGGCTGGGATTTTGTGGTAGTCTCACCTGTGAGACTGGACTGGGTCAGGTGCCCTGAAAGCCATGCCCCTTTGACCGTAGACCGAGTGCTTGCAGCAGACAACACTAATGATATGGGGAAACCAAGGGTCAAACAGTGTGGAAATGTACCCAAAAGTGAGCACACTGGTGCAGGGTCCAAAGGTCCACGGCCCTCGTCCACGGGTCCAAAGACTAACAAAAAGAGATCGGCACTGGAGTTGAAGTAAAACAACAAGTTTATTAATCACTCATGAGTGGGACCACGTCCACACAACACTCTCAAGTATTGTAGGAGGAGGTACACTGAATTCACAAACCATCGTCCTTATATACAATTTTGTTGCAATGCAAGCATATGGACAGAAATGGAAAGAGCGAGTTTAGACACAGAAAATAGCTATCAGCAAACAAAGGCAGATGGATGACCACTTGGTCAGCAAATAAGAAAGGGGAGCAGGAATGTTTATGGCAGCAGTAAACGGTCAATAGATAGCCTCTAAGACCAGGTGCACCGGCAGCTACAAACCCCCCAGCACGTACATTGCTTAGCCATGTCAAAAGAGGTCAACTAAAGTTGATGACACAAGCAGGGTGAAAAGGCGAACAGCAGAGGACGAAAGCATTACGAAGGAAGCGAAATGAACACCACAGCCAAAAATGGCTGTCGCTTATGCTAACGTAAAATATTACACGTTTCCACAACAGGTGGGCACTCAACAGGAGACAGAGGAACCCTCCCAACAAGAGACCTCCGACATAGACGGACTTACCCCTGCCCTACCCCCATACAATTACAACTGCATAAAATCCTTGCAGCAATTGCAGACACTAAAACTACCCTTCAGCAAGATATTAGTGCGGTCCCAGTGGACTTGGGACTACTAACAGCGGACCATCACAAGTTGGCAGACAAGGTGAAAGATGCTGAGAATGCAGTGAGCGAGTTGCAACCAGAACAACAGGGTCTGGCCCAACAGGTGACGTCCCGAGTGATCGGATATGCATTCGAGAACACCATGCTGAAGATGCAGTGGGCCACAACAACCGCCTGAATAATGTGTGCCTTGTGGGACTTCCTGAGGGAAAGGAAGTTGGGGACATGGCCTCCTACCTCGAACACTGGAAGCGCTCATGGGGCGCTGCTTGTGGAGGTGCACTGAGCAAACTGCCCAGAATACAAACGGAGAAGGATTGAGCTGTAGCGGAGATGACGGTGCCTTGTGTGCCCGATCCAGAGACGGGCTCCTGTCAGAACGTCATTCTGCAGAGTCGGACCCTGAAGATTCAGGGATGAACAAGGAAGGTCTCCCGACGGTGACCCTGCAGACCGCGGAAGACCTGATCTGAAATGCTGCGACTCGGCGGTATTTGCTGCTAGACTCTGGTGACCTCCTGAAGCCCCATCTGATGCCCTCACTACTGCGTAGCTCCTTGCACACGCTGTCTACCTGCCCACCTTCAATACAGCAGTGGGGCCCGCATAGAACACCTTTGTGGTTCGTTCTAGCCGCCTCGACTGGGGGGTACCCGATGGGCCTCATCGGGGCTGTTGTATCTCCCCAGGCAACATGTTTGTTCTTGGCTGGAGCGGACTTGGAGGTGATGTTTTATTTTAGCCGACCCCTCACCACTTGGCCCCTACCAGGAATCTGGAGGAGCTAAGAATATGACCACACATTTTCATTATTTGTTTGAGCGGCCATCCATTGCCGGGCTGCACTTGGGTTGGGGAGTTCGTCGTTGGGGTGTTTGTTTTCTGTCTTGGGGATTGTTGCGCTTTTTCTGGTGGAGGTTGTGGATGCGGGGTTGGCTGTGGGCCGACTACCTGGGTTACAATCTTGTTTAAATAGATTTCTACTCAAATGTCAGGGTCTCATGATAATGACGTGGAACATTCGGGGGATCGCGTCCAAATGACACAATATTCATTGGTACCCTAGACGCAGGGGAGTAAACATTGCCATGCTGCAGGAGACACTTCTCAGGGGTACGGAGGTGGAGAGACTGCAGCGTCAGTGCCAATGTCAACTGTATGCCACCTCTTACTCTGCCCATGCCCGGGGAGCTTTAGTGTGGATCAGAGTGGGGAATCCCTTTGAATTGGCGCAATACTCCATAGATAAGGAAGGAAGATACAGTTTGGTTAAGGGTAGACTAATGGGCAGGGAACTCACTCTGGGAAGTATCTATGCATTGAACCAAGATCAGGTGGCTTTCTTCCAGTCTCTGTCAGGCCACCTGGCCGCCTGGCAGCAGATTTGTCTGCTCCAACAGACAGAGCCAATACGCAACGCACACAGAATACCCTGGCCGTACCTGTCCGACCAAAGTCATTTGCTCATGAGGTTTCAACCGCTTGGCGATCGTCACGGGGTGGCACCTTTATCCGACGGCCCTTGAAGATACTCGACATAGGGAGTCCCTACAAACAGCCATAATGGGATATTTTGATGTTATGTCAACAACAAATGTGAGAGCAAGGAGTTAAAGGGGGTCACGTCCTTCTCCCCAAAGTATAGCCAATGAACAATGTGGACGTACCCAGTACCTGAATAAATACCACTGGGGGCTCACAGTGCAGAGGAACCTTCAGGTTCTTTAAAAGACCCCTCACACACCAAACTGGTTGGTGTCATGCTTCATCATCGGGGTCCCAACCAGGCGGCCGAGTGCCGCCCGGTTGTGCTGCTAACGCTCTGGTTACAGCAGAGCTGGTGTGGTGTGAAAGTGTGATGAAGAGTGGTGCTAAATTAAGAATACCTCCGGGAATCCTTGCCTAGATATTCAAAAAATTGTTTAATTGTGGCGGCCCGGGGTATGAATAAAAACGAGGGGTAGACAACCATAAGAGGGTAATTAATCTCTGTTGTCAAGAAAGATGGTCCTACATGTTTCAGCCCCAGAAGTAATGAGAGGGCTTTCTTCAGGACCAGAGGTGAAGGCAGTGAAAAAGTGAGTGGCAAAATCAGGCCACGTGTCAATAAGTAATCACAGCCCACGCGCTAAGGTGGGAAGGAATAAAATGATGGTCGCGGGTTGCGACTTAAACATAGAAACACTCGGTTTCATTGGTGGCAGCTGATCGGGCCCGGGAGGGGGACCGGTAGTCCCAACACTAGTGGGAGGTGGTGTGCCCTCGGTGCACCTAAGTTAGGCTCCGTGGATCAGCTGCCACCAATGAAACCGAGTGTTTCTATGTTTAAGTCGCAACCCGCGACCATCATTTTATTCCTTCCCACCTTAGCGCGTGGGCTGTGATTACTTATTGACACGTGGCCTGATTTTTGCCACTCACTTTTTTCACTGCCTTCACCTCTGGTCCTGAAGAAAGCCCCCTCTACATTTACTTCTGGGGCTGAAACATGTAGACCATCTTTCTTGACAACAGAGATTAATTACTGTTAGAACTGGGGGTCTCTAGTTGGCAATGGTTTGCACCTTTGTCCAAATAGGGACCCTTGCTTCTAGTCAGGATAAGGGGGAAACACTCCTAAAATAACCCCTGCTCACCCCCTGGTAGCTTGGCACGAGCAGACAGGCTTATCTCAGAGGCAGTGTGTAAAGCATTTGTGAACACATACAGTAATACAGTGAAAACACTACAGATGGACACCACACAGGTTGTTTATGTAAAAATAAGTAATCTTTATATAGACTTATCACAAGACCCAATAGCAAAAATCCACAATACTGTACTCAAAAATAGACTTAAAATGATAGAGACAGTTCACGTTATCTTCAAAAATAGGATAGTCAATCAAATAAAGCTTGTAGCAACAAATAACTCCACTTGGAGTTATCACGACGTCGTGACCGGTGGAAATCCCAAAGTACGGCGCCGACCGCGAGGTGCGCGGCGTCGGGCCTGGAGTCGAGCAGACCCACAAAGAACAGTACCTGGAATTCGATGAAAACAAAGACGGTGCACGGCGTCGGGGAGGTGATGCTTCGTTGGCGCCGGCGGCGTCGGTTCCTTACGACCCCAGGGGAGGTGATGTCTCGGTTCCTTACTGCAGCGCAGGGGAGGTGAGGCGTCGGTTCCTTACTGTGTCGGGGAGGTGACGTCACGGATGGCGGCGAGGCGTCGGTTCCTTACGATGGTGCGGCGTCGATGGATTCGGGGGTCACCCACGTCGAGGATCGGCTCCGCGATGATGAAGCCCTGGCGTCGGTGAAGTCGGGGCTGCGGTGCGAGTCGGGACGGTGCGTCGTGAGCGTCACGAGCGGTGTCCTCGGCTCCGGTGCAGGCAGCGGCCTCGATGACGGCTTCGGAGTCGATGTCGCACGGCGTCGGCAGGCGTCGGGCCTACGGTGCAAGTCGGGGCGGTGCGTCGTGCTCTTCACGAGCGGTGCCCACGGCTTCGGTGCAGGTTACGGCGTCGCTCGTCGGCGTCGGTGTTGCAATTTCCCTCTGTTAGCAGCTAAAACAGCAGTTCCAGATGCAGGCAAACAGAAGGGGTGAAGTCTTTGTGTCCCTGTGACTTCAGGCAGGAGGCAAGCTCAGTTCAAGCCCTTGGAGATTCTCTTCTTCAAGATGACAAAGCACAGCAAAGTCTTTTCTCCTGTCCTTGGCAGAAAGCAACCACTGCAGGCCAACCCCAATCAGCAAAACAGCACAGGGGCAGTACTCCTCCTTCAGCTTCTCCGGTTCTTCTCCTTGGCAACAGGTTTCTTGATTTCCCAGAAGTGATCTAATTTCCTAGGGGTCTGGGTCCCCTTTTTATACACCTTTTCCCTTTGTTCTCTGAAGGCAGAGAGGCCTCTGCCTAGTCCAAAACCAGTTCTGGTCAGTCCTGGAGCACTTTGTTTTTCTGACTCCTTCTTTCCTTTGTGAGTGAGGGGCAGAGCCATCAGACGCCCGGCAGGAGGTGGAGCCAGCATTGTGGAAGGCAGGCACAGCCCTATTCAGACCCAGGTGCAACTCCTCCCACCCATCCTCCTTCAGGCAGACCTATTCAGCCTAGTGCTGACTCACCCTGCCTCCTGGAATCCCCCAGCCCCTGTCACTCACAAACCCAGACACACAATACACAACCTGAGCAGAGGCAGCTGGATGGTTTAGGCAAGAAAATACCTACTTTCTAAAAGTGGTATTTTCAAACAAAGAATGTTAAAACCAACTTCACTAAAAGATGTATTTTATCATTCTGAGTTCAGGCATACTAAATTCGTTTTTCTACCATGTTCTCTGGGTCAGTTAGGATTATAAGGTGTAATAATCAAAACTGCCTATTCTGGCCTATGGAGAACAGGTAGCCTTGCAATAGTGAAAAACGAAAATGGCTGTAATTCACTATTAGGACATGCCACACACACCAGGGCATGTCCTACCTTATACTTACAATGCACCCTGCCCTTGGGCCTACCTTAGGGGTGTCTGATATGAAGATAAGGGAAGGTTTAGGGACTGGCAAGTGGGTGCACTTGCCAAGTCGACATGGCAGTCACAGACTGCACACAGGCTCTGCAATGGCAGGCCTGAGACACATTTTACAAGCTGCTTCTGTGGGTGGCACAACCAGTGCTGCAAGCCCACCAGCAGCATTGGATTTACAAGCCCTGGGCACACGCAGTGCACTGTACTAGGGACTGACAAGTAAACCAATCATCCAATCATGGAGTCACTAATCCATAACACAATTTACAGTAGGGAGCACTTGCACTGTGGCACTGAACAGCAGTGGCACAGTGCCCAAAAGCATCTAAAACCAGCAAAACATAAGAGGCAACAGCAAAAAAATGGAAGGGAGACCCACGCCAATGGTGCCAAGTCTAACACGTGTCCCCTCCAGCTGAAATGTGGGGAGAACTACCCTTCCTCCTGGGAGTTCTCATCACTAAGGCGGAAAAATCTGGACAGACCATCAGCATTGGCGTGTTCTGTACCAGGGCGGTGTTCCACCGTGAAGTCCATCCCCTGTAGGGAAATGGACCACCTCAACAGTTTTGGGTTCTCACCCCTCATCTGCATTAACCATCTGAGGGGCCTGTGGTCTGTCTGAACCCGGAAGTGAGTCCCAAACAAGTATGGTCTCAACTTCTTCAGTGCCCAGACCACAGCAAATGCCTCACGTTCAATCGTACTCCACCTCTGTTCCCGTGGGAGTAACCTCCTACTAATAAAGGCTACAGGTTGGTCTAGGCCCTCCTCATTCATCTGTGAAAGCACAGCCCCAACACCATGCTCTGAAGCATCTGTCTGCACAATGAATTCCCTTGAGAAGTTGGGCGCCTGAAGCACGGGCGCCGTGCACATGGCAGATTTCAGGGCATCAAAAGCCTTTTGGCAGGCATCAGTCCAGTTCACTTTCCTGGGCTGCTTCCTGGAAGTCAGCTCAGTCAAGGGTGCAACAATGTTGCCATACCCCTTGACAAACCTCCTGTAATACCCGGTGAGTCCTAAGAAGGCTCTCACCTCTGTCTGGGTTTTGGGGGTTCCCAAGCCAGGATGGTATCTATCTTGGGTTGTAGGGGCGCCACCTGGCCGCTCCCAACCTGGTGTCCCAAGTACACCACAGAACCCTGCCCGATCTGGCACTTACTCGCCTTGATCGTGAGGCCTGCCCTCCGCAGCGCCTTCAACACTTCCCAGAGGTGGTGCAGATGTTCCTCCCAAGTGGCGCTGAACACTGCAATGTCATCCAGGTAGGCGGCACTGAAATCCTCCAGCCCAACCAACACCTGGTTGACCAACCTCTGAAAGGTGGCAGGGGCATTCTTCATCCCAAAGGGCATCACCCGGAATTGGTAGTGCCCATTTGGTGTGGAGAATGCTGACCTCTCTTTGGCCCCATCAGTTAAGGCGATCTGCCAGTATCCAGACGTTAGATCAAACGTGCTGAGGTACTGGGCAGCCCCTAACCGATCAATGAGCTCATCAGCTCTGGGGATGGGGTGCGCGTCAGTCCTGGTGACTGAATTGAGTCCTCGGTAGTCCACACAGAACCGGAGTTCAGGTGTGGCACCAGGCGCGGCAGCCTTTGGGACCAAGACCACTGGGCTGGCCCAAGGACTGTTAGAGGACTCAATCACCCCTAAGGCAAACATCTTGGAGACCTCCTCCTTGATGCAAGCTCTCACCCTGTCAGTCACTCTGTAAGTTTTATGCTTCACAGGAGGACTGTCCCCAGTATCCACATCATGGATGCACCATTCAGTGATACTGGGAGTCAGGGAGAACAGATCAGAAAACTGTCCCAACAGTTGGCGACAGTCATTCTGCTGTTCCGGGGTCAGGGTGGGAGAGAGGTTCACACCATCCACTGACCCATCTTGCTCTTTTGCATACAGGAGGTCAGGAAGAGGTTCAGTCTCCTCTTCCATCCCAGCATCTGTTGCTAAGAGCATGCCCACTTCAGACCTCTCAAAGTGGGGCTTCAGGCGGTTCACATGCAGGACCCGCAAGGGGTTCCTGGGAGACTGCAAGTCCACCAAGTAGGTGACATCACTCTTGCGCTCCACCACCTCAAATGGTCCGGTCCACTTATCCTGGAGCGCACAGGGCTCCACTGGGGCCATGACCCAAACCTTTTGTCCAGGCTGAAACTCGATCAGAGTGGCATTCTGATCATGCCAACGTTTCATCTCTTCCTGGCTGGCTTCCAGATTCGCCTCAGCGAGTTGTCTGAAACGCCGAGTCTGGTTTCTGAAGGCCAGCATGTAACTAAATACATCCTGGGGAGTTTTCCTGGGAGCTTCCTCCCAGCCTTCCTTGACCAGACTCAGAGGTCCTCTTACAGGATGGCCGTACAGCAGTTCAAAGGGACTGAACCCTAAGGACTTCTGGGGCACCTCTCTGTAAGCAAAGAGCAGGCATGGCAAGAGGACGTCCCACTTACGCCTCATGGGTTCTTCCAGACCCATAATCATGCCCTTAAGGGTCCGGTTGAATCTCTCAACCAGCCCATTACCTTGGGGGTGGTAAGGAGTGGTGAACTTATAGGTTACACCACACTCCTGCCACAGGGACTTCATATACTTGGAAATGAAGTTGGTACCACGGTCAGACACCACCTCCTTGGGGAACCCCACACGGGAGAAAATCCCCATCAGTGCACGTCCCACCACGGGGGCCGTCACTGTCCGAAGAGGGATGGCTTCCGGGTACCGGGTGGCATGGTCCACCAAGACCAGGATGAACCTGTTGCCCATGGCTGTCTTGGGATCCAGAGGCCCCACAATGTCAATACCCACCCTCTCAAAGGGGGTGCTGACAACAGGGAAAGGTTGGAGAGGAGCCTTGTGCTTCCTCCCACTCTTACCACTTGCCTGGCAAGTCTGACAGGTCCTGCAATGAGTATCTGAACTCTTGCGCATTTGGGGCCAATGAAAGTGGGTGACAAGCCTTTGAAAGGTCTTGTCTTGCCCCAAATGTCCTGCTAAAGGCACATCATGAGCCAGACCCAGTAGGAAGGCTCTGAAGCGCTGGGGTACCACCAGCACACGGGCTGACCCAGGCTCAGCAACCTTAGGCTCACTATACAGGAGACCATTCTCCCAGTAGATCCAGTGTGATCCAGACTGATCACCTGCTGCCTGGCTTACAGCCTGTTGCCGCAAGCCCTCAAGAGAAGGGCACTTCTTCTGCTCCTCGCAGAATTCTTCCCTGGAGGGGCCTCCTTCCTGCTGCCAATGGGTCAGCTCAGGCAGGTCCCCCAGTTCAGCCACTTGTTCCCCTGTAGGTTCCAGGGCATCCCCCTCAAGGTCTGCCTCCTCCTGGACCGTGGGAACTTCGGGGGCCGGTTTCCCGCGCCCCCTGCCTCCTCTCTTTAAGGCAGGCACCTGGGCCCTTCTTCCAGGCTCCAGGTCCTCTTGAATACCCTTACCGGCTGCCATTGACCGAGTGGTCACACACGCCCACTCTGGCAGACCCAACATCTCCAAATGAGACCTCCGCTCCACCTTCGCCCAAGGGGAGCTCTCCAAATCATTGCCTAGCAGACAGTCAACAGGCATGGCTGGCCTCACAGCTACTTGAAGGATACCTGAGACCCCCCCCACTCAAAGGGAACCTGGGCCACCTTGCAGTGGCTCTCTGAGTTGTCAGCGGCAACTACAGGGTAGAATACATTGGGGACCACCTGCTCCTCAGACACCAGCCGACAACTGACAGCTGTCACACTGGCCCCGGTGTCTCTCAGAGCCTCCACCCTATGGCCATTGATGGTCACCCACTGCCTGTATTTCTTAGTGTTATCAGGCAGCTGGGTCCTAGGGACCATCTCACTGTCTCCTAAAGAGACCAGGGACATCTCTGCGGGACCCCACCCACCTTGGGCACCCAACTCCTCCCCCAGGGCTACACTAGCCATCTGCCGGGGTGGTGCACCAGTGGGTGCAGTGGTCACAGTATTGGGGCACTTGGGACTTCCTACAAAGTGACCCACCTGACCACAACTAAAACATGCTTTGGGCCCCTTCTGAACAGACTTATCTGTTGGGACCCATGGTCTTTTCTCAGTGGGAGGCTGGGAACCCTTACCTTGGTTCCCTTGGGGTTTACTTTGGGGCCCTTTTTGGAACTCCTTCTGTTTACCCTTGTCCCCCCACTCTTCTGCTGGGGACCCTGCCCACCTTTGGCGGAGTCTCCCACAAGACCCTTGTGGACCCGGGTACTGACCCAGCGGTCCGCCTCCCCAGCAAGCTTCCTAGGATTAGTCAGCTTACTGTCAACAAGGTGCTGGCGTAGCTCTGGAAAACAACTACTGGACAAGTGCTCCCATGCAATTAAATCATAGAACTCCTGCAAGTCATTTACTTTGCTACCCTTCACCCATCCATCCAATGCTCTGCAAAAATAAGACACATACTCCACCCAGGTACTAGACTCCAGCTTTTTGCAGTTCCTAAACTTCTGTCTATACAGCTCTGGAGTTAACCCATACCTTGCCACTAAAGCTTCCTTCAGGTGGGCATAGGACATCTGATCCACTGTGGGCAAGGCTAGCAAGGTTTCCCTTCCCTCACCTGCAAAGCGGCCCCACAACCCCGCTCCCCAATCCTTCTCAGGGACCCGGTGTGATGTCATGGCGATCTCATAAGCTTTAAACCATTGCCCAATGTCCTCCCCCTTCATGAAATCCTTAATAACCTCCTTGGGGATGTACACTCTACTTTCTACAGGCACTGGAGGTGTGCTGCCACCAGAGGGAGTGATTTCTAGGCTCCTAGCCTTTAGCTCTAGCTCCCTCACCACTCTCTCATGCTCTAAAAGCATCTTCTTTTCTTCCATGGCCAACCTCTTACTTTCTAACTCCAATTTCTTATGCTCAAGGCTATCATGGCTTCCCTGTTTCAGTTTGGCCATTTCCATTTCATGCATCCTGCTTTTGTCCCTGTCCTCCAGCTCCTCTGGAGACAGGCCCTTTTGAGAAACACTGCTGCCCTCCCTGGAAGGCACTCTCCTCCCAGTTAAGCCCAATGGCCCCTCAAGCTGCCCATCTAAATTCTCTGCCTCCTCCACAGGCTCCTCGGACTGCCCACTGGCATTCCGTGCTTCCAACCAGGCCCTTAGCGCCTTGTGAAACTCCTCCTTCCTGGTGAGGCCTCTCATAGAGATTTTAAACTTTTTGCAAACAGCTTTGAGTTCTGGCACAGTGTAGGTATCAACCCTATCTTCTTCAAATTCAATATCTGCAGGTGCAATGGATCCTTTTTTGCTCATGGTGAAAATTGGCAGTTCTCAACAAAAATAAAGGTTCCAAGGAAAAAAGTCCTATCAAAATGTATGTGGTCGCGTATTGGTCTGCACTCACTAGTAGTGTACACCAATCACTGTATATGAATCACAAATGCAAGTCCAAATCCTCACCGCTGACCACCAATGTTAGAACTGGGGGTCTCTAGTTGGCAATGGTTTGCACCTTTGTCCAAATAGGGACCCTTGCTTCTAGTCAGGATAAGGGGGAAACACTCCTAAAATAACCCCTGCTCACCCCCTGGTAGCTTGGCACGAGCAGACAGGCTTATCTCAGAGGCAGTGTGTAAAGCATTTGTGAACACATACAGTAATACAGTGAAAACACTACAGATGGACACCACACAGGTTGTTTATGTAAAAATAAGTAATCTTTATATAGACTTATCACAAGACCCAATAGCAAAAATCCACAATACTGTACTCAAAAATAGACTTAAAATGATAGAGACAGTTCACGTTATCTTCAAAAATAGGATAGTCAATCAAATAAAGCTTGTAGCAACAAATAACTCCACTTGGAGTTATCACGACGTCGTGACCGGTGGAAATCCCAAAGTACGGCGCCGACCGCGAGGTGCGCGGCGTCGGGCCCGGAGTCGAGCAGACCCACAAAGAACAGTACCTGGAATTCGATGAAAACAAAGACGGTGCACGGCGTCGGGGAGGTGATGCTTCGTTGGCGCCGGCGGCGTCGGTTCCTTACGACCCCAGGGGAGGTGATGTCTCGGTTCCTTACTGCAGCGCAGGGGAGGTGAGGCGTCGGTTCCTTACTGTGTCGGGGAGGTGACGTCACGGATGGCGGCGAGGCGTCGGTTCCTTACGATGGTGCGGCGTCGATGGATTCGGGGGTCACCCACGTCGAGGATCGGCTCCGCGATGATGAAGCCCTGGCGTCGGTGAAGTCGGGGCTGCGGTGCGAGTCGGGACGGTGCGTCGTGAGCGTCACGAGCGGTGTCCTCGGCTCCGGTGCAGGCAGCGGCCTCGATGACGGCTTCGGAGTCGATGTCGCACGGCGTCGGCAGGCGTCGGGCCTACGGTGCAAGTCGGGGCGGTGCGTCGTGCTCTTCACGAGCGGTGCCCACGGCTTCGGTGCAGGTTACGGCGTCGCTCGCCGGCGTCGGTGTTGCAATTTCCCTCTGTTAGCAGCTAAAACAGCAGTTCCAGATGCAGGCAAACAGAAGGGGTGAAGTCTTTGTGTCCCTGTGACTTCAGGCAGGAGGCAAGCTCTAGTTCAAGCCCTTGGAGATTCCCTTCTTCAAGATGACAAAGCACAGCAAAGTCTTTTCTCCTGTCCTTGGCAGAAAGCAACCACTGCAGGCCAACCCCAATCAGCAAAACAGCACAGGGGCAGTACTCCTCCTTCAGCTTCTCCGGTTCTTCTCCTTGGCAACAGGTTTCTTGATTTCCCAGAAGTGATCTAATTTCCTAGGGGTCTGGGTCCCCTTTTTATACACCTTTTCCCTTTGTTCTCTGAAGGCAGAGAGGCCTCTGCCTAGTCCAAAACCAGTTCTGGTCAGTCCTGGAGCACTTTGTTTTTCTGACTCCTTCTTTCCTTTGTGAGTGAGGGGCAGAGCCATCAGACGCCCGGCAGGAGGTGGAGCCAGCATTGTGGAAGGCAGGCACAGCCCTATTCAGACCCAGGTGCAACTCCTCCCACCCATCCTCCTTCAGGCAGACCTATTCAGCCTAGTGCTGACTCACCCTGCCTCCTGGAATCCCCCAGCCCCTGTCACTCACAAACCCAGACACACAATACACAACCTGAGCAGAGGCAGCTGGATGGTTTAGGCAAGAAAATACCTACTTTCTAAAAGTGGTATTTTCAAACAAAGAATGTTAAAACCAACTTCACTAAAAGATGTATTTTATCATTCTGAGTTCAGGCATACTAAATTCGTTTTTCTACCATGTTCTCTGGGTCAGTTAGGATTATAAGGTGTAATAATCAAAACTGCCTATTCTGGCCTATGGAGAACAGGTAGCCTTGCAATAGTGAAAAACGAAAATGGCTGTAATTCACTATTAGGACATGCCACACACACCAGGGCATGTCCTACCTTATACTTACAATGCACCCTGCCCTTGGGCCTACCTTAGGGGTGTCTGATATGAAGATAAGGGAAGGTTTAGGGACTGGCAAGTGGGTGCACTTGCCAAGTCGACATGGCAGTCACAGACTGCACACAGGCTCTGCAATGGCAGGCCTGAGACACATTTTACAAGCTGCTTCTGTGGGTGGCACAACCAGTGCTGCAAGCCCACCAGCAGCATTGGATTTACAAGCCCTGGGCACACGCAGTGCACTGTACTAGGGACTGACAAGTAAACCAATCATCCAATCATGGAGTCACTAATCCATAACACAATTTACAGTAGGGAGCACTTGCACTGTGGCACTGAACAGCAGTGGCACAGTGCCCAAAAGCATCTAAAACCAGCAAAACATAAGAGGCAACAGCAAAAAAATGGAAGGGAGACCCACGCCAATGGTGCCAAGTCTAACACGTGTCCCCTCCAGCTGAAATGTGGGGAGAACTACCCTTCCTCCTGGGAGTTCTCATCACTAAGGCGGAAAAATCTGGACAGACCATCAGCATTGGCGTGTTCTGTACCAGGGCGGTGTTCCACCGTGAAGTCCATCCCCTGTAGGGAAATGGACCACCTCAACAGTTTTGGGTTCTCACCCCTCATCTGCATTAACCATCTGAGGGGCCTGTGGTCTGTCTGAACCCGGAAGTGAGTCCCAAACAAGTATGGTCTCAACTTCTTCAGTGCCCAGACCACAGCAAATGCCTCACGTTCAATCGTACTCCACCTCTGTTCCCGTGGGAGTAACCTCCTACTAATAAAGGCTACAGGTTGGTCTAGGCCCTCCTCATTCATCTGTGAAAGCACAGCCCCAACACCATGCTCTGAAGCATCTGTCTGCACAATGAATTCCCTTGAGAAGTTGGGCGCCTGAAGCACGGGCGCCGTGCACATGGCAGATTTCAGGGCATCAAAAGCCTTTTGGCAGGCATCAGTCCAGTTCACTTTCCTGGGCTGCTTCCTGGAAGTCAGCTCAGTCAAGGGTGCAACAATGTTGCCATACCCCTTGACAAACCTCCTGTAATACCCGGTGAGTCCTAAGAAGGCTCTCACCTCTGTCTGGGTTTTGGGGGTTCCCAAGCCAGGATGGTATCTATCTTGGGTTGTAGGGGCGCCACCTGGCCGCTCCCAACCTGGTGTCCCAAGTACACCACAGAACCCTGCCCGATCTGGCACTTACTCGCCTTGATCGTGAGGCCTGCCCTCCGCAGCGCCTTCAACACTTCCCAGAGGTGGTGCAGATGTTCCTCCCAAGTGGCGCTGAACACTGCAATGTCATCCAGGTAGGCGGCACTGAAATCCTCCAGCCCAACCAACACCTGGTTGACCAACCTCTGAAAGGTGGCAGGGGCATTCTTCATCCCAAAGGGCATCACCCGGAATTGGTAGTGCCCATTTGGTGTGGAGAATGCTGACCTCTCTTTGGCCCCATCAGTTAAGGCGATCTGCCAGTATCCAGACGTTAGATCAAACGTGCTGAGGTACTGGGCAGCCCCTAACCGATCAATGAGCTCATCAGCTCTGGGGATGGGGTGCGCGTCAGTCCTGGTGACTGAATTGAGTCCTCGGTAGTCCACACAGAACCGGAGTTCAGGTGTGGCACCAGGCGCGGCAGCCTTTGGGACCAAGACCACTGGGCTGGCCCAAGGACTGTTAGAGGACTCAATCACCCCTAAGGCAAACATCTTGGAGACCTCCTCCTTGATGCAAGCTCTCACCCTGTCAGTCACTCTGTAAGTTTTATGCTTCACAGGAGGACTGTCCCCAGTATCCACATCATGGATGCACCATTCAGTGATACTGGGAGTCAGGGAGAACAGATCAGAAAACTGTCCCAACAGTTGGCGACAGTCATTCTGCTGTTCCGGGGTCAGGGTGGGAGAGAGGTTCACACCATCCACTGACCCATCTTGCTCTTTTGCATACAGGAGGTCAGGAAGAGGTTCAGTCTCCTCTTCCATCCCAGCATCTGTTGCTAAGAGCATGCCCACTTCAGACCTCTCAAAGTGGGGCTTCAGGCGGTTCACATGCAGGACCCGCAAGGGGTTCCTGGGAGACTGCAAGTCCACCAAGTAGGTGACATCACTCTTGCGCTCCACCACCTCAAATGGTCCGGTCCACTTATCCTGGAGCGCACAGGGCTCCACTGGGGCCATGACCCAAACCTTTTGTCCAGGCTGAAACTCGATCAGAGTGGCATTCTGATCATGCCAACGTTTCATCTCTTCCTGGCTGGCTTCCAGATTCGCCTCAGCGAGTTGTCTGAAACGCCGAGTCTGGTTTCTGAAGGCCAGCATGTAACTAAATACATCCTGGGGAGTTTTCCTGGGAGCTTCCTCCCAGCCTTCCTTGACCAGACTCAGAGGTCCTCTTACAGGATGGCCGTACAGCAGTTCAAAGGGACTGAACCCTAAGGACTTCTGGGGCACCTCTCTGTAAGCAAAGAGCAGGCATGGCAAGAGGACGTCCCACTTACGCCTCATGGGTTCTTCCAGACCCATAATCATGCCCTTAAGGGTCCGGTTGAATCTCTCAACCAGCCCATTACCTTGGGGGTGGTAAGGAGTGGTGAACTTATAGGTTACACCACACTCCTGCCACAGGGACTTCATATACTTGGAAATGAAGTTGGTACCACGGTCAGACACCACCTCCTTGGGGAACCCCACACGGGAGAAAATCCCCATCAGTGCACGTCCCACCACGGGGGCCGTCACTGTCCGAAGAGGGATGGCTTCCGGGTACCGGGTGGCATGGTCCACCAAGACCAGGATGAACCTGTTGCCCATGGCTGTCTTGGGATCCAGAGGCCCCACAATGTCAATACCCACCCTCTCAAAGGGGGTGCTGACAACAGGGAAAGGTTGGAGAGGAGCCTTGTGCTTCCTCCCACTCTTACCACTTGCCTGGCAAGTCTGACAGGTCCTGCAATGAGTATCTGAACTCTTGCGCATTTGGGGCCAATGAAAGTGGGTGACAAGCCTTTGAAAGGTCTTGTCTTGCCCCAAATGTCCTGCTAAAGGCACATCATGAGCCAGACCCAGTAGGAAGGCTCTGAAGCGCTGGGGTACCACCAGCACGCGGGCTGACCCAGGCTCAGCAACCTTAGGCTCACTATACAGGAGACCATTCTCCCAGTAGATCCAGTGTGATCCAGACTGATCACCTGCTGCCTGGCTTACAGCCTGTTGCCGCAAGCCCTCAAGAGAAGGGCACTTCTTCTGCTCCTCGCAGAATTCTTCCCTGGAGGGGCCTCCTTCCTGCTGCCAATGGGTCAGCTCAGGCAGGTCCCCCAGTTCAGCCACTTGTTCCCCTGTAGGTTCCAGGGCATCCCCCTCAAGGTCTGCCTCCTCCTGGACCGTGGGAACTTCGGGGCCGGTTTCCCGCGCCCCCTGCCTCCTCTCTTTAAGGCAGGCACCTGGGCCCTTCTTCCAGGCTCCAGGTCCTCTTGAATACCCTTACCGGCTGCCATTGACCGAGTGGTCACACACGCCCACTCTGGCAGACCCAACATCTCCAAATGAGACCTCCGCTCCACCTTCGCCCAAGGGGAGCTCTCCAAATCATTGCCTAGCAGACAGTCAACAGGCATGGCTGGCCTCACAGCTACTTGAAGGATACCTGAGACCCCCCCCACTCAAAGGGAACCTGGGCCACCTTGCAGTGGCTCTCTGAGTTGTCAGCGGCAACTACAGGGTAGAATACATTGGGGACCACCTGCTCCTCAGACACCAGCCGACAACTGACAGCTGTCACACTGGCCCCGGTGTCTCTCAGAGCCTCCACCCTATGGCCATTGATGGTCACCCACTGCCTGTATTTCTTAGTGTTATCAGGCAGCTGGGTCCTAGGGACCATCTCACTGTCTCCTAAAGAGACCAGGGACATCTCTGCGGGACCCCACCCACCTTGGGCACCCAACTCCTCCCCCAGGGCTACACTAGCCATCTGCCGGGGTGGTGCACCAGTGGGTGCAGTGGTCACAGTATTGGGGCACTTGGGACTTCCTACAAAGTGACCCACCTGACCACAACTAAAACATGCTTTGGGCCCCTTCTGAACAGACTTATCTGTTGGGACCCATGGTCTTTTCTCAGTGGGAGGCTGGGAACCCTTACCTTGGTTCCCTTGGGGTTTACTTTGGGGCCCTTTTTGGAACTCCTTCTGTTTACCCTTGTCCCCCCACTCTTCTGCTGGGGACCCTGCCCACCTTTGGCGGAGTCTCCCACAAGACCCTTGTGGACCCGGGTACTGACCCAGCGGTCCGCCTCCTCAGCAAGCTTCCTAGGATTAGTCAGCTTACTGTCAACAAGGTGCTGGCGTAGCTCTGGAAAACAACTACTGGACAAGTGCTCCCATGCAATTAAATCATAGAACTCCTGCAAGTCATTTACTTTGCTACCCTTCACCCATCCATCCAATGCTCTGCAAAAATAAGACACATACTCCACCCAGGTACTAGACTCCAGCTTTTTGCAGTTCCTAAACTTCTGTCTATACAGCTCTGGAGTTAACCCATACCTTGCCACTAAAGCTTCCTTCAGGTGGGCATAGGACATCTGATCCACTGTGGGCAAGGCTAGCAAGGTTTCCCTTCCCTCACCTGCAAAGCGGCCCCACAACCCCGCTCCCCAATCCTTCTCAGGGACCCGGTGTGATGTCATGGCGATCTCATAAGCTTTAAACCATTGCCCAATGTCCTCCCCCTTCATGAAATCCTTAATAACCTCCTTGGGGATGTACACTCTACTTTCTACAGGCACTGGAGGTGTGCTGCCACCAGAGGGAGTGATTTCTAGGCTCCTAGCCTTTAGCTCTAGCTCCCTCACCACTCTCTCATGCTCTAAAAGCATCTTCTTTTCTTCCATGGCCAACCTCTTACTTTCTAACTCCAATTTCTTATGCTCAAGGCTATCATGGCTTCCCTGTTTCAGTTTGGCCATTTCCATTTCATGCATCCTGCTTTTGTCCCTGTCCTCCAGCTCCTCTGGAGACAGGCCCTTTTGAGAAACACTGCTGCCCTCCCTGGAAGGCACTCTCCTCCCAGTTAAGCCCAATGGCCCCTCAAGCTGCCCATCTAAATTCTCTGCCTCCTCCACAGGCTCCTCGGACTGCCCACTGGCATTCCGTGCTTCCAACCAGGCCCTTAGCGCCTTGTGAAACTCCTCCTTCCTGGTGAGGCCTCTCATAGAGATTTTAAACTTTTTGCAAACAGCTTTGAGTTCTGGCACAGTGTAGGTATCAACCCTATCTTCTTCAAATTCAATATCTGCAGGTGCAATGGATCCTTTTTTGCTCATGGTGAAAATTGGCAGTTCTCAACAAAAATAAAGGTTCCAAGGAAAAAAGTCCTATCAAAATGTATGTGGTCGCGTATTGGTCTGCACTCACTAGTAGTGTACACCAATCACTGTATATGAATCACAAATGCAAGTCCAAATCCTCACCGCTGACCACCAATGTTAGAACTGGGGGTCTCTAGTTGGCAATGGTTTGCACCTTTGTCCAAATAGGGACCCTTGCTTCTAGTCAGGATAAGGGGGAAACACTCCTAAAATAACCCCTGCTCACCCCCTGGTAGCTTGGCACGAGCAGACAGGCTTATCTCAGAGGCAGTGTGTAAAGCATTTGTGAACACATACAGTAATACAGTGAAAACACTACAGATGGACACCACACAGGTTGTTTATGTAAAAATAAGTAATCTTTATATAGACTTATCACAAGACCCAATAGCAAAAATCCACAATACTGTAATCAAAAATAGACTTAAAATGATAGAGACAGTTCACGTTATCTTCAAAAATAGGATAGTCAATCAAATAAAGCTTGTAGCAACAAATAACTCCACTTGGAGTTATCACGACGTCGTGACCGGTGGAAATCCCAAAGTACGGCGCCGACCGCGAGGTGCGCGGCGTCGGGCCTGGAGTCGAGCAGACCCACAAAGAACAGTACCTGGAATTCGATGAAAACAAAGACGGTGCACGGCGTCGGGGAGGTGATGCTTCGTTGGCGCCGGCGGCGTCGGTTCCTTACGACCCCAGGGGAGGTGATGTCTCGGTTCCTTACTGCAGCGCAGGGGAGGTGAGGCGTCGGTTCCTTACTGTGTCGGGGAGGTGACGTCACGGATGGCGGCGAGGCGTCGGTTCCTTACGATGGTGCGGCGTCGATGGATTCGGGGGTCACCCACGTCGAGGATCGGCTCCGCGATGATGAAGCCCTGGCGTCGGTGAAGTCGGGGCTGCGGTGCGAGTCGGGACGGTGCGTCGTGAGCGTCACGAGCGGTGTCCTCGGCTCCGGTGCAGGCAGCGGCCTCGATGACGGCTTCGGAGTCGATGTCGCACGGCGTCGGCAGGCGTCGGGCCTACGGTGCAAGTCGGGGCGGTGCGTCGTGCTCTTCACGAGCGGTGCCCACGGCTTCGGTGCAGGTTACGGCGTCGCTCGCCGGCGTCGGTGTTGCAATTTCCCTCTGTTAGCAGCTAAAACAGCAGTTCCAGATGCAGGCAAACAGAAGGGGTGAAGTCTTTGTGTCCCTGTGACTTCAGGCAGGAGGCAAGCTCAGTTCAAGCCCTTGGAGATTCCCTTCTTCAAGATGACAAAGCACAGCAAAGTCTTTTCTCCTGTCCTTGGCAGAAAGCAACCACTGCAGGCCAACCCCAATCAGCAAAACAGCACAGGGGCAGTACTCCTCCTTCAGCTTCTCCGGTTCTTCTCCTTGGCAACAGGTTTCTTGATTTCCCAGAAGTGATCTAATTTCCTAGGGGTCTGGGTCCCCTTTTTATACACCTTTTCCCTTTGTTCTCTGAAGGCAGAGAGGCCTCTGCCTAGTCCAAACCAGTTCTGGTCAGTCCTGGAGCACTTTGTTTTTCTGACTCCTTCTTTCCTTTGTGAGTGAGGGGCAGAGCCATCAGACGCCCGGCAGGAGGTGGAGCCAGCATTGTGGAAGGCAGGCACAGCCCTATTCAGACCCAGGTGCAACTCCTCCCACCCATCCTCCTTCAGGCAGACCTATTCAGCCTAGTGCTGACTCACCCTGCCTCCTGGAATCCCCCAGCCCCTGTCACTCACAAACCCAGACACACAATACACAACCTGAGCAGAGGCAGCTGGATGGTTTAGGCAAGAAAATACCTACTTTCTAAAAGTGGTATTTTCAAACAAAGAATGTTAAAACCAACTTCACTAAAAGATGTATTTTATCATCCTGAGTTCAGGCATACTAAATTCGTTTTTCTACCATGTTCTCTGGGTCAGTTAGGATTATAAGGTGTAATAATCAAAACTGCCTATTCTGGCCTATGGAGAACAGGTAGCCTTGCAATAGTGAAAAACGAAAATGGCTGTAATTCACTATTAGGACATGCCACACACACCAGGGCATGTCCTACCTTATACTTACAATGCACCCTGCCCTTGGGCCTACCTTAGGGGTGTCTGATATGAAGATAAGGGAAGGTTTAGGGACTGGCAAGTGGGTGCACTTGCCAAGTCGACATGGCAGTCACAGACTGCACACAGGCTCTGCAATGGCAGGCCTGAGACACATTTTACAAGCTGCTTCTGTGGGTGGCACAACCAGTGCTGCAAGCCCACCAGCAGCATTGGATTTACAAGCCCTGGGCACACGCAGTGCACTGTACTAGGGACTGACAAGTAAACCAATCATCCAATCATGGAGTCACTAATCCATAACACAATTTACAGTAGGGAGCACTTGCACTGTGGCACTGAACAGCAGTGGCACAGTGCCCAAAAGCATCTAAAACCAGCAAAACATAAGAGGCAACAGCAAAAAAATGGAAGGGAGACCCACGCCAATGGTGCCAAGTCTAACACGTGTCCCCTCCAGCTGAAATGTGGGGAGAACTACCCTTCCTCCTGGGAGTTCTCATCACTAAGGCGGAAAAATCTGGACAGACCATCAGCATTGGCGTGTTCTGTACCAGGGCGGTGTTCCACCGTGAAGTCCATCCCCTGTAGGGAAATGGACCACCTCAACAGTTTTGGGTTCTCACCCTCATCTGCATTAACCATCTGAGGGGCCTGTGGTCTGTCTGAACCCGGAAGTGAGTCCCAAACAAGTATGGTCTCAACTTCTTCAGTGCCCAGACCACAGCAAATGCCTCACGTTCAATCGTACTCCACCTCTGTTCCCGTGGGAGTAACCTCCTACTAATAAAGGCTACAGGTTGGTCTAGGCCCTCCTCATTCATCTGTGAAAGCACAGCCCCAACACCATGCTCTGAAGCATCTGTCTGCACAATGAATTCCCTTGAGAAGTTGGGCGCCTGAAGCACGGGCGCCGTGCACATGGCAGATTTCAGGGCATCAAAAGCCTTTTGGCAGGCATCAGTCCAGTTCACTTTCCTGGGCTGCTTCCTGGAAGTCAGCTCAGTCAAGGGTGCAACAATGTTGCCATACCCCTTGACAAACCTCCTGTAATACCCGGTGAGTCCTAAGAAGGCTCTCACCTCTGTCTGGGTTTTGGGGGGTTCCCAAGCCAGGATGGTATCTATCTTGGGTTGTAGGGGCGCCACCTGGCCGCTCCCAACCTGGTGTCCCAAGTACACCACAGTGCACTGTACTAGGGACTGACAAGTAAACCAATCATCCAATCATGGAGTCACTAATCCATAACACAATTTACAGTAGGGAGCACTTGCACTGTGGCACTGAACAGCAGTGGCACAGTGCCCAAAAGCATCTAAAACCAGCAAAACATAAGAGGCAACAGCAAAAAAATGGAAGGGAGACCCACGCCAATGGTGCCAAGTCTAACAATTACCCTCTTATGGTTGTCTACCCCTCGTTTTTATTCATACCCCGGGCCGCCACAATTAAACAATTTTTTGAATATCTAGGCAAGGATTCCCGGAGGTATTCTTAATTTAGCACCACTCTTCATCACACTTTCACACCACACCAGCTCCGCTGTAACCAGGCGTTGTAGCACAACCGGGCGGCACTCGGCCGCCTGGTTGGGACCCCGATGATGAAGCATGACACCAACCAGTTTGGTGTGTGAGGGGTCTTTTAAAGAACCTGAAGGTTCCTCTGCACTGTGAGCCCCCAGTGGTATTTATATTTTGATGTTAACCAGGGCACAGTGACCAGTGGACTGGTGAAGTGGGAGACGCTTAAGGTGGTAGTTCGCGGACACTGTATGGGTCAGACGGTGGGGATCAGAAAGGAACTAGATGGGGAATTACGCACACTGGATGCCACCCTCCACACATTAGATAATGCTCTGGCAATGGATCCCATGACACACTGTAGACTACTGGAGGTGAAGGAACGCTATAATGATGCGCTGGAGCATCTCCGCTGCCATGATTATAGAAATTTGTTGCCCAAGCCTACAATGAGGTTGGATGAAAGTCGAGGAGACTCCTGGCCTGGCTCATTCGGCCAGAGATTAGGGGCTCACCAGTCACCCAGCTCCAAGCACCAGATGGAGCACGGTTATACATCCTGGAAGCCATAAACAACACGTTTCATGACTATTACGAAGCCCTGTATCGCCGCCCAGAGCCACTCCTAATGGACTCACAGGCAGATTTCCTAAATCGACTGCCACTCCAGACTTTATCCCGTGAAGCCCGAGAGAACCTGGAGGGACCGGTGACAGTACAAGAGATTAGGTCTGCCATCAAGGAAATGGCTATGGGTAAAATCCCAGGCTCACATGGCCTCCCCGCGGAGGTTTACTCCACGTTTGTGGGTCAATTAGACCTGAGACTGGAGGCACTCTATGCCGAGTCGCTGAAGAGTGGGGGCCCTGCCCGAGTCTACGAGAAGCGCGTTAGTGGTACCTCTGCCTAAGACCAAGCTTTCGGATTCACCTACATCCGCGTTCTGGTCCCGGTCCATGCTCAACATGGATTTTAAAAGTCTCAGTAAATTCCTGGCCTCCCATCTGCTCCCCCATATGCAGGTGTTGGTCCACAGAGATCAAAATAGCTTCATACCCGAAGCACTTCCCTTAATCTTCAAAGACTCTACCATATACTATACAATACTGTAGTGCAGTCCTTACCAAGGGCAACGCTAATGTCGGTAGAACTTGAAAAAGTTTTCAACACAGTTTGGTGGGATATTCTCATTGCAGTCATGTGCAAAATGGCGCTGGAACTGAGATGGATTAAATGTGTCACTTTACTGTGCACCAATCCGACTGTGAGAGTCAGGATTGGTTCCACGATTTCCCACCAATATGATATCTTTAGGAGCACGAAGCAGGGATGCCAGTTATCCCTGCTTTTCTTTGCTCTTTCCATTGAGCCATTGGCGGAGCTGTTCCGCCAGGAGGGCAGAGGCAGTGGCATAGTCGTGGGTGGTCACGGACACTTAATTTCGCTTTATGCGGATGACCTCCTTCTTTCCCTGACCCCTGGTGCAGGGGGTGCCACAGATGCAATTGGGCAACTGGAGGAGTTAGGGACCCTCTCAGGCCTTCGAATCAATAAGGACAAAACCTGCCTGCTTCCACTAACACCAGGAACCCGACAACCATTGAACGTTCCTCCAGGTCTAATTTGGTCCCCCTCGACCCCATCTCCCTATTTACAGAGCAACAGCTGTTGGCCTGGACAGAGGCTGGGCTTGTGACAGTCGGGGACTGCTTCCAGCTGGGCATTCTGGCCCAGCACGACTTACCCCCAGGGTAGTTTTTTTTACATACAAGGCACTGTGAGAACATTTGTGGCTTTGTGGGCCTGGGACCAAGAGGAACCTGCGACACGTGCAATACTCCAATTATTTCGCTCTATGGAGGCAGCACAACACTGGTTCTACAGGGCCCTCAACCCAATGGTATGAAAGCCCCTGCTGAAGCTCAAGGCCCGGGGGGAGGGAGTATTGGGTCGCAAAATCCCAGACTAGGAATGGCACAAGACACTGAAATGCTCAAGACTGTATCCTGCAACATGTGGCTGAAGTACATCCAATTTAATTATGGCCACATGACCTACTTGAACCCTCACGGACTGCAGGTCATATATGGGGGAGAACCACGGGAATGCCCCAGGTGTAAACAACTAGATGCAGATTTTTGTCACATGACCTGGAGCTTCCCCACTCTCCAACAGTATTGGGATGCGGAACGCCTCAGGCTCCACACTACCCGTGGTCGCATGCTCCCCTGTACGATTGAGACCTGCCTCTTGGGGAGGTTCCCCAGGCGCAAACCCAGAAAAGTAGGCTCTAGGTTTCTAGACCTGGATTTTATATTGCCCAGGAGATGAATTGCAATGACTTGGCAATCCACGACAGGACCCGTGATAAAGACATGGGAGGGAGATGTCTCCCGCTAGGCCAGGGCGGAGGAGATGACACTGCAGAGGAAGGATGCCCGAGGGATGAGATGACGTCCCATAGCTGCGCTGTGGACAGAAATACTGGAGAGTTGGGAACAGCCTGAGGGTGATGTTGTATTCCGCTTTAGGTGTCCGTATATAGGTTTTCCTGAATCAGGTCCTTATATAGGCACAATTCGCATTGCCCTTATATAGGCATAGAATCCCTGTCCTTATTTAGGCATTAACCGTGCACTCCAAATACAGGCATGGTCACCGACATCCGTCCACCCTAACGTCACAACGAGTTCTTAGAAACCAGACCCTTAAGCTTCGGGAGTTCCCCTAGCACAGGACTATTGATTTCTCCAAGAACTCATCTATTATGTATGAACCGTTATACCTTAAGGGTTCATTCCTGACGTCTTCCTCTGTCCGACTTCACGTCAATGCTAACATTCCGAGGCACCTATCAGGTATAAATATACCTTCCCTCGCCCAAGCAAGTTAGAGGAGACCTCTACTTCAGAGGAGCCCGTATCCCGGCCTGACGCACTGAGAAGACGCTGTCATTCCTGCACACAGACAATCCAGCTTCCAGTGTTCTGACTCCCTTCGCGGGGTGTTAGAGTTCCAGATCCGGCAAGAGATTCCCACCTCTCTCATTCTCAAGGTATGGAGCTGACTAGATCCTAGAGGGACTCTTGGCATACTAGACTTGGCGTACTATACTTAACATACTCTTAGTATACCAGACTAGAGAATACTCCACCTACTTTTACCTTTCCCTACACCTAGACTAGGTTAGGTACATTGGGGTAGAACTAGCTTAGAGACGCATCGTATGAGTACTCGCATTTTTAGCTCATGTTATTTATGTACGTGAATATATGCTAAAAGATAATGCTAGCGCAGTATTATTTATTTCTACTGCTTACGCTGTACATTATTTATCTTGCATACTGTCTTGTGATCATAACAGCACATATCTCTTACACGAGAAACAAGACTGTTCAATAAAACCTTTTATTGAAACGCCCGTCTTTCCTTTCTGTGTAACTCTGTAGAAACTAAGCTGCACGATTGACTGAGTGAAACTGTTATCTATTGTTTCCACGATTCTGAGACGTGTTCCGATTCTAAAAGGAAACAAAGTTGTCATGTTTTTCGGTTGCCAGAAACTACTCCCTTCTTGTTCTCAAGGAGTTTCTAGTGGCCTCTGAGCTAGCTGGCACAAGTAATTAAGTTTAATATACTCGATAGGGACATACCGACCTTAGTCCTATGTCAAGCCTATAGGTTATATTATTCCAATGCGCAGAGCCTATTAGGGAAATAGGAACTACACTACAGTGAGACAGATTCTGATCTGAACAGGCAGGCTGAGCGGGTGGCTGACGGTCTGAACAGGGACCCCAAAGACTGAGATGACACTGATGCCGATTGAAGAGAACGGCCCGCCCTCCATCTACTGCAAACTCCTTGCCTGCTTGAGTGCCCCCAGCCCCCCCACCACAATCCTCCGATATGGCAATTGTGCCTTTACCTGACCCCGAGTCCGTTATCAGCCTGCAGACTACAGCTCCTACTCTACCATTCTTTCTTAGAGCTGCCACATATCGAGAGACAGTTTAAGTTCTTCTTTTTTTGGGGTATATTTCCCCTGTTGTCCTCTTCCCTCCATCCTGAACTGGGGTTCTAACGGCCACACAGAAGGAATTCACATTGCATGGCTACAGAGACTCTGCTGTGGTTGGTATGGCGAGCAGGGATCCGAAAGAGACAGGCAGGAACGTTCTATTTTGCCTGGTTGGGAGGTATCTATCCCCGACTCCATGAGGCCACCCCCAAAAATACTTGTATATTGACTGCCCAACTGTTGATTTATACTTTGTATTCAACTGACTGTTCCTTATAATAGCCAAACACCAACCCGGAGGTGAGATGCGGGTCTACTGTATTCATGTTCGTATTGAAAATGCTAATAAACATATGTTTTAAAAAAAAGCACCAAACACAGTAAAAATAAAAGTGATGTCATCAGGGTGCCATGAGCTGATCATCATTTACAAAAAATGCCTCAGGCTGCTGGGGAAGCTCTTCTTAAGAAGCCCAGGGTTGGAGCAAGCACCAGAGGGATTCTCTGTCCATAGTGTAGGGATGTGACGCTCATGTCCCCAGCACTAAAGGGGTTAAAGAAAGATGTGAGGCAGTGATTTTGGGACACAAGAATAAAGATTCATTTTCTTAAATGCAAACGAGTTTGAAGGAAAATATTACATGGATGGGAGCTGCTGTAGATGAACACAAGAGATGAGAGAGGCATTATTGTAAAGGCAAACATTCTTAGGGTTTTAATCCCACAGAGGAAAGATGACTGCGATGACAGAAATAGTAATTCTTTCACTAGGTGGTGTTGTAGATCCTTTTATTCAATATTTAATACACAGCAGCCAACGCGTTTCACCCTTGCGGGCTTCTTCAGGGCAGCGAGTGGTCCACAACGTCGAGAAGGGGGATTCCAACGGTATTCGCCCAAATTGGTCCGTACTTTCTTAAATACTTATTTCGATCGCAGAGTCTGAGAAATATTTGATATCTGAAGATCCATATTAACTGTCCCCTTCAAGAACCAAGGTATATGGAGTGTGGCGCGCTCAGTCGCAGGCCTATTCACGCGGCCATCAGGAAAACTCCTGTCACGTTGAGTATTTCGCCTTTTTTTTTTTTACTCGACGGGACAGGAGTTTTCTTGATGGCCGCGTGAATAGGCCTGCGACTGAGCGCGCTACACTCCATATACATTTGTTCTTGAAGGGGACAGTTAATACGGATCTTCAGATATCAAATATTTCTCAGACTCTGCGATCGAAATAAGTATTTAAGAAAGTACGGACCAATTTGGGCGAATACCCGTTGGAATCCCCCCCTTTCTCGACGTTGTGGACCACTCGCTTGCCCTGAAGAAGCCCGCAAGGGTGAAACGCGTTGGCTGCTGTGTATTAAATATTGAATAAAAGGATCTACAACACCATCTAGTGAAAGAATTACTATTTCTGTCATCGCAGTCATCTTTCCGCTGTGGGATTAAAACCCTAAGAATGTTTATCTTTACAATAATGCCTCTCTCATCTCTTGTGTTCATGTGCTGTATTTGAAACCATTTTTGGGTGGCTGGTTTCGGGAGGTGGGCATTGATTGTTAGCAACTGTACGTAGCATGTTCAAATTCATTGTGCTTTACTTGGAAACAAACACTGGTAGTTGGTGCAGCAAGACATACCCTGCCACCGTGCCTGTATGTGGGAGCTGCTGTAGCTCTAACAAAATCAAATGTAATAGATGGGATACTGGTATGTCTTGCTATCAATAGTATTGGTTACAAAGTCTACAAATCTAGTAGAAATCTCTCCCAAAAAAAGGCAGGCTTGATAATGGCTATCACCTAACCCATAAATGTAACTTACTTTTGGGCAACAGGTGTATAAAGAGAATAAGTTCAACAATTCTACATTGTTAATTTGAAATCTAACACTTCTAAAGTGATGATTTTCAAAATAAAACTTTGAAATGCTTATTACTCCGAAGTTGTACACTTGCAAAAATGATTTAAAGAACATAAAAGATTAAATAATGACCGGAAAAGGGAGTATTTCCTCTGGCAAGCAAAAGAAAGCAGAGAGCAGGAACCAAGCGGGCAAGAAAGCGAGAGTAAAAAATTATAAGCAGCATGGTTTATTTTTTCATTTTCACTCCAAAAACTTTCAATAGAATTTTAAAAAGCCTGATGCATGTGGTCCAGCTGAGAAATAACATAGGTTGCTAGTTGGAGGTACTTTAAAGGACATACCAGCTGTGTGAGGCAGAGGCAGAATTTAGAGCAAAAAGCTTGTCATTTACTTTCAAGAAGACTGGGAACTGGAACAAATAATTTGGCCATTTGGTGGTCTGCTCCCCTAGCGCCATAAATGCTGCATTGTAGGCCAAGGCCTCTGCTTTTATGCAACATGTGGAAGGCAGGAGATAAAAAAAACCTGATAAACACTGCTCTTCAGTCAAACCTGGCAAAAATAAATCTGTTACTGTGCTGTTACGAATGAGCTTGGAGCTCTGGGCAGCAATAGGGAGAGTACAGGGAGGTGTGAGAGGAAAGCAGCACATGGGGAGAGAGCAAGAAATACAGGTACACCATGCAGTGCTAAAAATAGTTCCCTGATGTGAGATTTGGAAGCATATAGGTCATCTAATCAAAAGGGTGATAAGTTATGCTACAGGGGATGGAACAAAAACGAGTAGATTAAGGAAAGCCATTCAATAATAAGAGAGCTAATGAGATTTACAAGAAAGCCAACAAATGATTAGCAGTGGTCCGACTCAGAGCCCACTCGCTTAGTGTACACAACAGGTCTTCGATAACATTCAGCTAAACGCTGTCTATAGGTGTGATGTAAAAAAGGGAAGGCAGAGGGGGGAATGAGAAACAGATATTCAAGGTAAAAGAGGTATTAGAAGCAATAGGAACAAAGAAAAATATGAGAAGTAAAACAATTTCGAAATAAAATGTTTAATTTGTGAGGTGCATTCATATACAGCACTAAACAAGAGAGAGCTATGATAATAAAGATGATTTTTGAAGGCTAGCGCTAGAAAATAATAAGCAGCTTATTAAGTTAGAAAACACGGTTCTTGTCGCCATAGTGTTATTTTGTATAAACAATTTGTTTTCTAGGACATTCTTATTTGTTGCTAGGAGATAATGGCAGGCTTGGAAGACAAAGCCCAAGATGGCGGCACATTCTGTGCTTCTGGCCCCGCCCTTTTTTGAAGTTTCATCCTCAACCCTTTTCTGTCCTACCTTCCAGTAATCCATTGATCATTTCATTCGGTACTGCGTAGCTAGTTACCGACTTTGGGTTTTAGTACTGTGTCTGTTCCAAGAGGTTTGCATTCCTAGAATGTGGGGGGCTCCTTTAACTAATGTTTTTTTACTGCAAGATCCCTAGCACCTCAACCACCAGGATGTTTCAAAATACAAACTCAGTCATGAATGGTGTATGGACAGCTCTGAATTCAGCTCAGGTCCTCTGGTAAATAGTGGTCTAAAGTGGCACAAACTCCTGTGGCACACACACAAAGTGTGTGCCATCAACTATCGTGGTCAAAAGGGAACCATGTGCAGCAGCCTCATGGTAATGGCACTCTTTGGATATCATAGAATAATGCCTGCTTTATACTTATTCCACAATACTGCTAGCACAGTATTTATGGGCAAGGGCCACCACGAACATCAGGTTCATACCAAGTTTGTATCAGAGACCCGGTCATCAGGGTCTCATCCCTTTAGTGAGTTAAAGGGGCCATCCATTGTAGAGGAAATACATTTCTCTTCACCAAATGTTGCATTGTTTACAATCACCAAAAATAGGCAATCTAAAATATTGCTTTGTTCAATGACGTCTGCTTGGGTTTTGAGATGCATACTGACATCATTCACTTAAATGGCCCTTTAAGCGGTCTTCTGGGGATGTTGAGAAAGTATTCCATTATCTTAGTGCCTAATATCTTGCGGAGCCTTCAGAAATGGGGAATTTTGACACTTATGTCATTAAGTACTGAGCAACTATCTTAAGAATCCTGCATCTCTGCAGGTTGAATATGCAATCTAATCTGGAGTTATAGTTGGTTGTTATGGACATTTACAGATCGTAGTTTGTCTGCACGGGCAGCCCATTTATTGTTATTCCTTCACTTCAAATTTGGGATTTTTTTGTTGAACCAGATATTGGAATAAGTTAACTCTATTCCGGTTTGTTGAATTCAAACTCTAGAATATGAGAGCGTGGATCTATGATTACTGACGAACAGTAATTTATGCTTATATGGAAGTAGTTACAAAATCTGGTACTATGTGCTGCTTGACTGTGTGATGCTTTTTTAGATCACAAATACCACAATTGCTCCTCTTCTGAGAGAGGAAGGTGGATATACTGGGGGTGAACTTTTTAGAGACTATGAATTCTAATGAATCGTATAATAAAGGTAACAACAAAATTAATAACTGTATTTTTTTATCTAAGTTTTACAGTGTGATGCTGATAGCATTTATTGTGTATCCTCTCTATGATGTTTATATGGTTTACCCACCACCTATAAATAAAAGGAACTTTAACTAGAAATGAGCCTCTTAAATCATAGACAAACAACATCCAGCATAAACAACAAAGCCTCGGCAGACTGAGCAACCAGAACAACAAGCCACAGATAGTTGGAACATGTAGAGACATTGACACTATAAGCATATCCTTAAAGGTTCCTCTTCTAAGGCTCCACATTAATATCTAATTATCTTCAGCATTCCCCTAACTGCCCAAATATGATACATACTCTCATTTTTTTACTGTATAGCTCCTGTCACTTGTAAAGTGTATGCTATGCATCCCCTTAGGTCTGTGCAATAGAACCATCACAAATATTTACATGGTGTTAGGGGTAGAGCAGCAAATTGAACCTAAACCAAGTTAAGAGGTTTCTTGCATTCAACTTCGACACTCACCGAGCATTTAATTGGCAATTACATTCTGACTCCATACTTATTCAGAGCTAGTTGTTCTCTTTCTGCTCATTTCTAAGATAAATAAGATTTTTATGTTAACCCTCATCTGTTCTGGTTATAGAAACTGGATTAAGAAACAGAACAAATTACAAGAGTTCAAAAGGACATTTTTGATACTGTTGAAAACATACATCTTTGATAACCTGGTGGGTGAAGAGTATCATTCTATTCAACTAAGCAGCTACACAAATTAAAAATGAATGAATTCCTGTCGTAGTAAAAGACTGGTAGCGCAACCCAGTGCTGAAATGGATTTTGACAGACTCAAGCAACTACTCAGTAACTGTTTTCCTCCCCTTAATAGAAGCAAACGAGTAAGTATCTTAAAAAAATAAAAGAAAAAGGGAAATTTAGTGTGAGTCCACATGTGCGCTAGAAAGCAATATAAGCGGCCCCAGACACATTTCAGCTAGAATGTACTTTCTCCACTTTTTCGGGAAGGGTCAAGACAGAATTCCATACACAAGTCATAAAACAATATACTGCAGCACCCCAACAATTTGTTTAAATAACACTGTTTGAGGAGATATAACCAGAAAAATCAATCCATAAGTCCAAGGTAATGTGATATATTTTTGCCATCTTTATTGTGTTTATACACTTCCAACCAAGTACATGATTATCAGCCGACACGTTTTTCTTCCCCCAATGGGACTTTTTCAAGGCATGTGACTACAAACTGTATTTCTTATTCCTCCAACAATAATGCATGCAGTAAGACGATATAGGTGCCAGAGTACCAGTTTCTTTTAGGTGATCTCTCCTATGGCCTATTCGAGAAGCCCTGTCCTGTCCTTCGCAAAATGAAATGTGGGCCACATCAGGGCTCTCTATGCTGGTGTCTCCTATGACTGAACAGCAACACCACTTCATTGTGAGCTCGAAAATATTGATGATAAACAGGTGAGGATGACTACACTTGGTATTAGGAAGAATCCAAGAGTTGAAAGGGCCACATGAGAGATCACCTAGAAGAAACTCGTGCTCTGGCACCTATATCATCTTACTTCATGTATTATTGTTAGAGGAATAAGAAATACAGTTTGTAGTCACACGCCTTGAAAAAGTCCCATTGGGGACAAAACACGTGTTGGCTGATAATCATGAAAAAAAAGCCAACGAAAATATATCAAATGACCTTGGACTTATGGACTGACTTTTTTGATTATTTGTCCTTAAACAGTGTTATTTAAACAAATTGTTGGAGTGCTCCAGTATATTGTTTTATGATTTAGTGGTTTGTTATGCTTTGAAGTAACACCATTATTGCCCCTACAGGTAGCAGGGGTGTATACTGTGGTAGTACCAGTGTTTGAACAAGTATTCATCTGTAGACTTTCTACCCTGACTAGTTGAGTACTGTGCGACATGTATCTTTTTGTTATTGTCTGTAGTATAAAGGGAATAGTGTGCGGAAGACATTGTGACGCAAAAGGGTTAACTAGCTTAGGCAGTGTTGATGAGTGAAAATGCATGCAGAAAACCCTTGTGCCATGCAGCGCTAGCAGAGAATCTCGTGACGCTCATTTTGCTATTTCTACTAGACAAAATTAAATGTGCTGCCAAGGTGCCTTATTTATGGTATCAACCCTCGTTGAGCTTGTGATGCTTGTTTTCGACATTCCATAGACACAGCGTTCTGCGATGAAGCTCAGTTTATGATACACTGGGGCAGCTAGGTGGATCGTGTGAGAAACATACCGTTGAGAATGTACTGACCGAAGAATGGCCTGGGAGGATGATTGATGAGTACCAGAGAGAGCAAAGTTGTAAATACTGATAACAGCGCAAAACATGAGACAAGGGATCCGAATGTGGTCTAAGCCAAATTTTTGTATATAAGCACGGGGCAGCCCTTTCCTCAGTGGAAGCTCACAGACAGAGTCGTGCAGAGATTCCATCAACCCAAAGCCGTTGCCCCTCCAGTTGTGCCGTTCCCAGAGTGGGTGTTGGAGAGGTTGGAGCGGACTTCCTGGCACTGTGGAAAGTTAAGTTCCAGGCGGAGATGAAGGGCCTTACTCTATTGCTTTATAATGACTTGTTAGTTTCCTATTAGTGTGTCTTGAATTGGCTGCATTGCAATTGATTTAAGACTGTGTGTTTCATTGTCACTGTGCTAGCATTGCACTGTACATGTAGATACATATATTAAATGTGGCCATTTTGATATTGTTAGCTGAAAGGTTGTGTATGTTTCACCATCATTGCGTCAGTATTGTACTGTCTACTATTGTTAGTTGATAGGTTATATATCCTGCACTACAGAATTACTCTTGGGCTTTTGGTTTACTGCATTGTTACCTGCCTCTTGTTTGCACCATTACATTATAAATGCACATACAACTATTTTGCTGAGGTATGTCACCATTAGTGTGATAGCATTATGCAGTATGCTCATATATAGTTCTATGATTGTTTTGCCATCGTTAAGCTATTAAGTTAAGCACCAGGGATGAAAGGCTAGACTTTCCTGTGCTACTCACGGTTACACAATTACTTTTGTGCTTTGACACACTGCATTGTGAGAGATATCAGCTTGTTTCTTTCTTGCTCTATTATTGGTCCAATGTTACATTATAAATACGTATAACCATTCTGCGAATGTACAACTATCATTGCTTTTACATGTATTCATGTTAATGCTTTATTAAAGCTAAATTGTATCCGCTATTTGTGCGTGTTGCTCTTTACTGAGTGTCCTTATTGATTTGTACTTGATTGACATTGCAAGAGTTGGTTGCCAGCAGCCAGTCCAATACATTCTCACAGCTACCTATCTGTATTTTTCCATACAGAAGTTGCAGTCTGTAGTGGCAGAGTGGGAAAAATAACGAAGACGAATGCTGCCCAGAGGAATTGCCAGTGGCTTAGATTACTTCACCCATTCCATTCCATTCCATCCATCATGTTTTGTTTTCATCAGTGAGTCAATCCTTTGCAAAACAACTGACCTGGTCAGTCCACAGAGGAAAGCGTACTAGTCCTTCACACCAGGGCTTCATCCTTATAATAAGTTCATTACAGAAGTGAACGTTTAACTTTATTTCTTCAACTACAGTGCTACAATTGAGGATTTGCCTTTCTTGAATAGTGAGAAGATCAGATACATCAGTATGTTATTAATATCTCAATGAGCACCAATCCAAGAGCAGGCCAAAGAGAAGACAAATAAATTTGCAGTTCACACCTAGAACAGATATGAAAGTGGTACATGGTGTAGAAACTGAATCTTACCACATGTACCTGCATAGCTCTTAGGTAGGGAAGTGTAATGCTACCTTCTTTGCCAGTTATAACCATTTACCAATGGTAACTGAATACTAGCAGAAAATCAAATTAGGAGGGAGAGACGGGGTATTAATACATTTTTCCACCTATCCAGAGACATCTTAGCCGTCTACAATGCATTAACTGCGGCTTCTTCAAACAAAGGAAGCAGAGATAAGATCCCCCTGCATGTGGAACATGGCAAGTTAGCATGCCTGAATTACCACACTATGCAGCTAATGAGAGAAACCATAATAAAACATAGCTTTAGAATAAAATGCAAATCTCGGGTAGTACGCCGCAATATAAATTGCAGCAAGCACTGAAACTTTAGAAAGGCCATCTCCCAACTGAATGTGTTAACCATAGTTTGTGCTGAGGGTCAAGCAACAAAAAGCAATGATGCCAGTCATAGGTTAGGCAGTGAAAATCTCACCTAGTAAATGATTGACAAGTTAGAAATGAACCCCATAAAAGCATTGACTTATGCTACATGAATGAAGGCTTAACAGCAGATTTTATACTCTTCTGTGGTCAAATAATGATGTGGGTTTCCTGCATGGCCCATTGAAGGTTTCAATGTTAGCCTCACTGAGCATGTTATAGGCCTCATTTTCTTTTGCACATGTTACTAAATAAACACACTGGCTTTTGTGCCTCATTGTACTTTCACATGGAACTGGTATATGGTTTTGTGTTCTGTTCTTTTCCTGAGATTTGGTCTGAACATCATAGACAAGGTCAAACAACAATGTCCCTCGTTATTCTTTCTGGCCAGGCACTAGCACCTAGACAGAACACAGAAATGCAGCTGTTGTTTATGTGCACACATGGCTTGTCATATAGAGGAGCACAGGAGCCAAAAACACCGACATGGAACGTGAGTTCTGAGACAAGATCACTGCGTCTGCTGAGATGTAGAGCATCCATCTGTGTATGCTAAGGTACAGGGTCTGCCACTAATCCCAGACATCTTATAAAAATATTCATTCAGCTTCAGTAGCGGGGAGGGGCGATTAGGCTACTCTGTCCTACATAATGACAGGGCTTTTCATGGTATACGGTTCATTAAACATGCTAACTGTATTTTTAGTAGACATTTGTTTTCTAATTGTGGCACAAATACTGCATTTCAGAGCATGATAGTTTAAATGAATATTCTAAACTTCCTTTGTGTCTCCTGGTTACCTTATTGTGGACAAATACGAGTGAGAGAGCGAAAGGGTGTGTCCTGTTACCGCGATTACTGAGTGGGTCCAGAGTGTTGTGTTCTGGGGTGCCAATTCACTTGTTTCTCTGGTAAGGTTAGGAGGGCAGGTGTGGCACTATAGTTATTCGGACTCGGGCTCATGGATACTGAGGTGGTATGGTGACTCAGTCCCTACATACTGATGTTCTATGGTCCCAAGCATAGTTCAATTCCAGAGCAGAATCCCTGCAACAATAAGAAAAAGTGCAAGCAGCCAGTCGACAAAACATTTACAACTGCAGATAGGCCATTGGGACGAGTGGCCTGAAGACACATTTTATTTCAAAAGATTGTTGGCCTCATTTCATGATCACTGGAAACCCTCTAGCAACCTGACAACCAAGATTCTGATCTTTAAGCTGCTGCAAGAAGAAGGCTCAATGGTTAAACACCCTATGGAATTCACTGAAGGTTCAAGCACCTATTAAATGGCCTGAAGCCTCCTCGTCATCCTCTGAGGAGGAAACAATGATATGCCTAACTGGCGAGAGTTACCATCCCTTCTAAATAAACAGCACTAATGTTTGCTGATATATGGTGTACTTCATTAAGAGCAGAAAAGTTAATGACCATACATATGGTTTTATATCGCAAAGATTTTACACACAAAAGAAACACTTATTTTTAAATTGATTCAGCCTTCACAGAAAAAAATAATTTGGCTGTCTACTTAAAAACAAGTACAGCTGCGATTTTCATAAACAGATAGTCCTCCTGGTGCAAGAAGATGTCTGTTTTGAAAATGTGTCAAACATGAAAAGTTCAGCCACCAAGAAAGTTAATAGTATAAGTGAATCTGCAATGTTCCGTTAAGATCAGACTGGTGTGTTTTCTGCACACCTAGTGCAAATAATTGTACATCAATTTCTTTCTGATATTGTACATAGAAACAGTGAATGCATTCACCTATAAAACAATTCAGACTGAGAAAGGTTCATTCTTGCCAGCGGGAGTACAAATTATCCAGGTCAGATGCAAGACAGAGTCAAATGCTGGATGTAGGTATCAGTTCCTCACCTATTTCGTAGTGGCACCAAGGAAAGGACAGCCCATTCTGCAGCCATACTGTAACTTCTAGGTGCAGGAACTTCTTTTGCAACACTGAATCTTTTGAACGTGGTAAGACCCGTAGTGGTGCTTGCAAGAGTGAAGCATAAGTGGAGCTTGCAGGTTGGGATTAGGAGCAAAATTTCAAACTGTAACAAGCTGAAGGAACTTCAGCACACTGGTACACTGGCCACACAGTTTGTAAATATACTAGTAAAACAGGAACCATCAAAATGGAAAGTACTGGTTCCTGAACTGGAATCATTTGACAAAAAAAAAAAAAGAGTAGGTCTTAGAGATGGATATAGTGGACTGGTGCTTGGTGGCCATCTTCAATTGGTTCTAAATTCTAAAGGAGAGTTATACTATAGCCTTCGAGCCCGCCGAAGTGGGCTCTACCGGCCATTAAATGACTGCTCCAGCATTAAAGGTCTGAGGCGAGGGCCTTCAACAAGGAAGCGGGCCTTTAATGGCCGGTACAGCCCGCTATGGAGGGCTCTAAGACTATTAGAACATTCCGCCCCTAGACTGCAGAATGTTCTCATTTGTAAAACAAAGGCCACACTGAGCCCGGGGTGGTTTAAATCCCCTCGTGCTCCATGAGGCCTTTTGTTCACAGCAACAGCTGTGAACAAACAGTGGAATGTTGGAGCTCCGGGCTTCTATCAGGCATTAGCCCCTTCGATGCGCCCATCGGCCAACGGCCGTCGCGAGCACTACCTCCGTAGTGCTGCGCACGTACGTTGGCCGACGCGGCCCCGCCCACTCAATTAAACTGCGGCGGAATTGCCGCCGCGGTTAGAAGCCCGGAGCACTCCATTGTTTTCAATGGAGCTCTCAGAATTCCAATGCTCTAATAATACTTTGTGCCTTCACCATTGCCTTTTGTTAGCCTGGAAACTTAGCAGATAGTCGCTTATTGTTTATTATCTTTTTTTGTCAAAAAGGACAGGAAGAACAGATTCTGAATATAAATCAACAAGTATTACATGTAATTTCTTCTGAGAATAAATAAAATATATGTGACTAGTTTGGGTCTTTAAGGAGAGCATGATACTTTCAATGTGCTCTTGGTTCCAACTTTGGTACGACGTATATGGCTTTTTCAATGAGAAGCACTTCTGGAAGCCTTTGGCTGAGCCAAGGGCAGAGATATTAGAAATTAAGATTTGCCTTCAAATACTCAAGTACTGGAAGAAAGGAGTGTATTAAAAACGTAAGAAAAACTGGAAGAGAGATCAGTCACACACAATAGTTTCACTAATAAGGAGGCTTTAATATAGGCTATACCGGCTATTAAAGGCCCGCTCCCGCGTTAAAGGCCCAAGCCGAAGGCGAGGGACTTTAACAAGGGTGAGGGACTTTAATAGCCGGTATAGTCCTGCTACGGCGGTCTATAAGGCTATTAGAACATTCTGCCACTAGAGGGCAGAATGTTCTAACAAATAAAACAAAGGCTTTTAGAAGCTCAAGGGGATTTAAATCCCTTCGAGCTCCGAGAGGCCTTTGTAAAACATTGGAATGTTGCTCTGCGGGCCTTTACCGGCCCGTAGAAGCAGGGAGCACTCCATTGTCTTCAATGGAGCTCCCAACATTCCAATGTTCTAATGAATCTTAAAAAAAAGATGGATTTAATTCTAAATATTTCAAAAAACGGCTGCAATCTCATACTTCCATTGCCAAAATGTGCTTTGACAAAAGTTTACAAACAGAAAAATAACAAATGACTGAGGGCCTCATTACTAGTGCACAGGAATTTCAGATGAGGTCAGTAACAAAGCTATCAGCCTTATCATGAATTACAAGGGAAGTAGAAACCCCATAGATCTGTCATGTTTCTCCCAGAGATTTTGTCAGGCGAAAGTGATGTGGAGAAAGGGAAATTACCAGGGAAATCTGACCCAAAATTACAGATTCTCCAAGCAATTCCCTCAAACCCATTAACCACATTAATTTAACACCCCAGGGATTAACTGGACCACGGTACAGTTAACACCAGGGGTGAAGAGTTGCTCTGGGGTAACTCATAACGAGGCCCTTAGTTTTTCCATATCTTCCTCTATAAAAGCAAGAAATATAGACTAGTAGAAACAGCAATGTAAAAGTGTTTACCGTATTGAATTTTAACAGCAAAATACATACGTGAAATGTAAAAATACAAATATTGCAGATTTTTTTAAACACACTCAAGGTCCCAGCAGATTTTAACAGTACTAAACAACAGATAGGGCACGAAATATTGTTACAAAATAGACAGTGGGAAGGAAAACTTGTTATTAGAAAATTAGTGTGATGGATTAAGGGCGTGGTAGAACGCAGATGCCTACGGCTGGCTTTGGTTACCTGTCACCCGCGTCTACACCAAACACTTTCAACGAAGAAGTTACAAATGGTTGCTAACTCTGTTTTGCATGAAACAGAGGAGAGGGTTTGTTCTCCCACTAAAATCCACATCTTTACATAATGGCTCACAGTTCACCTGGACACCACTAAGCAAGAAATTACAACAGTTCAGTTTTCAGGTTCTCTTTGGCAATCTTTTAATTGACATGGTGAATGTATATTTAGTGTCCATTCTTTGCCCAATCTGGGGTGACAGCGCTGCAGTCTGCAAGATCTATTGCATAAAATATACATAAAGTGCATTTTGGAAACGACCTCTTTAACTGTTACCTGGTTTATTTCAGCTGTTTCCAGCAGCTGCCCTCAGACATTGTCAATCAAATCTTCGATCACTCCAGAGGAGCATTTGTTTCTCACATCTATGCTATACGATTTTTGGTCTATTTTTCTGCCTCCTATGCAGTACTTGCATTGCAATGCATTAGGGACTATTTTACATCTAAAAAGTACACTAAATCATCACATTTGTTATTTTTTCTCACACATGCCTTGTATACAGAGAGAAATGTATTTTACCTGCCTGCTTTTTGAATGATTTTGTCATGATACACGTGCAAGCCTGATCCTAACATGGCTGCCAAACTGCTTTTTGTTGGTCACATCAGAGGGCAATCTTGGGTTCAAACAGTCCCGATGAGATGAACAAAAAGTAATTAGGACATGTGTACACAAAATGTACACATTAGTATGGAGGCACTAGATCAGAACCCGCAATACCGCACCATTATCTATACGAATATCACACCACCACCAATAAAGCACATCAGTAAAACCATCATCATCACCACTATGACACCAACCCCAAGACCACCAATACCATTACTGCCACTATCCATGCTACCACCAAAATAGGACCATCAATACCAATACCACTAATAACATTACCACCACGAAAACCATGAACCCCGGCAATTACACACCACCAATACCATCGCCACCAAGACCACCACTAATTCTACACCACAACTACCAATACTACTCTCATCACTAACTGTATCACCGCCAATAGCCCCACAACCACTACGAAACATTGGCAAAGCCAATAGGTCTGGCTTTAATATGCTATCCCATACAAACATCAATTCGGCTTTCCTGTGTTTAAATGCATTATCAACTTAAAACCACACCTACTAACTTTGCCAATGCTTGTTATCATTAAACACTGTTTAAACGATGTTCTCTGGCTTTTAAATTGTGAAAGAGGACTTAAAGCTCTGGGAAGATTGTGTGTCAATATGAGAATGACATTAGCAACTAAATGTTTTTTTTGTTTTCACGTGGCATCTTTGAAAAAATACAAACGACATACCTGTACCAGACGTATTGCAGAATAAACAGAGCAGGACCTGCAATATCAAAAACAGAAAAGAAAAAAAGGGTTTTTAAAGACATATGCTTTATCTCCAAAAGTCTAAAAGTGCTGAGAGCATTCTAAAAATGATGAGATTGTGAGTACCCTTAGCTCAACAATTTTACATCTATTCTACAGTATAAGCACGGAATGGGACAAAGAATCTGGGTAGACAAATATAGAAAATCTAAAATAAATTAGTGCCTTGACTGCCGATACAACATTTACGTAATAAATCAAGAAAATTAATTTTACTTTCTTATAACTGCTACCATGGTGGATCCCTAGTAGGAAGATTATAGGTCCTTATAGCACTAGGACATTAACAATAGTAGATACTTAACAGTTTATCTTTTTTGTCACAAAGGACATGAAGAACCGATTGTGAATATAAATCAACAAGTATTACCTGTAATTGCTTTTGTGATGACAAATGAAACGCCATGTTCTCTCTTTCCTCTGGGCTGCAAGTAGAATAATAGAATTAATGTTAATGCAATATTCGAATATTTACATTTTTGATGGTTCTGTAAAATGAGTTCATTTCATACAAAGTGCAAGAGTTACAAGTTCATAGGATAGGCCTGAGGGGAGAATTGACTAACCTTGTTAATTTTCATTCTCGTCAATCAGCTAGAATTTGCCAAGCAGTTACCTGTGGTGTAGTATTGTGCGGAGCAGGGAAACTAGGGAAGTGGACTTCAGCAGGCATGAAGATAGACAAGCAATACAGGAAATAAACTTAGCATTAGCAAAGCAAAAACAAAAAGATCGCCCGTGGCATCTACTGGCTTTCCCGATGCTCTTGCCTTTATTCCCGAAGATGTCTCCCTTGTGTGCGCGCGCACGCGCAGTGGCCAGCTTGAAGGGATTTTTCTTGAAGCCATATCTCATGATCAGACTCCCAGCCATGATACTCGTTTTGCCATTCATCAAATGATTCAGGGTTGGCTCAGCCCTCCTTTGAACCCCTCCTGTCCCTTCCCATCCAGGACCGGGGGATGGGGGGGGGCCTTTCCTGGGGGTGGGAGAGAACGGTTGGGAGGGAACCTGCCCTCTATGGGTAAGACCATTTTAGCTTCTGGGTTGAGCTGCAGGGGAAAAGGAAAAGTTGCCTTAGAGCCTTGTTGAAGAGTGCACGTCTGCACCCAGGAGATGGCTGCAAGGAGAGGCTTGTGAGTTGGCGGATTCTTCTATAACCTAGAGGTCCCTGAATGCAGATGGCAGCGATGCAGCACCAAGTGATAAATCTGTAATAAATGGCGTAGCGGCCTATTTCGACCATAGAGCTTCTGTTCAAGGGTTGAGGAGGGACAAGGAGTCTGTGCCCTTCTCTCTTCCCTGCCTGGCTGAGCTACATGAGAAGGTGAGGTAGGAGGTGCCGCAAAGGGCCTCATCGCTGCCTATGAGCCTCATCTTGTTCCAGCTTATTTACAGTTGTTTCAGAGTGGGGTGCGAAAGGGACTATTACACCACCCCATGTAACTTCTCGTCCTGCTTCGTCTGCTTTTGGGATCGATGTCCAATAACTGACCTTGGCACTAGCACTGTTGGGAAACAAAGGGTGTGATACATGCATTAAGACAAGCTGCTGCCTGTAGATGCCTTTGAGGTGTTAAGGGAGTGATCTCTTGCTTTCACCCTAAAAGAGGTTTCAGTTTCTTTGTCATCGGGTTGATGTAAGTTCAAACACACCATATTACCCTTCTCTGGGAAGGAGGAAGGGACCGAGCAGATTAAACATAAATGGCAGCCCTCTTTGAACATTCTTGTTTGCATAAGGGTTAAAATGAGGATGTGGGTGTGCATTCACACTGAGAGGCGCAGGTTGCATACCTACCTTCTCCCGATTACCATCTCCAGTATTTAGAAACAACTGATATCCTTAACAAATTCAAATATAGTATTTTTTCCTACACTATAAGTGTGAAAGATTGGATTGGTCCCACTACGATTCAAACCAGAGATATGCAGAATACACAAATATCACAGCAAGATGAATAGGTCTATTTTACTGAGACTATACGTGTCCAATCCGTGACTTGCCAAGGAACCGGTTGCCTGCAGGGTAAACCAGATTCTTCAACATTTATTTATTTTTATTTTTGAGTTTTATATAGCGCTAGCTAGATCCGAAGGTATTGGAGTTCTTTACATGTTATGAGAATACATTCAACAATGAATTACATGTGAGGATTCGTGAGGGTCAAAATAGACATAAAAAGTGTAGAAAACAGATATCATTAAAGTATTAGAAAATAAACACCAATCATATATAACAGAAAAGCATTAAGGTAATGGCGATGAGATAGATGAGACTGAACGGGCCAAGCGACCGTCTCGGAGGATCAAGTCGATGAGGGTAGAGTCTTTGAGAATCGTAGATCAGTTTGTGTATGTATTGCAATAGTAGTTGAGCACTAGAGATTTGAGGTCCCGTTTGAAACAGAGGAAGGAGGGGTTGCAGCAGAGATGCTTGGGGAGGGAGTTCCAAATCCTAGAAGCATTTGCTGACAAAGAGCGCACCTGAGAGGATTTCTTCTTCAGCTCGGAGGTATAAGAAGAGAGTTGGAGCTGCATAAAGCCCGGCTTTTTCCTACTCTCCAAAGTTTGGTTTCTAGGTATTTGTTTTTATTTTGTATGAAGGGCTTTGTGTGATACCAGCTGTCTTGAAGATTCATCTTCCTTCAATGGGATGTCAACTGATACTCATGAGGGCAGGTCAGTTGTTATCAAACCGTTTAATTCCTCTGAGGAGTCTGGCAGCCGCAATGAGGGCTGCTCTTAAGGGGGCAAGGCGATTTTTTGGAGTTCTTCTGATGATGGCGTTAGCGTAGTCAAGTTTCGATAGGACCAGTGATTCCACTACCGATTTAGGATCATCGGGGAGAATGTACCGTTTGATTTTCTAGAGTTGTTTTAGTGTGAAGAGCGCTCCTTTGGCTGAGTGGTTGATGTGCTCCTTCACTGACATATTTTTGTCCAGGGTGATACCCAAGGACTTTACGGAGTTAGATAGTGAGAGAGAATAGTTTAGAGCATCCAGGTTCTTGAGCCATTCTTGTATTGGTAAGGGTTTGGTGTTTGGGGAGAAGAGTAGTAATTCAGTTTTGTTGGGGTTGAGCTTTAGGTTGTTGTTATTTAGCCATGTTTGTATCTTGATTAATGTGACATTCAGACGACTGATGTTAATGGATGATTTAAGTTTGAAGTAGAGTAGAGTGTCGTCAGTCTATAGATGATATTTGACCCCTGACTGTATCACAATAATTGTGAGGGTTCCATGAAGAGATTAAAGAGGGCGGGAGAGAGGATTGAGCCTCACAGTACACCCTGTGGAACTGGTGCAGGCTTCGAGAGACAGCTGTTGATTTTTATTTGTTGCGAGCGGTGCTGTAGATAGGATGTGAATCATCTCAGGACTGTGCCATTGATGCCAGTGCGGTTCTTGAGTGTCTCAGGTAAAGCTGAGTGATTTACTGTATCAAATGCCACAGATAGATCGAGTAGGATTAGGGGACAGGAGTCGCCTTCATCCAAGGTTCTGCGAATATCATCTGCTATATTGAGTATAGCAGTTTCTGTGCTGCAGTCTTTTCTGTAGCCTGACTGGAATGCGTCGTGGAGGTTGAATTCGTCTATGTGTTGGTTGAGTTGTAGCAGGGGACACAGTCTTACAGTAATAAAAATACATATATGACCTATGGCTATGGGATGTATATGTATGTAAACATGTGTATAAAAACAAAGTTTACAGGTACGTTATAGTTAGGCTCAGATTTTACACACATAAAACCATAGAAATTCAACAGTTCTTGAAAGCTCAAGAAACTATAACTCGTGCACTAAGGTAACTTTAATTCGTTCCCCCACCAGGCACAGTTTTCTCATCCATTATTTTATTGCAAAAGTTGTAGTGATATTTTCAATGATGACATAGATGGTGTCATGACTGATTAAATATGTGGGGTAATTAGCAGTACATAGCGAGAGTTATAGTTTCTTGAGATTAGTATAACTGCTGAATTTCTATGGTTTTGTGTGTGTAAACTCAGAACCCTACTATAACAACCCTGTAACCTTTGTTTTTTTTAGTGAATCTGTAAGATTTTTTAAATTCTATATTCTAACTATAACATCCCTGTAACCTTTGTTTTTTTCCAGTGAATTTTGATGTTTTTTTAATGCTATTTCTTAACTATAACGATGATGTAACCTTTGGTTCTTTCAGAGAATTTCTAGTTTTTTTTTTTAAAACTGTAAAGCAATATTTAATGAGAATAGGCTAATCCAACCGCCGCCGTGCAAGGCCTTTGGCCGAGTGTGGTGGTCGGCCGAAGGGCCTGCGGGCAAACCCCCACATGCAGCCAACCCCACCCTGCGCACATCCTTCGGCTGTGCGCAGCGTGTTATTGGATGCAGCCAGGCCCTATGGCCAACCCCCTAAAGACAACCAACCAGCGGGCAACCTCTCCGGGCTTCTTTTGGCCCCGGGTACTGATGGAGCAAGAACTCGCAATGAGACTTGCTCGTAAGCAATCCTCTCACAGTATTAATTTATTAAAACTTTGTAATGTCTCTACTAATAAATGCACACATAAACACTATCCTAGTGAAGCTTGCCTATGTGTTTAAACTAATAAGTAACGCTTGTCTAAATCTAAAATGGCCGCTAATATGCGGGAATTTCATTGCGCATGTGTCAACCATATCACGTGGTATGACGTCTTTCTTTGCTTGGAGGGAAAACTTTGCTTCTGCGCAGTGTGTATTAAAATGGCTGCTTAATGTTTTCACGTGCTAAAGCTTGCGCATACGCTGCAATTAAAACTGTGGTATTCTAATGCTATTAATGCGGGATAGATTTATAATTAAATGGGAATAGAGTAGACAGAGTGGGTATACAGTGAAAACATTTATTTGTGATTTTAATATTTTCTTCTTTGACTTTTATTAGTTCGTAAATGGGCCTGGGTTGGTTGAACTGCAGCTCGAGAGACATTGGTTCTGCGCATGCGCCCTGCAAGGCTGACCAGAGGAAGCGATGAAGTCAACTTGGAAGCCCTCCAAGGTCGCAAAGCCTGGTTCACAAGTTCATCTGAAATGTACCTGAAGTCGCAACAAATGTATACAAAATGTATTAAAGAATCAATGGGAAATGGGTGGGAAATAAAGCAAATGTATTAATTGTGAGGGGCGGTATTTTAAAACAATGGGTTTAAAGAAATTGAACTAAATTGACATGGTGTGAGGATCAACCCCCTGTCCCCGTCCAATCAGAAGTAGTGGGCCCATAATTTTGAAACATTAATGGGAGGTACCTGGGTGTAGAAGGGTATAATAGGTATAGATTAGTTTATTAGTGAGGCAAGCAAGGAAGCGATGCTACATTCATTGATCCAGACGCTGATGCAGAGCAGAACTAGGCTGATTCACTGTCCAGAGAGGTCCTGAGGTGGGGGCGGTGGATTCCTAGAAGACGACTCGAGAGAAACAAGGAGAAGCGAAGTATCAGAGAGGGGAACGACGCAGGCGTCGTGGATAGAGAGGTCACCTGTCCTGTCCAGAACCTGGTCCGGAGGTCTTTGGTCTTCATCCTTCCTGGGACCTATCTTTCCAACTCCTTGGCCAAGGGGTTTGGTTTCTCGCACCTTTAGGTAAATATAAATGCAACCTTTAGCTGTGCTGCTGTCTCTATCTTCTTCTTTCTGAGGAACCGTCATTGATCGATAATTGATTATTATGCTTCATCCTTGATATACGATTAAGTATTATGTGGTTCTGTATTTTACTCTGCTAAATCTTTAGATAAACATTTTAAAACTTCCTGACTCAGTGATTATTTCAGGATTATGACTTTAATCGAATGTCACTCATTTTAAATTTCCCAATTATCAAAGGGTCCATTAGTAAGTCATTACTCTTCAATCAGAACAGTAATTGGTAGCAGGGATATTGATAAAGAGTACAACTGACCCACCAGCGGAAATTGCTAGCGTAGTATGAATGAATGGGCCCAGGTGAGTATTCGGTGTATGAATGCTTGTTGCTAGTAACCCGCTGCATCAGTTTTCTGGTTATCAGAGGATGGTTATACTTTGTTAATTGGGTAATGAGAATTTTATTTTTATAAACTAACATCCGTTTGTTCAAAAGTTTTGTTTTATGTTCTCCAGAACTCCCCGGGGAAAATTGAATAGCGGATGATAAGTGGAAGCCATACTGCAGTGAGGTTATCTGTCAGGCAGAAATAGTACTGAAAAGTTAAGCAGGGCTATCAGTACTTGTTAGGGACTTATGCGTGTGAGTAATAGCAAAAGAATACGCTGGTAAAAATTTGATGTTATATCACCTAGAAAGGGTAACATTGAAGAAGTAGCAGGTATTTCTGAAGGTTACGTGAAGAGTAAACGGAAGGGTTTTACTCGTAGTGTATGTTTACTAAACGGAAAGGTTTTACTAAGTGTGAGAGAAACTATCTTTTCCAATTTAGAGAAACTGGCACGATAGCGAATGTTTTATGTTGTTACTGAATTTTAATAAGAAGTATAAAGAAAATAAAAATTTGCGTACAATTTTGTAAAGGGAGGGTCAGCTGCCGGAGAGGAAGCTGACGTCACAAAACGCCGCGCTGGGATTGGTTGAAACAGCGGGCGTGGAACAACTCCTGTAAAGGAGGGGTCAGTAGTCAGGAGTAATACTGACGTCACAGGTGTCGCGCTGGGATTGGTTGAAACAGCGATGGACAGAAAAGCGCAGATTGTAAAGGAGGGGTTGTCAGACAAACGTCACTAAAAAGCCGCGCTAGGATTGGTTCAGAGACAAATGTTAGCTAGAATCTAATTGGTAATCCGCATAGAAGTCGAAATCCTAGTGGATAGTGGAGATTATATGTGGAAACGTGATCCGACTTTAACAGGAACCCGTCCAGACAAGAGATTCTTAGGTTTTGCAGAATATAATTCGATACATAGATATTTACCCAAAATGTATGGAGAAAAGAGACAAATGTAATTTCTACAGAAGGTTAACAATTATTTTAAAAAGGATAAACTCATCAAAACTAGAGAAGGAATTATCATTCCACCAGCAAAAACGCCCGCTTCATTCATGATGATGGAGAGAGGTTATCATACTTGCGTATGGTTAGAAAATTGGATAGAATATACCAAAAATGATGGAATATTAGCATTCCCAGAGAATGGTACTTTCAATGGGAGAATTCTTCAAAATTTGAGATTGAGGATGAATGATTTAGAACCCAGACCAAGATTAACTCAATACGAAGCCTTAGAAGAATGGGAAACCGAGGCATTCGAACGTGACCGATCAAGAAGCAGTAGGGGTTATCGGGGATTTTCTCCTAGATACCAAAATGAGTCAAGAGACGGTCAGATGAAACAATGGAGAAGAGCGATGCTTACAGAAGGTTTGTATCCAGTATGTATAGCAGAAGAGTCGTTAGGGAATAAATGCACAGAAAAGACAAAACACTTGACAGGGTTTGGAGATTCTGAAGATGAATTTATGGAAGAAATATTAAAGAACCCGCCACCATATCAGGAAGGGACAAGTGGATGTGCCCCAAGCGCACCACTTTTAAAAACACCATTGGTACCGCAAGTATTGCATAATCCACCAGTTAATAGGGTACTTCAGGATAAAGAAAAGGAAGCTATAGACAGAAACAGAGCAGAATTGATACAGAAAATAACACAGTTGAATGTACATCCTGATTCCCTGACCATACCTGTAACAATTGGTCCAGTGGTTCCCTTATATGGTGACAAAGTAAATTATCCGAAACCTCTAGTCATGCCTACACCTGTAGAAATTCCTAAACCCGAACCTGTAATAATTGATGATCAAATCAGTGATTGTGAATCTATGATATCCTTAATGGATTTACCTATTCGAGGATCTGTAAATAGTACTCCTAGAAGAATAACACCTGGTTGCTCCAAAGATGTAAATATAGTAACCTCATCTGGAACCAAAAGTGCCACAGTAGTAACGCCAGAAGACTTAGAAAGGTGGGCACAAGGATCAGACAGATTTCACCCCCAAAGATCATGGACATCTATAAATTAAAAGTCGAGTTAGAAGAAATGATAGCAGGAAATGTAGGAGTAGATCGTCTAAATACTTACGATGAAATAGAACTATTGTTCGTATGCAGAAGTATAACTAGAAATGTAAAGATATTTCATGAGAAATTATCAGATTTGGCTTTACAAATGGGAATTGAAATAGGGAAATCAAAAGTACTTCAGAAACCCTATAGAGCAGATTTTTCTGACAAAGATTTAGAAAACATGAATGCTTTTGGTCGAAAACTACAAGTAAAGGAATTAATGTCAGTTTTAGAGAAATGGGGAGATCTAGATAAATGGAAAGCTAGATGGACAAAGAAAAAGGAAGAGGCACGGTACAGTAGAACAACTTCTGAATATTTATTGAAAGAAACAGGGAAAGCAGATCAGATGTACCCGATGCGAGAAGTACCTGGAGGAGGTTATGTTCATGTCCCATGGAGTAGACAGGATATTTTGTCATTTACGAATGATTTCCCAAAGTTGAGAGAAAAGCCAATTGAATGGTACAAGCAGGTTGAGAGGTTTGTGAAAGTGTCTAAGGTATTGTTGAAGGACTTGGATGGTTTGTTCGACATAGTGGTACCTGCCGATTTGTGGACAGATTGTAAAATTACAGTTGACTGGCCGAGTGAAGGGTATCCTAGAGATCCAAAGACAGGTGCTCCATCAAGTGATGTAATGAAAAAGTATCAGCAGGTAATAACTTACCTGAAAGGGAAAATACCACCAAAAGAAACAGATTGGGTGAAAATAGACAGGACTACCAAAGAAGCAAGTGAATCGGTACATGCCTATTATGAACGTCTATTACAGGTGTTCAAACAGTATAGTGGATTTGAGGACATTGGAGATAAAAATAGGAGTCAGTTTGTCTACCGATTTGTTTATGGTTTAAAGCCAGAGATTTGTCAAATGATTAAGCAGCACATGTTGTGCTGGCAAGGGAAACCAATAGACGAAATTTTGAAATATGCCAAATATTGTGGAGACGATATTGAGGATAGGCACAAGAAACTGCAAGAGAAAGTGATGTGGGCTCAGGTGAAAATGGCTGAGCGACAGGGAATTCATTTGGATAATCCAACTGATAATCAGGGAAAAGATTCTGGAACGAATGGTGACACAGGAAATGGTGGTAAAGTGAGAGGAATGAGTAGAGAAGAGGCTAAAAAGAAATTTCCTTGTCATGGATGCGGAAAATTGGGGCATTGGAAGAACGAATGTAAAAAGATTCAAAATAATAATGGCACAAATCATAATTTAAATCCACAGACGCAGAATGACTCACAGCAGGGTGTAAATCCTCAGAGTCCGTTGCCACCTGCTCCTATACAGGGTAATGTAAGCAGAGCAAAGCACGGTACAGACGTCAGATATCAAGGAGGAAGTGGTAAGAATGATTATATAACTTCACAATTTCTTTTACAGGATGATTTTTATCCATGTAACCAATGACGGTGCCTAAGAGAGGGGGAGAAGGAGTGCGTACTTGGCGCATCCTTGCCGGTAGACCAGTCAGGTCCATATGTTGAAGGGAAAGTAAGAGGTAATGATATCACTTTCCTTTTGGACACTGGTGCTACCCGTTCTACTGTGAGAACAGCAGACATCCCAGACCTTCCTCTCTCTGGAGAAGCTATCCAAGTTGTAGGCGTAGCTAATCAAAAGATCAGAACACCTCTCACTAAACCAATGGAAGTAAAAATAGGAAACTTCCGAGAAATGCACCAATTTGTAGTGTGTGATTCTAGTCCAGTAAACCTATTGGGTAGAGACCTACTGTGCAAAATGAATTGCACTATTTTCTGCACACCGGATGGTGTTGCAATACAGACCCCGGACGAAGATCATGTTTATAAGTTCATGATAGCCAAGCAAGGTACAGAAATAGACGAGATGTTCTCTTTGATAACGAAAAACGAATTACCAGAAGAATTAAGAACTACAGTAAATTCCAAAGTATGGGATTTCACCGGGAAAGAAGTAGGACTTATGGCCAAAATAGACCCAGTAAAAATCACAGTAAAGGAAGGTTATTTTCCCAAATACCAGACAGTACAAAATGAGTGCAGAAGTAAAAGCAGGAGTTGTTGAGGAAATCAACAGAATGGTACAACAAGGCATATTAAAAGAAGTTATGAGTAGCCCTTGTAATTCACCAATCATGGGTTTGAAGAAGCCTAGTGGAAAGTATAGGATTGTTCAGGATTTACGCAAAATTAATAAGATTGTGGTACCTTGTTGTCCTATAGTGCCAAATCCTGCAGTAATCCTATACCAGATCCCCTGGGGTGCAGAATGGTTTACTGTGATTGATTTATGCCAAGCATTCTTTTCAATACCATTGCACCCAGATAGCCAGTATCTCTTTTCATTTAAATTTGAAAACAAAGTCTATGTGTGGAATCGTGTTCTTCAAGGATACACAGAAAGTCCCTCCATTTTCAATCAAATACTGAAGGGGTGTTTGGAGAAATTAGTGCTACCCAGAAGTTCAGTCTTGGTACAGTATATAGACGACTTACTGGTAGCATCCAGCACTCATGATGATTGTGTTGAAGATTCAATTGCATTACTTAACCATTTGGCTGAAGGACATAAAGTGTCCCCTGAAAAACTGCAGTTCTGTACCACAGCAGTTAAGTATTTGGGACACCAGATTGAAAGAGGAACAAGAAGAACAACATCTGACAGAATAAACATAATCAAGAAAATGAAAATGCCAGAAACACAAAGAGTAGGTTACTGTCGACAATGGATAATAGGGTTTTCATTACTAGCAAAACCTTTAATTCAGTTAACCAAAAAGAAAGCCAAAGATCCAGTTGAATGGGATGATGAAAGTGCTGGTGCATTTGTAAAATTGAGGAATGCACTATGTGAGGCACCTGCTTTGGGTATGCCTGACTATACAAGAGAATTCGCACTATTTTGCTATGAAAGAGAAAATTGTGCACTTTCAGTGTTAACTCAGAGACATGGAACAGATAGGCGTCCTATAGCATATTTTTCTGCTACATTGGACCCAGTGGCGGCAGCATTGCCAGGCTGTTTGAAAGCAGTCGCTGCTACCTGTATGAGCATTGAACAAAGTGAGTCAATAGTAATGGGATATCCCGTAACAGTATTTGTCCCACATGCAGTTGTGATCCTATTGACAAGAACTCGAACTCAGCACCTCACACCTAGTCGGATGACGAGGTATGAAAGAATTATTCTTGGTGCTGAAAATGTGACCATAGTTAGGTGCACTATTGTGAATCCTGCCACGTTATTGCCAGATCCAATTTTTGAAGAAGTTAAAGATGATCCAGAACATGATTGTCTAAAGGTCACAGAATTATGTACAAAACCGAGACCTGACATACAGGAGACGCCCCTAAGAGGTCCAGATAGGGAGCTGTTTGTGGACGGCTCATGCTTAAGGCTTGAGGATGGTAAACTGAGTGCAGCCTATGCTGTATGTGAACTAACTGGAATAGTCGAGGCATCCTATTTACCAGGAGTCAAGTCTGCACAAGTAGCTGAATTAATTGCTCTGATTAAAGCTTCCAAAATTGGGTAAAATTTAAGAGTAACCATATTTACGGACAGTCAATATGGGTACGGGGTTGTGCATGACTTTGGCCAACTGTGGATGCAGAGGGATTTCATGACTTCTTCAGGATCCCCAATCAAAAATGGACAGTTTGTAAAAGAACTACTGGAAGCAATACAATCACCAAAAGAATTGGCGGTGGTGAAATGTGCCGCACATCAGTCAGGAGATGACTGGGTGGTAGTCGGTAACAGATATGCAGATCTGGTGGCTCAACACTGTGCCAAAAACAGGTTGTCAGTAAATAAAAAGGTTGAAAAAATGGGAATCAGCTGCCAACTTATGCTTTATGCACCACCTGAAACATGGAATGATGTGAAAAGACTGCAAGATGATGCTGACGAGAGTGAAAGAGATGTTTGGATAAAAATAGGATGTTCTCTAAGAGCAGACGACGACGTATGGGTTTATGCAGACGGCAGACCAGTCATGCCCGACTGTCTGATTTCACAAATGGCCAGAATGTATCATGGAGACACACATGTAGGGAGAGATGCCATGATTAGACTCTTCAGACAAAGTTGGTATAATCCAAAGTTTAGGGCTGCAGCAGAGAGTCTTTGCCAAAGGTGTTTAACTTGCCAAATGAATAATCCAGGAAGAAAATCAGTAATTGGTTTGGGAAAAATTGGAAAGGCTGAGGGTCCCTTTGTGAGATTACAGCTAGATTTCATACAGTTACCACCATGTAAAGGACTGAAATATGTACTTGTCATGGTGTGTCTGTTTTCAAGGTGGGTAGAGGATTACCCTATCAGAAGGAATGACAGTATTACAGTCGCAAAGCTGATGCTACGAGAACTCATTCCTAGGTTCGGTTTCCCAGTGACTTTGGAATCAGATAGAGGAAGTCACTTCAACAACGATGTGATCAGAATAATCTGTGAAGCATTCCAAATTGAACAGAAATTGCACTGTGCGTACCGCCCAGAGGCTTCTGGAGTGGTTGAACAAATGAATGGCACAATAAAATCAAGACTGGCAAAGATGTGTGCATCAACATCGTTAGATTGGCCAGATGCATTGCCTCTTGTTTTAATGGGACTCAGAAGCATTCCTGATAGAAATACAGGATTGAGTCCGCATGAAATAATCATGGGAAGAGCAATGAGACAAGCACATGTACCTACAAATAAACTGCTGAACATAACTGATTATATGGTTCTGGATTATTGCAAAGGATTGGCTGACCTAGTGCGTTCTGTCTCTCACCAGGTTGGAGAAGACGCAGTTTCCAGCCAGCCTGAGCAAGAGCATGATCTGAATCCCGGAGACTGGGTGGTTGTGAAGCATCACACCAGAGAAACGTGTCTATCACCCAGGTGGGGCGAACCTTGTCAGGTTATACTAGTCACGAACACAGCAGTGAAATGTGCAGGATTGCCTAATTGGATTCATGTAAGCCACACCAAAAGGGTGCCAGAGCCTGAAGGACAAAATCCTCAGACAGCATCAATAACTGAGGAAGCTGAAGGTTGGTCAGCTTAAGAATCCCAGGTGAGAGATTCGAGAGAAGCTGAAGAAGAACAACCGAGCACAAGTCAGGACTGGATACCTGTGGTTGATATACCAGAAGTTTACAACAGAACAAAATTTGAAGAAATTAGGGAAGATCAGATAGGTGAAGAAGAAGCAGCTCAGGATGAGGAAAATGAAACAATAAGAAAACCTGAGCAGGACCAGATAGGGAAAGGAAATTGGGCTCAAATCGACAACGAAACAACAAAATTTGAGCAGGGACAGACCGGTTTAGAAGAACGCGGTCAGGCTGCAGAAGTACAAAGTGCAATAAGCCCTGATCAGAACCAGTTAGATCTAGGAAAATACGTTCAAGAAGAAGATCACGAGAACCTCAAGCACGAAGACGTAAATCCTGAACAGGGTCAGTTACTAGAAAATCACATTGGAGCAACTGAAGAAAACCCAATAAGACCTGAAAAAGAACAAATAGAAGAAGAAACTGAGAACGAAGAAAAACAAATTGTGCCACAAATTGAAAATAAAAGAACTTCTGAAGAAGAAATAAAAAGTGAAGAGACAGTGCAAATAAAGAAGGTCAGAAAAGGTGATCATTGGCCTAGTGTCATTAAAAGAGTGAAATACCATATAGAAACCAGAAGTGAAGATCCAGAACAAGTAAATGAAGTAACAAGCCTAACTGGACAAACAAGTGGAACTGAAAAACGAAAAAGCAAAAGACTGAAACTTGTGAAAAATAAATTTAAAGGTCCTGATTGGACTTATATAATCCTTGAAGACTACGAGGGTTCAGAGTCAAGTGAAAGTGGTGACGAAGGAACAAGTGCGGAACTGACTTATGAGAAAGAAATAAAACCACCTTGATAAACATTAAGTCTTGAAAGAAAAAGATAAGAAGAGAAATATTCCTTGTCAAAATGCCTGACGACAGAGTTTCTGGGAGACCGAAACGGAAATGTTGTAAAAGATGCTGTGCTTAATGCATATGTAGTCTGGTAGTGGTGCTTATAGTATGGTTAGTTGTGATCGTAGCAATTCCTTACCTTCTGTTAATGGATAAAAAGATTAACAACGAAACGAAGGGAAGGATAGATAACTTGAGAAGTAATAGAGTAGAATTAAAGGCAGAGGATGAACCAGAGTTTCATCATGAGGTAACAGATAACGACACTAGTTTGAATGTTTTCACAAAATTATTGTTTCAATATGTAGATACCATGGAAGTTAGTAATTGTTATGTTTGTATGAAGTTACCCGAATCAGTAGCAGAAGGATTAACATATCATCATTTACCATTAACTTATGGCATATCATGTAGTGTATTGACTAGTTTATTTTATAAAACAGGGAGACTTCAGTATTATTATTCAAATATAATGTGATATTTTCTGAGGTTCCGATTCGAAAGAATATGAATCCAGTGCTTAGTAGTCAAGATGCACAGTTCATGGGAGAATTTTTCCTAACAATGAAATCGATAGATATAACACATGCACATAGAAGCAATCTAGCATGTTCGTTACATGAAGAAGAAAAGATATTTTTGAATTTAGTAGAAGATAGAAGACAAGATTTCCAAAGAAAGCATCTGAGCATAAGGCTCATCTGCCACCTTGGGCTGAGAAAGAGGGTAGTTACACACCTGGCAAGGCTCAAGCTGCTATGGCTCTGGATTTTGTAAAGACAGGGAAAATTTGTCTACATAAGTTAAAGACTGAGTATAACAATATTTTCATTGGTACCAGTGAATGTGAACATAATTTCTTAATTCTTGGAGGTTGGGGACTAAAAGGAGGAACAGATTCAGTTTTTCCTGGAATCTATTATGTGTGTGGGAATAAGGCTTACTTTAGGCTTCCTGCACGGTGGTATGGAAGTTGTTATTTTGGAATAGTTTTTCCAAAAATATACCATGTAAAGAGGAACACTGGGAGCAATGAAAATAATAGTGAATTAACACGTAGTAAAAGAGCTCGTTTTTCTGAAATTGTAGGTGACATATTTGGTGCATTGATACCTTCAGTGGGAATAATTCTGAACGCAAGGAAAATATGTAAATTATCTACAGTGGTTGATCGTTTATCAACGGACACTGCTGGAGGATTTCGAATGATTAATGCGGAGATGGTTGCGATTAGATCAATGGTTATGTAAAATCAACTTGCTCTTGATATAATATTGGCAAAAGAGGGTGGAGTCTGTAAATTATTGAAAACGAAACACTGTTGCACGTACATACCTGACAAAAGTGCAGAAATTGGAACGTATATATAGAATATAACAAAACTTGAGAATGAACTAAAACCACTGGAAGTTGATAGTGTATGGGAAAAATTGACGAATAGTATAGCGTCAATTGGTACCTGGTTTGCTAATGTAGGGAGAGGACTTATAGGTCAAATATTAGTACCCTTAGCAGGGATAGCAATAATGGTATTGTCAATAATAATATGGTGCAAATGTTGTAAGAAGAATGAGATGTATAGAGTGACCGGAAAAGGAAAGGAACGAAAGTTTGATGAAATTGAACTAGAAGATCTGAAAAGTGAATTATACAAGAAATTGAAAGGAGATGATAAAAATAGAAAGTGTAAAAATGAAGCTGAGACAATTTTATGCTAAAGTTGGCATCTGGTTGTGGGTAGTATTTTGATGGCTCAGAAACGCCATCAGAGAGGGGATTGATGGAGCAAGAACTCGCAATGAGACTTGCTCGTAAGCAATCCTCTCACAGTATTAATTTATTAAAACTTTGTAATGTCTCTACTAATAAATGCACACATAAACACTATCCTAGTGAAGCTTGCCTATGTGTTTAAACGAATAAGTAACGCTTGTCTAAATCTAAAATGGCCGCTAATGCGCGGTAATTTCATTGCGCATGTGTCAACTATATCACGTGGTATGACGTCTTTCTTTGTTTGGAGGGAAACTTTGCTTCTGCGCAGTGTGTATTAAAATGGCTGCTTAATGTTTTCACGTGCTAAAGCTTGCGCATACGCTGCAATTAAAACTGTGGTATTCTAATGCTATTAATGCGGGATAGATTTATAATTAAATGGGAATAGAGTAGACAGAGTGGGTATACAGTGAAAACATTTATTTGTGATTTTAATATTTTCTTCTTTGACTTTTATTAGTTTGTAAATGGGCCTGGGTTGGTTAAACTGCAGCTCGAGAGACATTGGTTTTGCGCATGCGCCCTGCAAGGCTGACCAGAGGAAGCGATGAAGTCAACTTGGAAGCCCTCCAAGGTCGCAAAGCCTGGTTCACAAGTTCATCTAAAATGTACCTGAAGTCGCAACAAATGTATACAAAATGTATTAAAGAATCAATGGGAAACGGGTGGGAAATAAAGCAAATGTATTAATTGTGAGGGGCGGTATTTTAAAACAATGGGCTTAAAGAAATTGAACTAAATTGACATGGTGAGGATCAACCCCCTGTCCCCGTCCAATCAGAAGTAGTGGGCCCATAATTTTGAAACATTAATGGGAGGTACCTGGGTGTAGAAGGGTATAATAGGTATAGATTAGTTAATTAGTGAGGCAAGCAAGGAAGCGATGCTACATTCATTGATCCAGACGCTGATGCAGAGCAGAACTAGGCTGATTCACTGTCCAGAGAGGTCCTGAGGTGGGGGCGGCGGATTCCTAGAAGACGACTCGAGAGAAGCAAGGAGAAGCGAAGTATCAGAGAGGGGAACGACGCGAACGACGCAGGCGTCGTGGATAGAAGGTTCACCTGTCCTGTCCAGAACCTGGTCCGGAGGTCTTTGGTCTTCATCCTTCCTGGGACCTATCTTTCCAACTCCTTGGCCAAGGGGTTTGGTTTCTCGCACCTTTAGGTAAATAAAATGCAACCTTTAGCTGTACTGCTGTCTCCTTCTTCTTCTTTCTGAGGAACCGTCATTGATCGATAATTGATTATTATGCTTCATCCTTGATATACGATTAAGTATTATGTGGTTCTGTATTTTACTCTGCTAAATTTTAGATAAACATTTTAAAACTTCCTGACTCAGTGATTATTTCAGGATTATGACTTTAATTGAATGTCACTCATTTTAAATTTCCCAATTATCAAAGGGTCCATTAGTAAGTCATTACTCTTCAATCAGAACAGAAATTGGTAGCAGGGATATTGATAAAGAGTACAACTGACCCACCAGCGGAAATTGCTAACGTAGTATGAATGAATGGGCCCAGGTGAGTATTCGGTGTATGAATGCTTGTTGCTAGTAACCCGCTGGATCAGTACCACATTCCCCCGGGGCCCAGTGCATTTTATTTTGGGGAGGGGGGGGAACGGCCCCCTTCCCCAGGCCTATTTTGGTCTCGGGGATCCCATCCCCTACAGCCTGGCACAATTTTGTGGGAGGGGGCACATGTCCCCCTTCCTGGGCCGATTTTGGCCCTGGGGACCCCATCCCCCAATTAATTTTTTTTAAGGAACGGGGGTACGTGGCCCCCTTTCCCTGGCTGTTTTTGTTGCCGGGGACCCCATCTCCTGGGGCCCACCACTATATTTATGGGGGAGAGGGGCACACAGCCACCCTACCCGGGCCAATTTTGGCCCCGGTAACCCCATCTCCCGGGGCCCGGCCATACTCCAAAGGGGGAGATGATTACGCACTTCCTCTCTATAGTGATGTCATAAATAGAACTGTGGCCATGTAGCCATGGCCACGAAGAATGCATGAGAGTTCTAGTTTAGTCAGTTAATGCATATTAGAGGTCAGGAAGCAAGCGGACTGCTCTGTGTCCGTCCAAATAAATATTTTATTAATAATAGCTAGGCTCCGCATCATTACAGATTGGCGACGAGCGCTGATGCGAACCCACGTCTGCCTGTCCTCAGCCTGTTCTACTAATCACGGTAAGAGCGCTTGCTGCGCGTCATTTAAAAACTGAGCAAAATCTGCGCAATATTAGAGCCATTGCGTCTCTCAGGCATACAAATTGGACTAGTTTTGCCAAAAGTGAGGAAAACTGCTTACCGGTGTGAGGAACAGCTTGTTCTTATGAAATGCGAATGTGCGAGTGGCAAATCTCGCATGAGTTTGCCTGATCAGTCACAAACGGCGGCCATCTTAGAATCATGCGAGAAAATCACAACAGCTCGCCTGATTTGTCATAAACGGCGGCCATCTTAAAAGCAGGCAAGAAAATCACATGACACTGTACAAATCTTGGCGGCCATCTTGAAATCAGGCAAGTTTTGAGACATTACAATAGAATAACATAGAAGCCCATATTAAGGTCAGGCAAATTTGATTTTAAATCAATTTTAAGCCTAAAAAAATAAATACTAAGAGGTTGAACAATAAAACAATACAAATGGATACTATATCAATAGAAGGAGAAAGTTCAACAAGTGTGTCAGCACACACACACACATGAATGAACAAGAAGAAGAAAATGTGTCAAGCATGATCTATAGAAGACCTCTACCATTTGATATTACAGATGAGCAAACAATCGCTCAAAGGTGGGAAAAGTGGACAAGACGATTTGAACATTTTCTGAAAGCAACATGCAAAAATATACTGATGAACAAGCAAAGGATTTACTGCTCAACTTAGTGGGAGATGAAGTGGAAGATATTATTGTCACGTTTCCAGATGCATATAAAAATACATATGAAGGCATCACGAAAGGTTTGAATGAAAGATTTGACCCACAAAGAAATGTAGATTTTGAAAGATACACTTTTAACATGACATGTCAGCAAGACAATGAAACCATTGATGAATTTGTGACCAAGTTAAAAAAGCTAGTCATGTTTTGTGAATTTGACAAATTTAACAATGAGGAAGCTGTCAGGTTAAGGGTCATTCAAGGATGCAATTCAGTAGAGTTCAGAAAAAAACTTCTGGAGAAAACCTACGACTTGAGAACGACTCTACGCATGGCACGTACTGATGCTCATGCAAAAAAAACATGCAAATAACATGGAGCAAGGAGGAGTTAAAACGTTAGAACAAGTTCGCCAAATGACTAAGAAAGACAGCAAAAATTAAGAAAAGGATAACAAAAAGGATGAAAAAATGAATAGTAGAATGGAAAAGTCAACAGCTTTTAGAAAAGAGAAAAGAACATGTTACAGATGTGGCCAACCATTCCCACATACAAATGTATGTCCAGCCATGGGACAACAGTGCAAGGAATGTGGAAGAATGAATCATTTCTCTACTGTATGCAGGTTCAAAAGAAAGGACAACAGAAAAATGTGGAAACGTCAAGTGAAAGGAAATACAAAATATATCAGACAAATGGAAAGTGTTGATGATTCTCCCGCTGATGAAATTGAACAAGAGCAAATGTATTTAATGTCAGAAGGAAATGAAGATGAAAAGATCAATCTGTTAAAAAAAGAAGACATTGAAAGAACAGCTTCTGCTGACATATTAGTGGGATCTCAAAAGTCCCTTTTGTGTTAGACAGTGGAGCAACATGTAATATCATGGGCATGTCTGAATATGACAAAATGAAAGATAAACCTCCTCTTGTTTCATCAAATGTCAAAGTTTTCCAATGGGGAGCAAAAAGCCCTGCAACTTGTTTAGGGAAGTTTGAAGAAAGTTTATCCTATGGAAAGGTGTCTCTATAAGAAGAAATACATGTATTGAAAGGAGAAGCTGCTGGGCCATGACAGCTAAGTAATGTCACAGCTCAATTGATGGGACTGTTGGCCATGACGTTTCATGTGACAATGGAACAACATACACTAAAAGAGTTTCCTGTTTTAACAAAAGGTCTTGGAAAATTAAAAGGAAAAACCATTACATTGCACATAAATGAAAAAGTGAAACCAGTAGCACAAATGCACAGAAGAGTCCCAATTCACATGCAAGGTAAAGTTGAAGAGGAAATTAATTCTTTACTTAAGCAGGACATAATTGAGCCTGCTACAGGTCCAACACCTTGGGTGTCTCCGATTGTAGTGGTGCCGAAAAAGGACACGAGCCAGATTAGAATCTGTGTTGACATGAGGATACCGAATACTGCAATTGAGAGAGAGAGGCATCCTGGGCCTCATTTGAATGACATGATTAGTATTTTGAATGGGGCGACAGTTTTCTCGAAGTTAGAGCTCTGGAAGGGTTATCATCAATTGGAAATTTTTAAGAAATCAAGATATATTACAACTTTTTCAACGCATATGGGGTTATTCCGTTACAAAAGACTTAATTTTGGAATATGCTCAGCCGCAGAGATTTTTCAAGAGATTACAAAATATGTAAATTCAATGAATTACAGTGATGATATTCTTGTTTTTGGAAAAACAGAAAGTGAACATGATCAAGCACTAAGAGCAGTTTGTCAAGAACTTATGAAAGCTGGGCTAACGTTGAACCCTGAAAAGTGTGAAATTGCTAAACCAGAACTAACATTTTATGGTCATATATTCTCAAGCAAAGGAATGAGACCAGATCCGAAAAAAGTATCATCACTAATAGCAATGTCTTGTCCAAAAGATATAACAGAATTACGCTCTTTCTTGGGAATGGCTAGTTATTGTTCCCGTTATATCAAGGATTATGCTACTGTCAGTTCACCCCTTCGAGAGCTAACGAAGAAGGAGCGGACATTCCTCTGGAGTAAGGAATGCAAAAATGCATTTGAGAAGATAAAAAAGTGATATAGCAACAGCAGCAAATTTGAAATATTTCGACCCAAATTTATGCACAGAAATAGTAGTGATGCAAGTCCGGTGGGACTAGGTGCTATTCTACTTCAGCATAAGTTTGGAAAAGACACCCCAAGGTTTGTGGTCTCACATGCCAGCCGAAGCCGGACGGATATAGAAAAGAAATACTCTCAGCCGGAAAAGGAGAGTTTGGCGGTAGTCCGGGCATGTGAGCATCATCATGATTTTTTGTTCGGAAAACCATTTGTGATAGTAACAGATCACCAGGCACTCAACTATTTTTGGAAATCCGAAAGCGAAAAGACCTCTTCGGATTGAAAGATGGGGTATGAGGTTGATGGACTATGATTTTAAAAAAATTCATAAGCCAGGAAAAGAGTACAATCCAGCTGATTATTTGTCTAGACACCCAACAGATGCAGACAAAAATGAAACAGATGATACAGAAAATCATATAAACTTCATTATTAAGTCGACCGTTCCTGAAGTGAGCTCTGAACAAGAACTGATTCATGAGTCTAATAAAGACAATACCCTAGCAGAAGTGAAAAGAATAATGAACTTAAATAGATGGAAGCATGTCAATACATTAACAAAATTTCAACCAGGAATATGTAAAAGAGATGTACTTGCATTCAAAAATGTTCAAGCAGAATTAACAATAGCCACTTCTGGCATTCTTATAAGAGGAAACAGAATAGTCATTCCAAGCAATTTACAAAGACGGGTCATTAATCTTACACATGAAATTCATAGAGGGATATCAGCGACAAAATCACTCTTAAGAGAAAAAGTGTGGTTTCCAAGGCTTGACAGTCAAGTAGAAGAAATTGTACAGTCTTGTCATTTATGCCAGTGTACCACAAGAGAAAGAACTGTTGAAGAATTGCAGATGTCTCAACTGCCAGATGCTGTGTGGTCTGAATTAGCCTGTGATTTCTATGGACCTCTAGATTCAGGGCATTATTTATTTGTGCTCAATGATGAATTTTCTAGATTTCCAGTTGTAAAATCAGTGCCATCCACTTCTGCATCTGTGATACTACCTGTTCTTGATGACATTTTTTCAGCTTGGGGTATACCCAAAGTTTTAAAAACAGATAATGGTCCGCCTTTTAATGGAAAAGAATTTACCAAATTTCTTGATTATATGGGTGTGAGACATAGGAAAATTACCCCACTCTGGCCACAAGCAAATGCTATAGCGGAAAGATTGATGGCTACATTAAAGAAGAGTGTGCAAAGAGCAAAACTAACAGACATTTCTATGATTCAAGCTGTGTGCCAAGGTTTGCGTGACTACAGGAATACGCCTCATGGCTCGACTGGAAAAACTCCTGCAGAGCTGAAGTTTGGCCAGTCTAGACAAACACGTTTACCACAAATGCCATTGAAACCTCCTAAAGAACATACACAAATTGCAAAAAGAGATGATGAAAGGAAAGATGAAGCGAAATGCGGAACAAAGGAAGTATGTTCATGGAGGAAGTTACGAAATCGGAGATTTGGTATTGGTAAGACAAAATCAAACACGAAAGTCTATGAGCAGATTTTACCCGTCTCCTTTGGAAGTGACTAGGGTGAAGGGTTCAGCTATTACTGCTCAGAATGAGGATAAGGTGATAATAAGGAACAAGGCACATTTCAAGAAAATCATAAGCCCTTCAAATGAAGTGTGTAGAGAAGGGGGTGATGTCAATGTTTGCATTCCTCTTAGAAGAACAGGAAGGGCACAAAAAATACCTCAAAGACTGATTGAACAATGTTGATGATTTATTTCCTTACTCTTCATTTGTTTGTTTTATTTTACTTTTGTTCAGCATTGTTTTCCTTTGTTGTCAAGGAGGGGGAAGATGTAGTGATGTCATAAATAGAACTGTGGCCATGTAGCCATGGCCACGAAGAATGCATGAGAGTTCTAGTTTAGTCAGTTACTGCAGAGTAGAGGTTAGGAAGCAAGCGGACTGCTCTGTGTCCGTCCAAATAAATATTTTATTAATAATAGCCAGGCTCTGCATCATTACACTCTCCCTGGACCAATTTCGGCCCAGGGGTCCTCATCCCCCAAGGCCCAGTCAATAAAGGGTGGGTGCCCTGGTGCCCACCCAGGGCACCCACCACACCATGGTTGGGGTCCGCGGGGGGAGCCCGGCGGCCCCAGCCGGCTCCCTGCCTCCAGCGGGAGCCGGCATTGCTCCCACCTGCAGGGAGCAGCTAAAAATGCTGCTCCCTGCAGGTGACAGCAATTTTTCATCCGTTTCCCTGCTCGCTTCAGTGCGGGCAGGGAAACAGATGAAAAGTCTGCTCCCAGTGGGCGGGAGTATTTTTCATGCTGCCGTCTGTTGGGAGCGGAATTAGGGCCTGATTACGATCTTGGCGGATGGAATACTCAGTCACAAACGTGACAGATAACCCGTCCCCCGTATTACAAATCCATTATAGCCTATGGAAGTTGTAATATGGCGGATAGTATCCCATCTGCCAAGATTGTAATCAGGCCCTTAGTGTTTGCTCCCGCTTGGTGGCAGGTTTGAAATTGCTGCGGCCAAGCGAGAGCAAACACTGGTTTCCCAGTCCTTGCGGGCAGGGAAACCGATATGCCCTGGGACATAGCAGAAGCCGGTCCTGTCTCGTTTTGAAATTGGCTGTCAGGACTCAGGGGATGGGATCCCCGAGGCCGAAATCGACCCGGGGAGGGGAGCTGCGAGCCCCCTCCCCATTTTAAAAGTACAGCTGGGCCCGAGGGAAGGGGTCCCTGGGGACACATTTGGCCCAGGAGGGGGGCCGCGTGCCCCCCTTTGAGTTTTTTTTAAAGGCTGGGCGTTGGGGGATGTGGGCCGCATCACCCCTTCCCAGTTTATTTGAAAGGCTGGGCCCCGGGGGATGGGTCCCTGTGGCCGAAATCAGCCTGGGGAGGGGTGCCACAAGCACCCTCCTACCCCCAAATATGTAGATTGTTTCCCCCCCCCCCAGGAACTGGCCCACGGGGTCCCTGTGGGACCCCATCACCAGACCCAGGGGGTGAGGGTATTCCTACCCTGCCCCCTTGTCATTTTCTTTTGCGTTTTTCTTAGGACTTGGTCCAAGATGACTGCCAGCACTTCCTGGTTGAAGTGATGGTAGCCAATCAGATCTCAGCATGAGATCTGTCGGGTCAGCGGCCCGCCTCCCTTTTTTTTTTAAACAACATTTTTTTAAAAGGGGCAGGCAATTCACATATATACATGGTGTCAGCAGGAAAACTATTCAAAAATAAATATTTTATCCATTAATCCCAGTACATCTGCAAATATCAGACAGAAGAGAGTTGGCAAGTGATGCTCTGAACCGTGTAGCAGCCCGACTGTACTGGCTGGCTTCAGTTCTCCGTAAGCACCCATGTAAACACTATAGGGACACTATGGCCCTAATTAGGATGATGGTAGGTAAGCCTCCGACTGCCGTCTTACGATTACAGCGGTCGGAATTAAAACGGGCCGGTAAATCCAGCTGGCTTCCAAAGGCCTCAAGGAGCCCGTTGGCCAGTCGGAAACCGAACATAATCCCTTACAGACGGGGTATCCGCCGTCGGGATTATGATGTTGGTTTCCGACAAGCTTTCCATGTCGGGCTTTCCGACATGGAAAGCCTGTCGGAAAGCGACTTTGGGGGCCCCCTAGAATGGCCCCCTTTCTTCCGCGGCCTCCAGTTGGGGGCCGAGTAAATTCCTACACGGGCCACACGGTGCAGGGATTTATAGTGACTCCCATTTCTCTATGGGAGCTTGTGCTGCAGCCGGTTTCCGACCGCCGCACAAGCTCCCATAGGGAAATGAGAGTCTGCATCGTAACTGCAGTTTCGGATCGCCGACCCGAGGTCGGTCGTTCCGAAACCGCAGGGATGTCGGTCAGAGGCGACTCCGAACGACATCCTAATTAGGGCCTATTTGAATGGCAGTTGGAAAGAGGAACGTATGGTTGGGTACAATACTTTGCAAGAAGCTGGGTAAACTCACTGGGAGGCACTGTGCAACTTGTTGCTGGAGGGAGTTCATTTATGGTGGATGCAAAACTCTGCAAGATCCAGGACAAATACATTAGGGGACACTGTATTAGCGGAATGACATTCTGATTTGATATAATACTTACCAAGAACCTAGGTAAACACATTAGGAGCACTGTGTTATTGGATGCTGGGGAAATGCCCTTAAGGATACATATAATTCTTTGAAATTACCAGCGTAGGCACATTAGGTAGAACTATACCATTTTGGGTGTTGGAAAAGAACCTTAATTTCTAGAAGTGCTTCCTCCGTATTTATACCAAATTATAACAAAACAAATATTTCTTGAAAAGTGCATCACAGACAGACACTTCATTATTAGGTTATCCACTACTATAAACTCAGAAAATGTTATAATAACAGCAAGGTGTCTTGTTTTCCACGAGAGTGACTCCATTTGTAATTATAATAATAAATATTATTAGTAGTAGTAAAATTATACACATCATCATTCTTAGTTTATTACTATAGGGTAAAAGAAAGACCAGAGAAAATTAGTATGGAAAAGGGAATGGACTGCGGAACCGGGTATAGGAAAATGCAAAGAAATAGATATTCTACCTCAAAGTGAATTTTATCAGCAATATTACAAACATGTTTTATCGTCATTTAGCAGTATAAAACCTGCCTCGCTTACAAATTCTTTATTTCAGGCAAAGTCTTGGGATGTTGTCCTACTGAGAATAGAAGCAGACAATGGATTGGAATACGTCAGCACCCCCTAGAGGCCAAGAGAGGTTATATTAAGTTTATCAACACGTTAAAAATGCAAGGATCGGCTCGAGAATTAATAACCCTGCCAGAGAATAAAGGAAGGTGTTAACAGTGAGGTGGTGTTGGTGCTGTAGTTCACTGTGCTTTTTCAGAAGGGTCTAGTGGACATTTGGATGACTAAGCAGCTGACATTTTTTTAACCATGCACATGTGGAGTTGTCTTCCCATTCACAATCCCTCCGCTTTCCTCTAGAATGCACCCAAACGTTTAGTCCGGGTCGAACATACTCCAGGCTCTTAGCTTACATCCGGACAGGATTGGCATCCCTCCAAATGTGAGGGGAGGTTGGTGGCTAATAAAAGGCTAAATTATGAGGAACAAGGCTGCGGGTACTCGTTTTAGGTCTGGCAAGGACCCATGAATCTGCTCATCAAACCACAACTTCAACATATTTGTATCTCCAGAAAGATGTGGAACAATGTCAAAGACAAGTGGAGGCATCATTTGCGTCTCCCGTTTCTTCCCCCAGATCCCACGCCCCTTCTACCTGCCCTGCAAGCTCCACCTAGGCTCAGACATTAACTGTGGTTGCAGGGAATGTTTAGTTAAACTCGTCATGCCTCTACCACCACTCATACACGGATGTCCTTATGAGGGAAAAGTGGTGGACATAAAGGACATTTTATTTTAAGACTTGAACCAAACTCTGTAAAATTGTTCGGACACTTCATGTTTGATTTCTTACTGAATTATATATTAGCAAATAGGATCTTTCTTTCCTGCTCACGGGGAGAAGTTGAATCCCTCGCCTGCCACGCACAGCCGGTCATCGTCTATCCAGTGAACAACAACTTATAATTCCGTCATATAAATGGTGTATAGTATTCTCAAAGGTTGTATGACCCCCATGCCTCCCAGCCAATATGTTTTACAGGTTGCGGCCCAGAGGCTCCCCCTCATGATGAGCGCACTGTGGCATGCAACACAACCACCCCATGACCCTCCTCCCCAAGGGGTGGAAGGTTTGCAGCACTTTGAATTGCCACATCACTGTGGCAGGCATTTCTAGATTTGGTGCACATTGTAGAGGACTTGTATTCAAGATCACTGAAATGTCTGCAAGCATGGAAGATAATCTGACCCGCCTGGCTCTAAAACCACGAAGAAACGCATCGAGCTCAGGCTTTACGGCTACTGTGAAGCACAAAGCTGATGATGAGTGGAAACCTTGCACACGTCCGGCATTCTAGTGCATCATTTTTTTGCACACTATGCCATGTCAGAGAGGGACCACCTATATTCAAAACAGACTATGTTCTACTGCAAAAGGAACCGCTTTGGCTGCCTGCCTCATTAAGCTGAAGTATTGTGGCACACCCAACAAAGGGAGGACAAAGAGACAAAAGACACACTCTGTAACCTTTGTGAGAGTGAGCAGGGCCCATAGCAGCCAGGCCCTGTAGCCAGTGCGAGGAGGGTAGACCCTGGGGCCAGGCCCTGCAAGAGAGAGAGGAGACCCAGAGTTGCTCGGTAACCTGCGTCAAAGGAAAAACACTGAGCGGCAAAGACCTGAAAAGTGTGAGAGCGGATACCAAAGAGTCAGTGAGACCAGACTCCGCAGACAGTATGAGAAGAGAGAATGGAATAACCAGGCTTTGTAGCATGTGCCAGAGCGGCACACAGAAGACCTACAGAAGCCATGCTGATGCTTTGCAGTCAAGGATAATGCTACAAGCATAAGAGAGAGACAGACCTGGTTGTGAAGAAAGCCTGACATGCTATTAACCACGAGGTCAAGCTCTGTACAACCTGTGACAGGGGGGGTGAGCAGAGAGGCCAGATTCTGCAGTCACTGTGATACGGGAGAGGTGTAGTGAGTTTAGGCTTTGTTGCTACTTTATAATATAGAGTCAACATCGGAAACAAGACTGTCCGTGGTTGGACCTAGAAATGTCAGGAGAGTGGAAGTCACATTTTCGAGTCTAGTTTCATGAGCTGCATTTATTCAATATATATATATTTTTTAAATAAAAAAACTACTTCATTAAAGTTTCAATTGCACATATAATCAATACCATCCTTTATCACTGGTTATATAGGTGTGCTTATTAAATATATAAGAACAGAAAATACCCGGCGAAAGTCCTAGATATCAATAGAGACTTAAAAAACCCCATAACCCCTCCCCAACCAACCACCCACCCAAGTCAGTTTCATAAAATTTTTGAGTGATCTCTAAGGGCATCCTGCCACAGCCGATTCTAACCTATCCAGTGTCTTGGCGCATACATTCATGTTTCAAATAAGGCTAAGGATCTCAATGTATTCAATATTCAGTATTACTTAAAGTGTCACAAAAGGTTTTAAACGCACAAGTTGCACAGTATTTATAGCATCTAAAACACTGCTGGACTTTGGACTGATTGATGTCGGACTTCAAAAGAAATCCATGACGCTAAACAGCATGTGTGGGCCTTTTGTGAACTTAGATGTGTGGCAAGCATTATAATTAGCTATGGCGTTTGACTAAGCAGTTGCTGTCCCCTGCATAATTTCTGATGCCCAAGGGCCAGATTTAGCTTGTGCTCAATAAATTGCTGTTTCGAGTCCCGAACACTAAATGGCATTCGCTTAATTTGCATAACATTATCCTTTGAATATATTAATTTCCTTTTTCATACACAGCCAACTTCCAAAAGTAAATATACATCCATATCAAAGCGAGGACACAAAATAAAAGCACTATGCTAAATGTACAATTTACTTATCGTACATAAATTACCTACAGCTAAAGAAAGTAGTCATTACTTTGTGCAAAACGACAGAAAATGCTCTTAAAAAGGAGCAGGCCTATGAATATTCTAATGGGTAAAATTAAGGTCACTGCACTGATCGCATTAGTGTAAAAGTGTCTCTGGAGCATAGCGCAAAGAGTTGGTTTATTTCCCAGAGGTTGAATTTTTCCTTAGGGCTGGATTCAAGTTTTTAAAAAATGTATTCGCATTTACAACATATAGATGGACATTACCGTCTGTAACGAAAGACAAAACCAGAAACACTGGCCCACCGCCCACCCAACCTTACTCTCCAGTCCCACACTCAGCAATTGCAAACCAACCCAGTGGCATTGTCGATTCACTAGGGTCCCCTCAGACGAGTGGCTACATACAACATAGCCTACTAGCTGGCATCAGCTGTAGCCCCTGACAATCTTGTAGTTGAGATGTTTGGAATCTATTCAATGGATCTTCTTAAATTCCCTGTATAGGCAAGAAAGAGTAAGCTCAAACTATTTTAGAAAATCTCGCTTTCTCTGATTAGCAGCCTTAATCCCCTTTTACATCCCCAGGAGCCACCATAGTTTCTGCCACCCGACCTCCCCAAAATCACTTGCTTCACTGAAAGTAACATGCGAGACATAAGCTTCCCTATCATGAGTACTCCGCCTCAGAAGGGCTTCCTACAGAGGCTCACCTACAGCAAGCTCCCAAGCCTGATACAGTGCCTTCCCTGATCATTTGTAGCAATTCTCTTCGAAAAGGAACAAAGTGGGGGGCAAGACCATAGAATGTGAGTGAGAGGGAACACCCCCGCACCATCTCCATCAAGCAATACTTTGGGATCTATCAACAGTATGAATGCACCTCAGGATGAAATACCATTTACAGACAATAGTCTGAAAAATACCTTTTCCACCTGCTTGTAAAATGAAAATATTAGTCCTCTCTAATGCATCCTGCCATTATTCTTGATTCAGGTATACTCCCCACTTCCCCAACCACGATACATGGAAGGGAAGCTCGCTGTCCTTCCGTGCATTGAGAATGACCGAGAGTAGAAAGAGTGTCTGGCTTGCCTTCTCACAGGCTGTGGTGCCTTGTGGCCCCCGCCCTGAACAGCAGATTCTGTAACCGGTGTCACAACTGCAAGTAACTGAACATCTCTCCTCTTCCTCGCCAAAACCAAATTTTCTTTCATTTGCTCAAGGAAAATATCCTTTAAGGTTATGCATTCTCCCTCTCCACCTTATCCAGGCCACTCTCCAGTGGACGTAAAGTGCATTGGCTATGGCCCAACCCTGCCCTCTTTTCTTACCAGATTTATTCATTACAGTATACCTGACGTTGCATCAAATGTTCCCTCTGAAAGCTCAAGGAGGCTGCCTGGGCAACAGAGAATTCTGTGGCAGAGAGACATTTTAAGTGGCAATAATGTCACAGACCAGTGCATCCAAATGGGTAAATCTATCTTGACTAAATTTTGGAGCCACTTTGCTTTGGCCGTTTTATTTCCCTCCAATCCAGGAGGGGCATCAAGATAATCCCCTGATAAATAACAGATTCTGAGGGTTTAGAATGATATGGATACCTACATATCTGCTACTTTTGACTCTGAAGCCCACTGATATTTCCTTAGTTCAGTCATGATCACTGGCAGGGGTAATTCCCGGTCTGTGATCGTAAGTAGCATGCTATCAACAAACATAATCAACTTAAAAACATTTCCTCCAAGTTTGATGACCATGATCTGGATATTAGAACTAATACGGATACATAAAGGCAGGAAAGTAGAGGTAAACAGAAGAAGCGGAAGGGTGAGTCCTGTTTGGGTCCACAGCCACTTTTGAGCGAATTAGAAAAATTGCTGAAAATCAGATCTGAGCCTCAGGGATTTGATAACCCACCAGGGTCCAGTCAAGGCAGTGATTCCAAAACTGCATCACAGATAGAGTCTTCCCCAAGAAGTCCCATTCAACTTTGTCAAAGGCTTTTGCTGTATCGAGGGACAGAAAGACAGTGTTTTGCTTGCTCCTACTCACAACATCTATAAAGAGGAGCAGTGCCTTCTTAACATTATCTCAAGTTTGGCTGCCTGTTTAGAAACATACTTGATCTGGGTACATCGGTGACTGTACCACAACCTGTAGTCATGTTTCCAGTATGGAAGTCATTATTGTAGCAAATGTGTTCAATGAAGATACTGCTTTATAAGATGCACAATCTGTGGGTGGCTAACTGATTTTGAAAACGAGGGAAATGCTGACTCCGTCCTAGTCAAAGTAACAGTTTTGGTCTGAAGCCCTTTTTTAAATACTTTCAATAAAATCAGGAGTTATTTGGATCAAAATTTATTCAAAACCGGGTCAAGAAACCATCCAAGCCTGGGGTTTTGGCTAACTTGAATCTCTGGCTGGCCCTCAAAATCTCCTTCCAAGATAACTTGATCATTGCAGTTAGTTGAAGGGGAGTCATCATTCGGAGGAATGAGAGCTCGTCTTTGGCAACAGAAGGTTCCTTCTTATAGAGTTCACTAAAATGTTTTGCATCTCCCAGCCTTCTCCTTTTCCCACCAGCATGCTGTCCCAGCCGTATCCTTCATATCCAAAATGAAGTCAAGCACTCACTATTATGCGAGTATTCCTGTTGTGTAATCTGTCATGTTGTCTATATTGGATTTATGTCCTTCCTTCCTTTGTAAAGCACTCTGATATCCTTCGGGATCTTGTTCGCGCTATATAAAACTTTATAAATAAAATACTATGCAATAAGTATATTTGCCTGCTTTATAGCCACCCTGAAAGAAACATTTATCTACTTGTTCTAATAAGTGATTCACCCTTTTTATCTCAATTACTGCAATTTGCACTCTCAAAGTCACCAAGCTTTGCACTGTCTGCTTTTGTGATGGTTCTGTGTTTTGTCTATGGCTCCGTTCATAACTAAAGTGAGATCTCTATCTATCTAGCGCTATCACTTAGTATGAGAGCATAATGGGTGTACCCTGCTGCCCGATCTCTTAGGATAGCCTGGGATGACTCGGCCTCTAGTTGGATCGGCAATCCGTCTGTGTAGGATCAGCTTTGGCAGAGCTGCATGTCGAATACGACAGTCGTTCCAGGACCGTTATGGCTGAAGTGTCCCCTCTGACCCACTAAGGGACAGTGCCCTGTTTATATAATAAAACCACTGTGTTAGAGGTACAGCTCCGATGCAATGGTGTGTCTAGATGTTAGAAGCTGTCTCCAAGTTGGCAATGTATGTACTAGGATATCTCGTTCTATGTACCTACCCTTGAACGAAGTGTACTGACTATGTCGCAGAAATGGCTGTCTAAAAACAAGCAGCATGCGCAGCGTAACTTAGAGTCATATCGTGAAAGTAAAATGTGTAAAAGGTAACAGGACTAAGGCGAAGGCTGCTAAAAAAAATGTGTAAAATGTAAAACTACGAGGAGAACCAAAGTGGGTCCGCGAGGGCTTCACGACAATCCAGGGTCTCCTCAAAGAGTGCCACCAGACAATTATAACTTGTTCACCTTGTTCAGACGTTCGGATTGTTTTTGATTGATCCAATATCCACTGAGAAAACAAGGAAGAGCTCTTTCATAAAGCTTTTTGTTACATTTGTGTCATTGTTGTCTGCAGGGGGAGGTGGGGCTCCTTGACAAGACATATCCTCCCGTTCTTCATTTCCATGCCTGCAGCTATAGTCTTTTTTCTTGGTGCTTCTGTGTTGGAGAAAGTCTTTCATGATGGCTTTTTTCCACCCTTCGTGCTTCCCATTCTAATTCGGGTAGGCCTACATTTTGGTACACTAGAAGAACTCCATTGTGTTTAATTTCTCCAACATGTCGTCCTGGATCCATTTACCTGACACTAGATCACTACAGATGGCATCAGAGTGTCGTTTTGTGCCAAATGTCCAGGCAGCCACTTTATATATTGGTGGATTTCAAAGACATTTGTGACCCTGTCGGGCGTCCACAAAGAGTGGTGCCCCCAGCGTATGCTGATCTACCATCAATCTCGCACACATGGGCTTATCACTATCCTCCATATGAGGCAGCCACCACTGTCTAAAGTTGTCCTGTTGTCCAATGACTCTGATATAGCCCACAAAAGTGTCAATTTGCATTGTTAGCATCAGTAGGTTTCTGTAATTGCTCCTTGCATGTGGTGATGGACGACTGCAGGTCTCTAGTCCTCTATGCAATGTCACTGCCAAATCCCAGAAGCACCATCTTATCTGTTACCATCCGCTTGCGACCCCCAGTTGATATCAAGGCCTATTGCTGCTCTCAGGCAGCGGTTTACAAAAGAGGGTGGCAGTGATCTCAAGGCCCACCATTCTATTCTTCGGAATTAATATAGCACATGGCTACCCAACGGGCCTCCCAGCACTGGTATAAACCTCCGCTATTGGTGCAGCATACCCGACTAGTGATTAGAATAGGTATGTTTTCAGCTGTTTTCTAAAGCTGATTTCTTATCTGTCCAATCTTATGTGCGCGGGAAAAGCATTCCACAGTTTGAGCCCTAGATATGTGAAGGAGTTCCCAGGGCATCCTGCTTTCTTGACCCTTTGGACCAGTAGTATGTTACGACCCTTGGAGCGTAAAGTTCTTCTTGGCATGTAGGGGGTAACCAGGAGTTGGATGAGCTGGGGGCCTTTTTTGTTCACAGCGCGATGGTCCAAACAGAGGGATTTGAACAGTATTCTCTTCTGAATTGGCAGCCAGTGCAGGGCTGCCAATCAGGTGCTGCTGACGTGCACTTGGGGATTTTGTAGAGCGCACGTGCTGTGGTGTTTTGGATTACCTGCAGTTAATTTGTCACATAATTAGGGCAGGCTAGTGTTAGACTTGGCTTTTTCAGCAGGTTCACCCCCAGACTTTTTGCCCTCCTGTTTTTGACCTTGTTTTTGTTGGCTTTAGGGCTCTGGGCACATTACCACTTCTAATCAGTGCTAAAGTGCATATGCTCTCTGTGTAAATTGTTATGATGGATTGGTGTTTCCATATTTGGCATATTTGCAGGCCTCGAAAAATCCACTCGCAATTGCCAGTAAAATTTTATCAGGTCGAGCTATTTTTAGCACCTACTAGTCTCATCTACCAAGTAAACTTAGGCTGGAAAGGAACAAGTGTCCTGTTGGTACAGAAAGTGAATGAGCAATAGAGATGCCATTAAATCTGGTTTTTTATCTTGACACATTTGCGGTCTGTTCAAGGAAAGAGGTCAGATGTCAGTTTGTCTTTTAACTAATTTCTGCTTGGAAAATGAGGTTTATTTTTCTCTTTTACTAGAGTTGGAGGTTTTTGTCAAGTGAGCTGCCTGAAGATGTCAGTTATTTTTCTGTAACACATAACATTTAAATAAATAGCATGTAAATTAATATTACAAATATTTCAAAATATATCAGGAATTACAAAAGCACTTTTTTTGTAAATAAGAAGTGTGATGCAAACAGAGTTAAATAGGACAAAACAAACCAGAACACTTTACATGGTGATGTGCAAATGACATATTTGCAGAAACTCTATTTCCAAACATTGTTTGTACACTATATTGTTTTATCAGTAAAGCTGCATGTCCATGGGAAAGTTTGTGGCCATTTCAATGTGAAATCTGCTGATTACAAATTTACCACTTCATGCTTTAGTAATGTATTTATTAAAATTATAGTTAATTATAGTTTTTAAACATGATTTGAGAAACATTCCTGCCCCAGCCCTGATGAAAATGCTGTTAATGAACTAAGAGACAAGTCTGGGGTCATGTGTATCCTATATGTGGCTAGATTTGTATTATATATGGAAAGAAAGTTTAGTCTATTAAATCAAACAAGTTTTTTGTACAGCAGACATGCTGAATTCGCACATTTGAAGGTGTTCTCATATGTGATAATGAAGAAAATGGCGGCTCAATGAAATAAATTATTTGCCCACGATCACATCATTTCAAACCAGTTTATGTGTCAAGAGCAATACAAATAGGTCGAGTAGATTATTTAAGTCACTAGACCTGCAGGTCTAGTAAAATTTTATGATTTTTCGAGACCTGATTTGATTTACTAACAAGTTTCTAGTAATGTTCACAGGTGTGCCCAGGGCCTGTAAATCAAATGCTACTAGTGGGCCTACAGCATTGATTGTGCCACCCACACAAGTAGCCTTTCAAGGGGTTCACAGACCTGCCACTTCAGAGTTTGTGCGCAGTTTTTGACTGCCATGTCGACCTGGCAAGTGCACCCACTTGCCAGGTGCTTCCCTTCCCTTTTCTTACATCTAAGTCACCCCTAAGGGAGGCCCAAGGTAGCCCCATGAACAAAGCAAACAAAAGGAGATGATGGACGGAGCGCTGAAACTTTTCAGACACTCCCCCCCAGTCACAGATCTGGGTTGAATCCATCATCATTCTTTGGCTCACTTCGCCACCTCAGTTCAGACCCAGCTATATGCAAATCAGTCTTGACGCTGTGCCTCCTGGGAACAGTCGAGCCCGAACTGCCAAGCCAGGTCTTCCCTGAACCGGAAACAGACATCCTGGGACCGGTTTCTGGGTAACATCTTTCATCAGCCAGGCTAGCTTGAATCCAGTGGCAAAGTGAGTAAGGGACCCACGTCTGGGCACACCCTGCCAACTTAGGACGAACAAAGTAAACACAAGGAGATGATGGACGGAGCGCTGAAACTTTTCAGACACTCAACCCCAGTCACAGATCTGGGTTGAATCCATCATCATTCTTTGGCTCACTTCGCCACCTCAGTTCAGACCCAGCTATATGCAAATCAGTCTTGACGCTGTGCCTCCTGGGAACAGTCCAGCCCGAACTGCCAAGCCAGGTCTTCCCTGAACCGGAAACAAGCATCCTGGGACCGGTTTCTGGGTAACATCCTTCATCAGCCAGGCTAGCTTGAATCGAGTGGCAAAGTGAGTAAGGGACCCACGTCTGGGCATACCCTGCCAACTTAGGACCAAAGTTTCAGTGCTCCGTCCATCATCTCCTTGTGTTTGCCTTGTTCGCCCTAAGTTGGCAGGGTATGCCCAGACGTGGGTCCCTTGCTCACTTTGCCACTGGATTCAAGCTAGCCTGGCTGATGAGGGCTGTTAGCCCGAAACCGGTCCCAGGATGCTTGTTTCCCGTCCAGGGAAGACATGGCTTGGCAGTTCGGGCTGGACTGTTCCCATGAGGCACAGGGGCAAGACAGATTTGCATATAGCTGTGTCTGAACTGGGGTGGCGAAGTGAGCTAAAGAACGATGATGGATTTAACCCAGATCTGTGACTGGGGGTGAGTGCCTGAAAAGTTTCAGTGCTCCGTCCATCATCTCCTTGTGTTTGCAAGGTAGCCCCATGGGCAGGGTGCAGTCTATTTAAAAGGTAGGACATGTTGTGGTGTATTGTTGCATGCCCTAATAGTGAAATACTGTGCATTTCATTTTCACTGTTGAAAGGCTATCTCTCCCATAGTTTAACATGGGAGCTGCTTGGTAACACTTTACCAAGGCAGCTTGCCAGTGGGAGCTGATAGAAAAATGGAGTTTAGTATGCCTGAACTCAGGATTTAAATACACATCTTTTAGTAAAGATGGTTTTTATATTATGTGTGCCTCTGCCTTTTGTGTATTCCCTGTCTGGGTTTAGAGTGACAAGAGCAGGGGATGTGCATTCACACAAGACAGACACAAACAGGGGATGAGGGTGTTCTGCCTTTCCTGGGTGACTCATAGCCCGGCTGAATATACCTGGCTGCATTTAGAGTAGTGGGAGGAGTTTTGGCTTGCACCTGAATGGACTGTGGCTGCCTCTCACAAAGCGGTCTCCACCTCCTGTGGTGAACCTGGCCTGAGCCAGGCTGAACTGGTTTATGTGTGCCAGAGGAACTTTGTTTTGTACCAGCTTTAAAGGAAAATGTGGTATAAATATTGGGGCCCTGACCCTAGAACTTTAGATTACTGCTGGACTAAGGAACCTGCCATGAAAAAGAGCTGGAAGAGCTGCGAGGAGAGACTACCACTTTGCTGTGTGCTTTGCTGGGTTGGCCTGCAGTTGCTGCTTCTGTCTTGGGCAGAAAAAGGAATGGACTGTTCTTTCTGCATTCTAAGTATCTCCAAGGGCTTAATGTAGAGCTTGCCTTCTGTTGGAAGTCTCAGGGAAATCAAAGACTTCAGCTCCTTCTGGGTACTGGCATCTGGAACTGGATGTTTCAGCTGCCACACAGTAAAAAGGTAACCTGACACTGTTAACGACTCCACTGCTAGCTCCGTGACCTGAAGGCACCGGCGAGGGCACCACCGCACTTCGCACCACAACCCTGGACTCACCGACGACGCCACCGAGCCGCTGCATGCACTGTGATCTGAAGGCACCGCCGAGGGCACCACCACACTTCGCACCTCAACCCTGGTCTCACCGACGACTACGCCACCAAGCCGCTGCTTGCACCGTGACCTGTGGGCACCGCAATTTGCATAATTTTGCTTCACACCGCCGCATTGGTATCCCAGACTACGCCGTCACCAACGCCGCTGCCTGCACCATGACGTGTGGACACCGCTTGTGGAGAAAGTGGAGCACTGTTCCGCTTCACACCGGAGCCCTGGCCTCACCACAGCTCCAAGCTGACATAGACGCCACTGCCTGCATCGTGGTTTGGGGGCACTGCCTGTAGGTTACACGACGCACCGCCCCATCCCACACTGCAGCCTTGGCCCACTGACGCCAGCGCCATTAACTCCAGATCGTGAACCGACACCGCTGCTTGCACCGCGACCTGTGGGTCCTGCACGACGCATTGCCCCATCTCGCGCCGCAGCCTTGGGTCGACAGACGACAGCGCTTCAGCAACGACGACGCCGCTGCTTGGACCGTGACCTGTCTGCACCGCAACAAGCACTGCCCCACTTCACACTGCAGCCCTGGTCTCACAGATGCCGCTGGATGACCATCACCGAACCGCTGCCAGTACCGCAACCTGAGGGCACCGCAGGTCGCACTGCTCCACTTCACACCGCAGTCCCGACAGCTGCCGGCGCACCTGACATCAAACTCACGGAGTTCAATCTGCAACGCGTGTGACTTCAAGGGCCCAACGACTCCTGCACTGACTTCCGGAACTGACGCCTGCCAAAGCCGCTCCTCCGGAGCTCACCGCAAGGTCTGACGCCCTGCTTCTTCAAAGGTACTGTTTTACAGGTCTCCCCGACACGGTAGCTGGTCTGCGATGCCGCGACCTCCCAGAACTGTTGGATTTGTTTGTTCAGCCCCTGGCGGAGCTATTGACTTCAAGGAACTGTATATAAAGTCTATTTTTGCTTTATTCTTATTTTGATCACTGTATGTTGGATTTTTATCGTTTTGGTCTTGTTTTACACAGATAAATATTGGATATTTTTCTAAAACTGGTGTGGTGTCATTTTGTAGTGTTTTCACTTTATTACTGCTGGTTATGTGCAAATGCTTTACACACTGCCTCTGAGATAAGCCTGACTGCTCGTGCCAAGCTACCAAGGGGGTGAGCAGGGGTTATTTTAGACGTGTAATCCCCTTATCCTGACTAGTGTGGTGGATTCTGCCTGACTTAAGTACATAACCTAGCTAACCAGAAAACCCATTTCTAACACATAGGCAGAGGGAGTTCCCATAATCTAGACGCAAGTTAATTAGTCCCTCTCCTACCACTCTACAGAGTGTAGCCAGGAGCCAGCTTAGTAGTTTTCTTAAGGAGCAGAGAAGTCCAAAGCAGCAAGCTGCCAGATTCTTGGCCTGAACCTCCGTGGATAGCCTTTTGTCTATCCAAAATCATATCCAAAATCATAGGCTCTTGTCTGAATGGAAGGGTGTGGGAAGTGGTCCAAGACAATGCGGACAGTTGAGTTCCTACAAGCGGGAGGGATTGTTTCCTACAACTAAGACCTGTTTTATCCCCATACCGTTGCAGACAACTGTCAAACATCCAGTTTGTTACTTCTTTATGGCATACGTTTAACAGATTCAAGGTTTTGTTGGTGTCTGCAGTGACTGAGATGATCTGTGTCATCTGCATAGGAGACTAGGGCGATCCCATGAGACTGCACAATTTCTGCCAGTAGGCGTACATAGAGATTGAAGAGTGTGGGACTTTATGAATTTCCCTGTGGTACTCCACACTTCAATGCAAATGTTGTGGAGAGTGAGGAGTCCTGAACCTTAAAGCTCCTATGCTCTAGGAAAGCTGTGAGCCATTTGAGCGTGCTTCCAACTATTCATAACTCTTCTAGCCTTTGAATAAGGACAGGGTGTGATACGGTGTCAAAGGCCAGCAGAATCACTGCTGCTTAACCATCTTGGTCCAGAATAGCTCCGAGTTCTTCCATTGAGGCTAATAGAGCTGTTTCAGTACTGCTGCCCGGCCTGAACCCTGTTTGAGTTGGGTGTAGTGAGCCTCCAGAAAGGCGGCCAGATGCTTGTTAACATACTTTTGTATGGTCTTACTCACCCCCGAAATAGGGAGATGGGCCGATAATTCTCTGCCCGTAGGGGATCTGCTATGGGCTGTTGTAGGACTGGTTTAACCACTACATGTTTCCATGCCAAGGTGCCCATGCCACTGTGAAGCGAGTGGTTAAATAGGTTGGTCTCTTCGACCAGGATAGTGTTTTCTCCTCGCCTTAAAATATATGGGGGGCTGAGTCGAGCGGTCACCCTGATTTGATTGTCCTGAGGGTTTCCTCAGTCGCTTCTTGGCTCATTTGAGAAACAATAGTGCGCGGTGTTTGGGCATGGTCTGGCAGTTCAGCAGCATCATCTGCCACTGGTGAATATCCTAGATTGAGGGGGGGGATGTATAGTGTCATTGGATACTATCTCAATGTTCCCTACGTCCCGCTTTCAGTGGTTGCAGACACAGCGAGGCCCATCAGATAGCACAGAGTGCTGACAGAGCTCACTTGTCGGTAGGTTGTACGCGTCGAGGGGCCTGGAGAGTAGGTGATCTGCACTGGTGGCGGACGGGCAGGGGTTCTGGCCTCTGGCCCCAGTCAGCCGTGGACGGGCGAAGATGGGCTTGAATTTGGCGCATCCACTGCGCGTCAGCACTCCGGGCTCCAGTTGGCACGGACCAGAAAGAACATCAAAAATAAAATAGAGCACCGACCTAAGATGGTAGCTCTAGTGTTTGTAATCACGCTGAACAAGGCCAATGGGGTTGTGGCAGTTTTAAATAGTGGCCCTCCCTCCAACTCCTATGAATCAGTAATTTGCTCGTCACTTTTTAAAATCTAAACCTGTAAAGTGCAACTGTGCTATTTTTAAAAATGGGAGAAGTGCAGATTGCAATAAAAACAACCTTGCCCTCCCCAAACAGGTTAACTTTTCAATTGTTGGCTTTCCCTTCAAAATTGTGCTATTCGCAGAGGCGTAGTGCTGAGCAGGAACTGAGCTTCATTATTACCTCACCATCACCTGCATGCGTTTTAGCTGAGCTCTGTAGTCCCTCCCATTGTCTCTCAGCAAAGGGCACAACATGGACAGAGCTAGGCGGGCCAACGACTTGAAAAATCTCTAACCTTTATGATTGTCGTTCCCGTGTGTCTCTAACACCAAGCTGTCATAGGTGCCTGCATGTTGACACTGCTTCATCGTGGCCTGCCTCACCAACCAGCAACAACATACTGAATGTAAGGGTACGGAATTCATATCACCTGATGCTCAGGACATATTTCTTGGGGTTAAGTTCAATAAGTCTTTTTGTTTACTTTGATCAATGGACTAGTAGGTCCAACCTCCTGCAGCACAGATCCATTTGGCTGCCAGTTTACAGTGCCACAGTATGGTTGTAAGAAAGAAGATTGTCTGCTAAGGTGATATGTGCAGTCATAGGTATAAGAGGTTGAAAATTGTTGCTATGATTCATTAATGTAAAGTCTTTGCTATTAGGGTGACCACAAGGAAAAAAACTGAGTTGTAAGCAGAGTTTGCATTTCTGACGGTACTTGCAACATAAACAAGCATTGGCAAAGCCAATAGATCTCACCTATACCAGAGGTATTGGCTTTGGCAATGTCATTTTGCCACGTTGTACACTGGAGAGGCTGCTGTTCAGCATGACAAAAAGTTAGTGGTATGGAGTGTCTTAGAGTGGGGTGGGGGGAGTACAGTGTCATAGGCTGGATTTGTTGGAGTAGAGTGGAGTAGGGCAAGTAGAGTGCCGTAGAGTTGAGTAGAGGGGAGTAGAGTTCAGTGGCAGAGTGTCTCAGAGTGCAGTGTCATATAGTGGAGTGGCGTAGAGTGGAGTGAGGTGGAATAGGGTGGAGTGGGTTGGAGTGGACTGGAGTAGATTGGGGTGGATTGGACAAGAGTAGATTGGGGTGGATTGGATTGAGGTAGAATTGGTTGGATTGAGTGGAGCCGGGTGGATTGGAGTGGGTTGTCCGAATGGGGTGGATTGGATTGGAGTGGGGTGAATTGAAATGGGGTGAGGTGGGGTGGATTGGAGTGGGTGGATTAGATTAGATTGGGGTGGATTGGATTAAAGTACAGTGGTTTGGAGTGGGGTGAATTAGAGTGGAAGGGTGGATGGGACTGGATTGGAGGGGGTGGGGTGGGGTGGACTGGAGTGGTGTGAACTGGATTGGATTGGAGTGGGGTGGATTAGAATGTGGTGAGCTGGATGGATTGGACTGAGTGGGGTGGGTGGAATGGATTGGGGTAGAGTGGGGTGGATTGGACTTCTGTGGAGTGGGGTGGATTGGAGGTGGATTATACTGAGGTTGGGTGGATAGAAATGGGGTGGAGCGGGGTGGAATGGAGTGGGGTAAATTGGAGAGGGTGGATTGGATTGGTGTGGGGTGAATTGGAGTGGATTCAGGTGAACAGGATTGGAGTGGGGTAGATTGGACTTGGCTGGATTGTGGTGGATAGGATTGGAATGAAGTGGATTGGATTGGAGTAGGGTAGATTAGATTGGGGTGAGGCGGATTGGGTTTGGGTGAGGTGGATTGGAGTGGGGCAGATTCGAGTGGGGCAGATTGTTTTGGATTAGAGTGGAGCAGATTGTTTTGAATTGGAGTGGGGCTAATTGTTTTGGACTGGAGTAGGGCAGATGGTTTTGGATTGGACTGGGCTGGTTGGAGTGGGGCTGGTTGGAGTGGGGCGGGTTGGAGTGGGGGCTGGTTGGAGTGGGGGCTGGTTGGAGTGGGGCGGGTTGGAGTGGGGGCAGGTTGGAGTGGGGGCAGGTTGGAGTGGGGGCAGGTTGGAGTGGGGGCAGGTTGGAGTGGGGGCAGATTGTTTTGGATTAGAGTGGGTCAGATTGTTTTGGATTAGAGTGGGGCAGATTGTTTTGGATTGGAGAGGGGCAGATTGTTTTGGATTGGAGAGGGGCAGATTGTTTTGGATTGGAGAGGGGCAGATTGTTTTGGATTGGAGAGGGGCAGATTGTTTTGGATTGGAAAGGGGCAGATTGTTTTGGATTGGAAAGGGGCAGATTGTTTTGGTTTGGATAGGGGCAGATTGTTTTGGAGTGGGGCATAATATTTTGGATGGGAGTATGGCAGATTGCTTTGGATTGGAGTAGGGTAGGTTGGGAGGATTGGAGTGTGGTGGATTAGATTGGGGTGAGTGGGGTGGGGTGGAGGGGCTGCATTGGATTAGATTGGGGTGAGTGGGGTGGGGTGGAGGGGGCTGCATTGGATTAGGGTGGGGTAGATTGGATTGGTCTGGGGTGGATTGGATTGAGTGGGGTGAAGTGGGCGGATTGGAGTGGGATGTACTGCACGATTATATGTTAAAGCACCATTTCAGAAATTACACATAAGAAAAAAGCAATATCGCTTTGCAATAACATAATCCTCATGTTTTGATTTCAGGCTTCCAGGTATAGTCCTAGCAAACTTTTACGAATTATATTTTCATATAAGTAAACATACATGTACATCTCCCTAAAAATTATTTGAGTGGTCAAATGGAACATGTCGGAGAGCTCAGACTGTGCGAAATTGGCAACCTAGGTACTGCAGTGGAAGTGGAATCAGAGTTTATTTATATTAAGATATCGAGTGAAGGTTACAAAAATAATTTGCAAGGTTGCTTCTTTAAAAGTAAGAAAGAGAGCAAGGATACAATTAGAGCAATGAAATAGCCTTAACTGTGATATAATCAAGCATAACGAAAGTGCTGGCATGCTCGGAGGCTTTGTGTGATCAGAAAACCAGCCTACACAGAGATCGTTCATAAAGAGCCACTGCATATGTAGAGTCTGGGGATATTCAATGAAATGAAATAAATGAAATACCAGCATTTGTAAAGCGCACGCTGGGGGCCCTGGGGAAGATTAAGCAAGCTATTGCCCAGAGTCACATGGTGCTGGGCTAACCTGTCACCGGCACCGAACCGGGAACCCCGTGGTCGGAGTCAGGCACCCTGGCCGCTGCGCCACACCTCTTCCACGGAATGAGGAGAGGCGGAATACATAGGACCTCTGGCTCTTCTGGAGTAAAGGACTCAGAAGATGGGCCCTCTCCACGAACCTATCGGGCCTGGGGTCGCCGGCAAGTGATCCCCATACAATAGGTGAGCACCATGGGCAAGCAATGAGAGACTAATTGTTGACACGTGGGGTCAGTTTGAGGATACAGATAGGCAATAAGCACTCCCCGGGTTCCTATGATCTATGGGAGGGACATGACTGACTCCTTTGCAGTTTCTCGTCCCCTATTCAGGGCCCCCAGGTGACGTTCCCATCATCCACTTGCCCACAGATTAAAGGGTCGGGGTATCATCAGATTCCCCCACCTGCCCATGTGGTTTTGTTTGGGTTGCATTTGCTATTGTGTACTATTGGATTCTGTGTACATTCAATCTAACTTAATGTTGTATATTCTTTGAACAAATTTAATATATTCATTATACACAGTGTTGTGAAACTAGGCTCGCTGACTCACTTTCGCTTGTGTTCATTCTAGGACTGATAATCAAGGTCTTCCCAGCGAGCCAAATATACTTCAGCAGCTTCCACGTTATAAGAAGGACCATTTAATTTTGGGGCGTTGCTTGACGGGCCAGCATTGTGGACGCGCATTAAATGCAGTCCCAGTCCACGGCCCTCAGTCCCTCGTGATGCTGCTCCTAGATACACTGTAATCCCGCCGCAGAGCAGGAGTCCAGTTAGCTGCAGCTCAGTTCTAGACGTGTCATAGTTCTTCACCTGGCCATGCCCCGCTGGCAGTGGTGATGCTGCACAGGACCCTGACCCAGATGATGATGATGGATTAAACCCAGATCAGTTGACTGGGGGTGAGTGTTTGATTTGCTCTAACGCTCCGTCCATCATCCCCTTTGGTACCAGATGACAAAATGGCAGGTGCCACCCGCGGGAGCGCCGAGCAGGGTGTGTAACCACAGCACACAGCCCAGAAGGTGAAGAGGTGGGGGGCGGCCGTTCACACCAGTGCACCCCTCCAGGAATCCCCCATCAAGTGTACATAACTGCGGGTCCCCTTGGAAACAGGTCAGAAAAAAAAGGTTATGAGGGCACGTCTGTCTGCCCTTCCTATACAGTGCACACCCAGCCGGGGTTACTGCCAGCCTCCCACTTGAGCTGTGGTCGACACCATGACCTGGAAGACACTATGGTGGGTGCCACCCAAAGGTCCCCCAGGTGAGGAATGTAAGCGCTGCACCCAGGGACCAAAGCTAGAAGCGGAGGAGTGGCTCCCATCCCCCATCTGGTGTGGATTGACATAGCTCCAATGACAACGGGGCCCACATAGACTTAATTAACAAGTGCCCTCGATGAGGAGTGCCAGTGTATGCAATGGCTGCGTTGTGGCGCAGCTGATCAATCAGGGCGCTCAGAAACCTCCACTAAATGTCACCACAGCAGGTGCTTTATTTACAGGTTAACTAAGATCGGTAATGCAGTTGTTGTGAAGTACTGTCATCAAATAGCGCCTCCTTCTGGGTGGGTGCAACTGGTTTTTTATTGTATCAAAATATAAGAGTGCATGCATGTTTGTCATCAGCTCTCCATGAAATTGGTGTTACAGCATGAGAGGAAGTGCATTGTTTCTATAGTATTTACAAGCATTGGTGGCAAACACGTGCGTAAGCAGTGCTGTGCATTGTTTGCTTATTTCTTATACTGGGCTGGAAATAGACCACACACAGCACAATAGTACGTTTTGTGGGGTAAACAATCCTCTCTTCACTCGCCAAACTTTCCTTTCAAGAGTTAGGGTCACGTGTTTCACTTGCTCACTCAGTGCATTTCAACGTGGCTCTTTCTACCCTGCCATTTTCAAATGGTACCAGTCACCGCTGCGCCGCGTCAAAGATCACTTTGGCGACAGGGGCTGGACATTCAGTGAGGTAGGGGGTGCCCCCTGGCTGCCAAAGGTGCTGGTGAGTTTTGGAATGCTCTGCGGTAAGAAGAGGTCAGGGGAGCTAAGGTGGGAACTAAGACTAAGAAATATGAAAACTGTTCATTGAAAAACATCCGGAAATTACTGCCAGAGAGTAGATAACCTGCCAGAGAATATCTAAATGGCATAGACACATAAAATCGCCATTAAATCTCTGATCGATGCTCGGTCACATAGTCAACTTAAACAAACCTATTTTTTCACAAGATTATTCAGTCTCCTTAGAGACTGTCAAAACTGCACTGGCGACTATATTTCAAGTCGCCATTGCAGGGTATTGGGTAAAGTTTTCAATAAGCAATAATCGCGCCTCGGTTAGACCTCATTGGCTACGATACTGCCGCTGCGCAAAGCTAAATATGTCAGTGTGAATTACATGCCCCCTCGTTGTAGTACCTCATGTTAGAGAGAGCTAGGAAACCATGTTTTAGTGTGGCGGCATTAGTATAACACTGTTGACTTATGGCTGTCAAAATAATTAATGTGGTAGCGTTATATCTGCAATTTCGATCAGCTCTCCGGCGCCAAACGTTTCCCTTAGACGCGCAGAGGACTCTGGGAAATTGTATGGTAAGTAGCTTGTTGGACCAAGCACTACACTAGTTCAGGTGTTTCATGTTGGGGCTTGGTGCTAGCCGATGTGCATTGTAGAAATGGAAGTAGCAGCATCCTCACAGTCTTTAACTATATACCACAGGAGGCCTGGAAATAATTTAGCTGAAATATAAATAATACTGCCATTTACTGCAGGTGTGCCGTTTCACGGAGCTATACTGTTGAACTTGCAGCACTCAGATGTAAGAGGTACAATTTTGGCTTCATTGTTTTCAAATCATCACTCCTCCATATCTAAAATTCAAGGGATTCATTTTATTAAAACGGTATATTATTAACCACCCAAGAGAAACAACTGTGGTTTAGACTGCAGATTATTTTTTTGGGTCTGGAATTCGTGCTCGGTTCAGATACATTAAATCAGGGATCTCCAATCTGTCCATCACGAGCTACTGGCAGCTCGCGGTCACCCTTTGAGCAGCTTGCAGTCCAACATCTCCCTTTAGGCCTGTTTCAGCCCATTTTTATTGTTTCGCTAAATTTAAGGCCCATTTGCAGTACTTGCCCCCCTTACCCAAACCAGCTGCCCAGATTGGCTGAATTCAGCTTAGCCCTGGGCGAGGAGGGGTGAAGCGGGTGATGGCAATGCCAAAACCCAGCACAAGCAGCATTAGACTGCCCACCCTAAACCACACTGCCTGCCTTCTGCAGCTTGGCACAGAACTTGCATCCTGCACTAGCCAGTCCTGCCAAGTACCACGCATCAGGCGTTAGATTAACACATTTTAATGTTGTGGTCTGCATTACCACATTAAAATGCATCATCATGCATTTTGAGCGCCGTGATCACCTCCGTGCTGTGAGGTGTGAAGCAGGGTGGCCTCGACTGTCTGAGCTGCATTTGATTACAGCTGCGCGGCATCCAAGTGCTCTGCTAAATAAGGGACAGCCGTCCTCGGGACTGCAGCTCAGAAGGGATGGCAGGAGCATTGTGAGCCCTGGAGTCGGCCCACAGAGCCGCCCTGCGGCGCTTACAGCCTGCCACTCGGGCGCTGCTGTGTATCTTCTGGTGCGCAGCAGAGAGACTGTGTGCAGTCAGTGCTACTGGCCGCGAGTCAGGCCAGCACTGTTTTTAATAAATGTAAACTATTATCACTCAAATTGCCTGACAGCCTAATTGCACCTGAACTCGTCTGCCTTCGGACTTGTGTTTGGCTGGTGGCAGGTCAGGTCAGGTCCCGGTCAATGCAGGCTATGGCAAGATGTTTATTTTCAATTTCCTGCCTGCCCGGCCGAGCCCTCAGAGATTGCTGCTGCTGCCGCCCGGCGCCGAAGTGAATGTGCTCGACCTCCTGCCTACACATGCTGCTGTACAGCCCCTTGTCGTGGCCGTCCCCTGGGGTTGTGTCCGATCACGGGCTTCGTGACTCTCAGAGCAGGTACCACTCATTTCCGAATCAGTTTCATGTATGTTTTTTTTTATTTATTTAATGCAGTTTTATATAGCGCAGACTTTACCAAAAGGTGTCAGAGCACTTTACAATAGAACCAAGTAAGTACATAAGAAGATTTACATGCTAACAAGTTACATATACAATCAGGATAGTTAAAAAAAAACTGAATGTGGCTAAATTAGATTAATACAGGTGTTAATACAGGTGTTAGAAATGGGGGTCTCTAGTTGGCAGAGGTAGGTACCTTTGCTTCTAGTCAGGGTAAGGGGGATACACACTTTAGATAACCCTGCTCACCTCCTTGGTAGCTTGGCACGAGCAGACAGGCTTATCCCAAAGGCAATGTGTAAAGTATTTGTACCAACACTCACAGTAACACAGTGAAAACACCACAAATGGACACCACACCAGTTTAGAAATATAAAATATCTTTATCTAAACTAAACAAGACCAAAACGACAAGAATCCAACATACAGGAACTCAGTAGAATGTCTTTAAAAAGGTTGTTGCAAAAAATAAACTTGTAGATGATCAAATGCGACACTCAGTCTCAAAGTACCTGGGATGCGTAACGCAAAACAACCAAAAGGGGCGCAGAGAAGGCAATGCGTCGGTTCTTGCTGCGCTCCAGTTCCGATGCGACAAGATGGCGCCTTCATGCGATGCGGCAACGTAGAGGCGATGTGTGCACGCCCGACGGCCATGCGGCGAACTCAGTGGTTTTCTGAGCCGCGACAGGCCCTGCGACACGCTTCTCCGGTGATGCGACGACACCCTCGGTGACGGCGACACGCTTCTCCGGTGTTGCGACGGTGATCAGCATCGGCGCGCTTCCTCAGCGATGCGACGGCCCTGCGACACGCTTCCCTGGTGATGCGACGGCACCCTCTGTGCGGCGGCACGCTTCTCCGGTGATGCGACGGCGAACAGCGGCAGCGGCGACACGCTTCCTCGATGATACGACAGCGGCTGCTGCGGAGGCGTCACGCTTCTCTCTCGTTGCGTCGCGCTTCCAGCTCCCCACAGCAAAAAGGCCTCACACACAGTTACAGGCCCTCCTGGCAGACTGGAACTCCCAGCAAGGAAGTTCAGGGAAGCTGGGGGTGAAGTCCTTTTGTGCCTGGGACTTCAGAAACAGGAGGCCAGCTCTTCTCAGGCCCTTGGAGACTTTTCTTCAGATGGACACAGCAAAGTCCTTCTTCAAGCAGGGGACACAGAACACAGCAAAGTCCCTTAGTCCTCTCCTCAGTAGAAACAGCAAACTGCAGGCCAACCCCAGACACACAGCAAGGGCAGTACTTCTCCTCAGTCTCTTCAGCTGATCTTCTTTGGCAGGGATTCCTCTTGATCACGAAGTAGTCTAACTTTCAGGGGTTTCAGCTCTCATATTTATACCCCAAAAGTCTTTGTTCTCTATGTGTGAGGGTTCCTGGACCCAGTCCAAACCAGTTCTGGGTGCACTCTGCCAGTGCACAACTTCTCCCTTTGTTAGTGTGGGCCAGGGTCATCAGACACACCGCATGAGGTGGAGCCAGCATTGTGGAAGGCAGGCACAGCCCTATTCAGGCGCAGGTGCTACTCCTCCCACCACTCCAAATGCAGATAGGTCTATTCAGCATAGCGCTGACGCACCCAGACTCCTGGAGCCACCCCAGCACCTGTCACTCTCAAACCAGACAGTCAATCCACAGACAGGCAGAGGCACACAGAAAGGTTGAACAAGAAAATAGCCACTTTCTAAAAGATGTGTTATTAAATTCTGAGTTCAGGGATACCAGATTCCAAATTTATATCTTGCTCCTATGGGAAGATATGCAGGTAAACATGTTACACAGCATTCCCCATTCTGTCCTATGGGCAAGATATCCTTTCAATAGTGAAAAACGAAATTGGCAGTATTTCACTATCAGGACATGTTACCCACACTAGTACTTGTCCTACCTTTCACATACACTGCACCCTGCCCAGAGGGGTACCTTGGGCCTACCATAGGGGTGTCCAATGTGTAAGAAAAGGGAAGGATAAGGCCTGGCAAGTGGGTACACTGGCCAGGTCAACATGGCAGTTAACAAACTGCGCACAGGCACTGCAGTGGCAGGCCCGAGACATCTTTTCAGCGCTACTCATGTGGGTGGCACAATCAGTACTGCAAGCCCACTAGTAGCATTTGAGTTACTAGCCCTGGCACACTCGGTGCACTTTACTAGGGACCTACTGGTAAAACAAATATACCAATCATGGATAACCAATCACAATAGCAATTTATACAGAGAGCATATGCACTTTAGCACTGATCAGCAGTGGTAAAGCGCCCAGAGTCCTAAAGCCAACAACCACAGGTCAGGAAAAAGATAGGGGGAAGAGGCAAAAAGTTTGGGGCTAACCCTGCAAAAAGGGCCATTTCCAACAACAGGTATATAATACATAATTACAAAGTTGAGTTCAAGTGAATGCCAAGCGGCCGTGAGGGTCATCAAATGGGTTGAATTATTTCTGGAAGTATGTACAAGTCATTAGCCGAGTGTGCGCCTTCATTACGAAGTCAGAGGCAAATATATATTGTTTTAAATTGTTTTTATTTAAAACGTGCTCAGTAGACAGTATATTCAGGAGAGAGTTACATCAGATTACCATATCTTCTCTTCTGTATCTTCAATGTTACATAAATCTGTACAGTGGATATTTAATACATGCCATGACAATCCCTACGCTATTTCTTTTATAAACCTCTACAGGTCTGCCAGGCTCCCCATATCTTCTCCCATTTCCTCGGGCACCCCTACTCTTGTATATTGTTTGTTCTGCTTGACAGCACCTATCTAAATCAGATTTCCACTCCCCTATTGTTGGGATGTTGGTTGCCCCCCATTTCCTTGCCATACTCCGCTTTGCAACTCCCAATGCCAATGCTAGTCATTGTCTTGTGTCTCTCGGGCAGTCTTCCTCCCCAGTGATCATGAGTATAAATCATTTCGGCGCCAGCGGTACCTCTACCCCGTAACTTCCGCTAATACTTCTCCCACTCTTTGCCAGAATTCTTGTAGCTTTAGGCACTCCCATAACAAGTGATAAAAGTTCCCTTCAAGCCACACCCTCTCTGACACTGTGTATCTTCACTCCGCCCCATTCGGTGTAACACTGTCCTGGAATAGTATACCCGGTGAAGGTTTTTCAACGGAATCAACTGGGATCTCGCCCTTATCGCCACTTCTCCTGGGCCCTGCAATGCCACCATCCACTCCTCATCTTCCAATGAGCCAATATCACCCTACCAGGTTGCTCTTAGCGGACCTAATCGTTCCGGAGCGTTGTTGACTATTTTTTTTTATAAAGCAAGGAGATGGCCTTATCGTGTAGTTTCTCAGTCAGTATTCTGTCTTCTAAAGGTCAAGCCTCTTCCAGTGTCTCCCCTTCAGTGAGATAGTTTCTTGTGGCATGTCCCAGTTGCAAATACCGCAACCATTTCCCTTTTCCCATCTCATATTCAGCCTGCAGGGTCGCAAATGTAATGAAGGCCTGACCCCTCCAGATATCACCCAATGGCTCAAGGCCCAGTAATTCCCATTTAGCGAACCCCCGCAGTTCGCTCACCTTTCCCAACTTGGTAGTGTTCCACAGTGGGGTCATCCCTGTAAGCTTTCCTTTTCAGCCCAGAAATTTTGTGGCAGCATGCCAGGCCAGCGCTGTTTGGGTATGCTGTGGCAAGCTCTTCGTCAGTTGCTTAGTGTATAGCAGTGCTCGGGGACCTCCCTTGCTCATGGCTAGTCTGTCTATCCTATATGCTGATTCGGACCTCTCCTCGAACATCAACCCATTGACTGTTACTAATTGAGCCACCCAATAGTAGCTTTGGATGTCCGGAATTGTTAAGCCTCCATCATGGACCCCTTTCTGTAGCTTGCATAGCACAATCCTTGGCGCACCGCTGCCCCACAGCAAAGACCGCAACTCTGCCTCTACTCTTTGAAAGAATAATGGGGGTACCACATCCGGCGTATTTTGCAATTAATATAATAACCGGGGGCGGGCCATCATCTTAAATAACGCCGCCCGCCCCATCAAAGTGAGCGCAAGGTCTGCCAGTGCCTGACGTCTACATTGAGTCTGTCTAACTGCATCCCCAGGTTACAGCGATAGAACTCTTGAGCGTTTTGAGTTATATAGACTCCTAAGTATGGGAAATCTCTCCTCTCAATCGGCACCACGAATCTCGAGGTTAGCTCTGGGGTGCCCCCAGCCAATGGGAAAAGTAGCGATTTACCCCAATTAATTCGATACCCAGAGTACTCCCCGTAGGTGCAGAATATCTGAAGTATTCTGTCGATTGACTGCCGAGGTTTCCTAACATACAGCAGGATGTTGTCCGCATACAGAGAGATGTGTTCTTTCCATTCCTCCATAATCGGTATCCCCCAGATCAGAGGGTCCCGACGTACCCACGGCGCAAGGGGCTCCAAGGCCAGGGCAAATAAGAGTGGGGAAGAGTGGGCAACCCTGCCTCGTTCCTTTCTGGAGAGAGAATATCCGAGACACCATGGCATTAACTCGTTCTCTAGCCAAAGGCTGCTGATAAAGCAGCCTGACCCACCTCACGAACCCTGGTCCAAAACCAAACCTATCCAGCACTTCAAAGAGGTAGTTCCATTCCACACTGTCTGAGGCCATTCTGGCATCCAGGGATAGGAGCGCCATCTGATCGTCTGCGATTTCCTCTGTGAGGTGAGGGACCCCAAACAATCTACACAGGCTTAGTCTGGTACCCCTATGGGGCATAAACCCCGATTGATCAGGGTCAACAAGGGAGGTAATCACCTTGCCCAGGTGCAAGGATAGAAGCTTCGCTAGGACCGTTACTACATAGTTGAGCAAGGAGATTGATCTGTATGAACTGCAGTCTGAGGTATTACGACTATTACCGCAGTCCTCTGATCTGGGGGGAGAGGGGGAGTATACCATCCTGTTTAGCTTCCAACAGCATGTCCAGCAGATGGCCTGCCGTCTCTTGCAACGTACATTTCCACTGGGAGACCGTTGGGTCCCACTGCTTTACCTGACTGCAGAGAGAGATGCCGCCTTTATCTCTTCAATCGTTAAGTCACCTTCTAACATCGCTTTATCTTCCTGTGACAGGCGTGGCAACACAATATCCTGTAGGAAATCACTACAGTCTTGCACTGTCTTTGATGAAGAGGAAGCATATATTTCCTCATAATACGTTGCGAATTTCTCCGCCACGTATTTCCCCCTGACGTATCTATGGCCTTCATCTACCAGTCCGGGAACCAATCTACCAGTGGCCCTCTTCTTGTCTAACCAGGCTAGTAGTTTATTCGCTTTGTCCCTAGCATTGTAAAGTCTATGCTGTGTGGCAAGCGCTTGGGCCCTTGCCCTATCTTCTAGCAGTTCTCGTAATTCCTTTTGACGGAGCCGCAACTGATGCTGCTCGTCTCCCAACTCATCCCCTCCCTCAGTCACTCGGGATTCTAGCCACATTATGTCATCCTCCAGGGCTTGACACTTGAGCAGTTTCTCTTTCTTCTCGGCGCCCATTCGTGCTTGGGTCCGACCTTGAAGCACCGTTTTGAAGGTCTCCCAGAGAGTCACTTTGGAGTCCACGACCCCACATTGTCAGCAAAAAATACTTCTGCTCCCTTCCTCGTATCTTCCTTGAAATCATGGTCTTTAAAGTACCAGGGGTCTATCCGTGAGGCAATGTGTAGTCTTTTCTTGGGCCAATGAGTCCCACCTCCACCGGGGAATAGTCGGACACCCCACGTGCTCTATGAGTTGCGCCTATAAATTCTCCCAGACCAGTGAGTTGCGTTATCATGTAGTCCAGTCTTGAAAGGCTCCCACTAGCTGCCGACAAATGAGTGTATTGTTTGTCAGTGGGGTGTTGGTGCCTCCATATGTTGCCCAGTCCCATAGCTCTTAAGAATCCCCCCAATGGGCCCACCCTTCACCCTGACACTGGCCGCCTAGCATCACCCATCTCTGCGCATATAATATCATTCATATTGCCCCCTAGGATTAATTGTCCCTCCGGGATCTCCAGTAACAGGGAACCCAGTGTCTCCAGTGTGGAGGCCTGTAGCCCCGGCGGAACCTAAATGGAACATATGTTTACTGTCTTCCCTTTCCAGGTCCTACTGACCGCTACGTAACGTCCCAATGTGTCAGCCCAAACCTTCCCTTGAATAAATGGGAGTGTCCTTCTGACGAGCACCCCTACTCCCCTGGATCCAGTAGTGTACCCAGCATGAGCCAATAGGGTACAGCCAAATCTATTTAGAGCCTTACATTGATTACCTTTTAAGCGTGTCTCTTGTAAAAGAACAATATCAGGCAAAAGTCGTTTTATGTATTGCAAGACCACTAAATGCCTTTTGTTCTTGGATCATTGAATTACCTTGTCTGCTTGTTTGATGACAACCCTCCCCCTTGTGTTCTCCCTGAGCCTGTAAATTAGTCAGTTGAGTATTTATATCAACTAACAACTGGTCCCAACCCCCCACCTCCCCCCACTATGCTACCCTACTAATAAGGTTGTGCAGACCCCAACTTCTGAACCCGAAGTGTGTCTGTCGCACCAAAACTTGCATCTAACAACTATAACTGGGGGTGTCACGGCCGCTCTAATGTGAGTATATCACAGAGGGGTTACCAAAACCAAAAAAGCACACCTTTGAGGAAGAACCTTACAAACGCAGTCACTTTCAAATTCCCTAGCTAAGTCTACGGCATTGAATTAGCTACTCATATATATCAAATTGAAGGAAGTGTCAGTGTCTGTGACAAGGTAGTCTCTCGATCTCTTTATCTTGCCATAGCTCTCTTGGCCCTGGCCCACTTTTACCTCAATTATGAGTATACATCTTAATCAGAGTCCTTTCCACTCATTCCGGGAGCCGGTTCCATCGTTTCCTCTCTGTCTTGCGGTTCCTGTTGTACCATGCCGCTCTCTTGACCCTGTCGTCCTTGTCCGCGATTTCTGCCTTTGCTTCTTTCTCAATTCACAGGTCACCAACCCTCAAGCCACTCCCAAGCTTCTTCCGGAGTAGTGAAATGCCATGTCTTGCCCTCTGCTATCACACCCAGTTTTGCCAGAAATAGCATCATATATTTAAGCTTGCGGTCTCTCAGTTCCCGCTTCACCGCTTCGAAACTTCTTCTTTGACGTTGTACCTGCAGTATGAAGTCTGGGAAAAAACGGATTTGGGCGTTTTCAAATCGTAGATCTCCCATAGATCTAGCAGCCTGGAGAATTGCATCCCGATCTCTGTAATTAAAGATTTTTGCTATGATTGTCCTTGGGGTGGGGGCCCCAGGTTTAGGTGGGGGTACCGGTGCACGGTGTGTTCTTTCAATCGAAAAGAATTTGGACAGTCTCTTGGGCTTTAGTACTTTCACAATAAAGTTTTCCTAAAAGAGTTCGGCGTTGGGACCTTCCGCCCCTTCTGGGACTCCCACCACCCTTCCTTCCTGGTCTTCGAGTCTCGCCGCCATTTCGGTGGCCTGTTGTGTAAGCGATTATACTTGAACTTCTAGGCGCTTGGTTGTGGATTGGAGCAGAGATACGTTTGTCTATGCTGTCATGACTTTGTCTGAGAGTTTCTGTAGGTCTCCCCTAATCAGGTTCGTTTCAATCTTTACAGTGTCAATTTTGGGCTCCAATACTCCTTTTAAGTCATGAATAGCAGCCATAATTGCTTCTAGTGAAGGCTCCGCATTTTCTTCTGCCTGTAAGGCCACAGCGTTCTTTGGGACTGCATAGTTGTCCATTTTGTTGTACTGGGGAGCTCCCACACTTTTAGGTTTTCCCATTCTGTTCCCAGCTTATTCGTAGGGTATCGCCCTCACCCAGTTACAGCACCGCTCAGTCTTGTGGTTCCTCCCGTTTAATACTATGTGTTTAATATTTGGCAAAGGTCTCTCAAGTGGCGGTGTGGAGGGCTGGGAAATGCCACTGGTTGCCTCTGCTGTCCTGAGTTCCTACTTGCAGTCGCCCCCTTGTGTTTCTTATTGCCTCTACAGGACAGTTATTTCGTTGATCCTGCCACTTTTTTGTTTTCAGTAGTCTCTGTTTTGTCAGCTGGGTTAGGCCAGTTTTCTCTTCACTGTTGGCGACCCTCCAAATGTTACCCTTTTTTCAGGCGTGGGCTCACTCTCGACCGGTTACTCTTTCAGGCAGGTTGAGGCCTGCGTCACCTCCAGCTCAACCTCACTTTTTATACACTGGCCTTTTGTAGGTCTATCCCCCGGTTTGGGGTCTGCGGTGTATCTTCACTCCAGTAGGTGGTGCTGGACGCTGTCCCACTTGGGGCGTGATTGACACGCCGCCTGTCCTGGTGTTCTGTCGCCACGCGAGATGGCGCAGGGCCCCCGCACGAGCCTCTTGCGCCCCCCCCTGCCTATGGGCGCTAGTTGTGTTCGTTTCACCCCTTTGCTGCTCCGGCATAAATGGTCCCCTGAGGAACTACCTATCCCCTCTGTACACTGGTATTTATGGAGGGGATGGGGGGGAGGGGAAGGGGGGCGTCTCGCACGCTGCGCCTCCTTACTGCCTCCTCTGTTTTGCGACCACCACACCGCGCTACCAGTCTGCGGGAGCCGGCTTCCTGGAACCTGCAGCCCTTTCACTCGTGGCCTTCGGACCTTGACACACCTGCCCTCCAGCACAGGTAAGGGGTGTTTGGATGAGGCACCTCCTTACAGCGTCTCTCCCCTGTCCGTTGGGTCCGTTCCGTGTGCTGCGTGTGCAGCTGCCTGTCTTCCGGAGCAGGATGGATTGGAATGGGTTGTCTGAATGGGGTGGATTGGATTGGAGTGGGGTGAATTGAAATGGGGTGAGGTGGACTGGACTCAGGTGGATTAGATTGGGGTGGTGTGGATTGGATTAAAGGAGGGTGGTTTGGAGTGGGGTGAATTAGAGTGGAGGGGGTGGATGGGACTAAATTGGAGGGGGTGGGGTGGACTGGAGTGGTGTGAATTGGATTGGATTGGAGTGGGGTGGATTGGAATGTGGTGAGCTGGATGGAATGGACTGGGTGGGTAGATTGGAGTAGAGTGGGGAGGATTGGACTTCTGTGGAGTGGGGAGGATTGGAGGTGGATTAGACTGAAGTTGGGTGGATAGAAATGGGGTGGGGTAGAGTGGGTGGAGTGGGGTAAATTGTAGAGGGTGGATTGGATTGGCGTGGGGTGAATTGGAGTGGGGTAGACTGGGTTGCAGTGGGGTGGATTGGATTGGATTCAGGTGAACAGGATTGGGGTGGGTGGATTGGAATGGGGTAGATTGGACTTGGCTGGATTGTGGTGGATAGGATTGGGGTGGATTGGATTGGAGTACGGTAGATTAGATTGGGGTGAGGTGAGGTGGATTGGGTTTGGCTGACGTGGATTGAGTGGGGCAGATTGTTTTGGATTGGAGTGGGGCAGATTGTTTTGGATAGGAATGGGGCAGATTGTTTTGGATTGGAATGGGGCAGATTGTTTTGGATTGGAGTGGGGCAGATTGGAGTGGGGCAGATTGGAGTGAGGCAGATTGGAATCTCTGTCGGTGTCGGCCGAGATGTGTTGCTACTGCTTCGACGTGCTTTACTGTCACCTGTACGGGGTGGGGGCGCCGTCAATGCAGCTCAGTGAGAGGTGTTTTCTCTCCCCCGTCACCCACCAGAGTTTGCCCTGAGCCTAGAGACTCGTGCTTGCTGAGGATTGAGGTGAGCGCCCGCGCGAGGCAAAATGGCGGCTCCCACAGCGCTGCCCACGTGGTGGGTGTTGTGCCCCAGCGCCCTTTCGGGGTCTGCGTGCGCCTCGAGAGCCTAGGGACACCGGGGGTGAGTCCGACCCTTCCCTTTCCACAAAGCTCTGGCGTACTTGGCTCACTCTCGGTTTGGAAAAGGGGCCCAGGATGCCTGCCCCCAACATGGACGACACTGGTGACTCCTTCCCCCGTGCTGAACTTTTACCTACTCATCCCTCCCTGGACTATGCCTGACCTCAAGAGGACCTCCAGCTCTCGTTTTGCCGAACTTCAGACATTTCTCTTTTGCTGGACTGCCTTATCTCTTTCTCCCCCTCAGGTCCCCCTCGCGCCAATCTCAGCCTCCGACTCTTCTCCCCCTCCCACCCCTCTCTACCCCCTTTGATGTTTCATCTCTCCGTTCACTCTGTTAATATGTAATTTTGAGTTGCCCAAGCCTAATCGCTGGTAAAATGTAATCATGAGTAAAGTCACTATTTGTGTATATATGCTTAGATATAACTCTAACCACTAGTATATGTAGTAGACCTTTGTACTTACTACCATTCCTAGGAGTTTAGCGTTTATCCATTTGTATCTCTTCCTTGAGTGACTTTGCAACTTGTACATTTGCAATTTTTTTCTGTGTGCATCTCTTCCTTGTGTGATTCTACAATTTGTACATTTGCAATTTCTTCTTTTTCTGCTTGTATTTCTTTCGTAACGCATGTAATTCAAAGTCCTTATGTAACGCTACTGGTTCTTTTGTAAAGCCCTCTGACGCAGGGGGAGGGTGCCGAACTTCAGACATTTCTCTTTGCTGGACTGCCTTATCTCTTTCTCCCCTCAGGTCCCCCTCTCGCCAATCTCAGCCTCCGACTCTTCTCCCCCTCCCACCCCCACCGCTCTCTACCCCCTTTGATGTTTCATTTCGCCGTTCACTCTGTAAATATGTAATTTTGAGTTCCCAAGCCTAATCGCTGGTAAAATGTAATCATGAGTAAAGTCACTATTTGTGTATATATGCTTAGATATAACTCTAACCACTAGTATATGTAGTAGACCTTTGTACTTACTACCATTCCTAGGAGTTTAGCGTTTATCCGTTTGTATCTCTTCCTTGAGTGACTTTGCAACTTGTACATTTGCAATTTTTTTCTGCTTGTATTTCTTTTGTAACGCATGTAATCCAAAGTCCTTATGTAACGCTACTGGTTCTTTTGTAAAGCGCTCTGACACCTTTGGGTAATGTTCGCTATGTTCGCATTTCTTTTGTAACTCATGTAATTCAAAGTCCTTATGTAACGCAACTGGTTCTTTTGTAAAGCGCTCTGACACCTTTGGGTAATGTTCGCGCTATATAAAATCGCATTAAATAAATAAAAATAAAAAAAATAAATGTTTATTTTCAATTTCCTGCCTGCCCGGCCGAGCCCTCAGAGATTGCTGCTGCTGCCGCCCGGCGCCGAAGTGAATGTGCTCGACCTCCTGCCTACACATGCTGCTGTACAGCCCCTTGTCGTGGCCGTCCCCTGGGGTTGTGTCCGATCACGGGCTTCGTGACTCTCAGAGCAGGTACCACTCATTTCCGAATCAGTTTCATGTATGTTTTTTTAAATTTATTTAATGCAGTTTTATATAGCGCAGACTTTACCAAAAGGTGTCAGAGCACTTTACAATAGAACCAAGTAAGTACATAAGAAGATTTACATGCTAACAAGTTACATATACAATCAGGATAGTTAAAAAAAAACTGAATGTGGCTAAATTAGATTAATACAGGTGTTAATACAGGTGTTAGAAATGGGGGTCTCTAGTTGGCAGAGGTAGGTGCCTTTGCTTCTAGTCAGGGTAAGGGGGATACACACTTTAGATAACCCCTGCTCACCTCCTTGGTAGCTTGGCACGAGCAGACAGGCTTATCCCAAAGGCAATGTGTAAAGTATTTGTACCAACACTCACAGTAACACAGTGAAAACACCACAAATGGACACCACACCAGTTTAGAAATATAAAATATCTTTATCTAAACTAAACAAGACCAAAACGACAAGAATCCAACATACAGGAACTCAGTAGAATGTCTTTAAAAAGGTTGTTGCAAAAAATAAACTTGTAGATGATCAAATGCGACACTCAGTCTCAAAGTACCTGGGATGCGTAACGCAAAACAACCAAAAGGGGTGCAGAGAAGGCGATGCGTCGGTTCTTCCTTCGCTCCAGTTCCGATGCGACAAGATGGCGCCTTGATGCGATGCGGCAACGTAGAGGATGTGTGCACACCCGACGGCCATGCGGCGAACTCAGTGGTTTTCTGAGCCGCGACAGGCCCTGCGACACGCTTCTCCGGTGATGCGACGACACCCTCGGTGACGGCGACACGCTTCTCCGGTGTTGCAACGGTGATCAGCAGCGGCGCGCTTCCTCAGCGATGCGACGGCCCTGCGACACGCTTCCCTGGTGATGCGACGGCACCCTCTGTGCGGCGGCACGCTTCTCCGGTGATGCGACGGCGAACAGCGGCAGCGGCGACACGCTTCCTCGATGATACGACAGCGGCTGCTGCGGAGGCGTCACGCTTCTCTCTCGTTGCGTCGCACTTCCAGCTCCCCACAGCAAAAAGGCCTCACACACAGTTACAGGCCCTCCTGGCAGACTGGAATTCCCAGCAAGGAAGTTCAGGGAAGCTGGGGGTGAAGTCCTTTTGTGCCTGGGACTTCAGAAACAGGAGGCCAGCTCTTCTCAGGCCCTTGGAGACTTTTCTTCAGATGGACACAGCAAAGTCCTTCTTCAAGCAGGGGACACAGAACACAGCAAAGTCCCTTAGTCCTCTCCTCAGTAGAAACAGCAAACTGCAGGCCAACCCCAGACACACAGCAAGGGCAGTACTTCTCCTCAGTCTCTTCAGCTGATCTTCTTTGGCAGGGATTCCTCTTGATCACGAAGTAGTCTAACTTACAGGGGTTTCAGCTCTCATATTTATACCCCAAAAGTCTTTGTTCTCTATGTGTGAGGGGTCCTGGACCCAGTCCAAACCAGTTCTGGGTGCACTCTGCCAGTGCACAACTTCTCCCTTTGTTAGTGTGGGCCAGGGTCATCAGACACACCGCATGAGGTGGAGCCAGCATTGTGGAAGGCAGGCACAGCCCTATTCAGGCCCAGGTGCTACTCCTTCCACCACTCCAAATGCAGATAGGTCTATTCAGCCTAGCGCTGACTCACCCAGACTCCTGGAGCCACCCCAGCCCCTGTCACTCTCAAACCAGACAGTCAATCCACAGACAGGCAGAGGCACACAGAAAGGTTGAACAAGAAAATAGCCACTTTCTAAAAGATGTGTTATTAAATTCTGAGTTCAGGGATACCAGATTCCAAATTTATATCTTGCTCCTATGGGAAGATATGCAGGTAAACATGTTACACAGCATTCCCCATTCTGGCAATTGGGCAAGATATCCTTTCAATAGTGAAAAACGAAATTGGCAGTATTTCACTATCAGGACATGTTATCCACACTAGTACTTGTCCTACCTTTCACATACACTGCACCCTGCCCAGAGGGGTACCTTGGGCCTACCATAGGGGTGTCCAATGTGTAAGAAAAGGGAAGGATAAGGCCTGGCAAGTGGGTACACTGGCCAGGTCAACATGGCAGTTAACAAACTGCGCACAGGCACTGCAGTGGCAGGCCCGAGACATCTTTTCAGCGCTACTCATGTGGGTGGCACAATCAGTGCTGCAAGCCCACTAGTAGCATTTGAGTTACTAGCCCTGGCACACTCGGTGCACTTTACTAGGGACCTACTGGTAAAACAAATATACCAATCATGGATAACCAATCACAATAGCAATTTATACAGAGAGCATATGCACTTTAGCACTGATCAGCAGTGGTAAAGCGCCCAGAGTCCTAAAGCCAACAACCACAGGTCAGGAAAAAGATAGGGGGAAGAGGCAAAAAGTTTGGGGCTAACCCTGCAAAAAGGGCCATTTCCAACAACAGGTATATAATACATAATTACAAAGTTGAGTTCAAGTGAATGCCAAGCGGACGTAAGGGTCATCAAATGGGTTGAATTATTTCTGGAAGTATGTACAAGTCATTAGCCGAGTGTGCGCCTTCATTACGAAGTCAGAGGCAAATATATATTGTTTTAAATTGTTTTTATTTAAAACGTGCTCAGTAGACAGTATATTCAGGAGAGAGTTACATCAGATTACCATATCTTCTCTTCTGTATCTTCAATGTTACATAAATCTGTACAGTGGATATTTAATACATGCCATGACAATCCCTACGCTATTTCTTTTATAAACCTCTACAGGTCTGCCAGGCTCCCCATATCTTCTCCCATTTCCTCGGGCACCCCCTACTCTTGTATATTGTTTGTTCTGCTTGACAGCACCTATCTAAATCAGATTTCCACTCCCCTATTGTTGGGATGTTGGTTGCCCCCCATTTCCTTGCCATACTCCGCTTTGCAACTCCCAATGCCAATGCTAGTCATTGTCTTGTGTCTCTCGGGCAGTCTTCCTCCCCAGTGATCATGAGTATAAATCATTTCGGCGCCAGCGGTACCTCTACCCCCGTAACTTCCGCTAATACTTCTCCCACTCTTTGCCAGAATTCTTGTAGCTTTAGGCACTCCCATAACAAGTGATAAAAAGTTCCCTTCAAGCCACACCCTCTCTGACACTGTGTATCTTCACTCCGCCCCATTCGGTGTAACACTGTCCTGGAATAGTATACCCGGTGAAGGTTTTTCAACTGAATCAACTGGGATCTCGCCCTTATCGCCACTTCTCCTGGGCCCTGCAATGCCACCATCCACTCCTCATCTTCCAATGAGCCAATATCACCCTACCAGGTTGCTCTTAGCGGACCTAATCGTTCCGGAGCGTTGTTGACTATTTTTTTATAAAGCAAGGAGATGGCCTTATCGTGTAGTTTCTCAGTCAGTATTCTGTCTTCTAAAGGTCAAGCCTCTTCCAGTGTCTCCCCTTCAGTGAGATAGTTTCTTGTGGGATGTCCCAGTTGCAAATAACGCAACCATTTCCCTTTTCCCATCTCATATTCAGCCTGCAGGGTCGCAAATGTAATGAAGGCCTGACCCCTCCAGATATCACCCAGGGGCTCAAGGCCCAGTAATTCCCATTTAGCGAACCCCCGCAGTTCGCTCACCTTTCCCAACTTGGTAGTGTTCCACAGTGGGGTCATCCCTGTAAGCTTTCCTTTTCAGCCCAGAAATTTTGTGGCAGCATGCCAGGCCAGCGCTGTTTGGGTATGCTGTGGCAAGCTCTTCGTCAGTTGCTTAGTGTATAGCAGTGCTCGGGGACCTCCCTTGCTCATGGCTAGTCTGTCTATCCTATATGCTGGTTCGGACCTCTCCTCGAACATCAACCCATTGACTGTTACTAATTGAGCCACCCAATAGTAGCTTTGGATGTCCGGAATTGTTAAGCCTCCATCATGGACCCCTTTCTGTAGCTTGCATAGCACAATCCTTGGCGCACCGCTGCCCCACAGCAAAGACCGCAACTCCGCCTCTACTCTTTGAAAGAATAATGGGGGTACCACATCCGGCGTATTTTGCAATTAATATAATAACCGGGGGTGGGCCATCATCTTAAATAACGCCGCCCGGCCCATCAAAGTGAGCGCAAGGTCTGCCAGTGCCTGACGTCTACATTGAGTCTGTCTAACTGCATCCCCAGGTTACAGCGATAGAACTCTTGAGCGTTTTGAGTTATATAGACTCCTAAGTATGGGAAATTTCTCCTCTCAATCGGCACCACGAATCTCGAGGTTAGCTCTGGGGTGCCCCCAGCCAATGGGAAAAGTAGCGATTTACCCCAATTAATTCGATACCCAGAGTACTCCCCGTAGGTGCAGAATATCTGAAGTATTCTGTCGATTGACTGCCGAGGTTTCCTAACATACAGCAGGATGTTGTCCGCATACAGAGAGATGTGTTCTTTCTATTCCTCCATAATCGGTATCCCCCAGATCAGAGGGTCCCGACGTACCCACGGCGCAAGGGGCTCCAAGGCCAGGGCAAATAAGAGTGGGGAAGAGTGGGCAACCCTGCCTTGTTCCTTTCTGGAGAGAGAATATCCGAGACACCATGGCATTAACTCGTTCTCTAGCCAAAGGCTGCTGATAAAGCAGCCTGACCCACCTCACGAACCCTGGTCCAAAACCAAACCTATCCAGCACTTCAAAGAGGTAGTTCCATTCCACACTGTCTGAGGCCATTCTGGCATCCAGGGATAGGAGCGCCATCTGATCGTCTGCGATTTCCTCTGTGAGGTGAGGGACCCCAAACAATCTACACAGGCTTAGTCTGGTACCCCTATGGGGCATAAACCCCGATTGATCAGGGTCAACAAGGGAGGTAATCACCTTGCCCAGGTGCAAGGATAGAAGCTTCGCTAGGACCGTTACTACATAGTTGAGCAAGGAGATTGATCTGTATGAACTGCAGTCTGAGGTATTACGACTATTACCGCAGTCCTCTGATCTGGGGGGAGGGGGAGGGAGTATACCATCCTGTTTAGCTTCCAACAGCATGTCCAGCAGATGGCCTGCCGTCTCTTGCAACGTACATTTCCACTGGGAGACCGTTGGGTCCCACTGCTTTACCTGACTGCAGAGAGAGAGATGCCGCCTTTATCTCTTCAATCGTTAAGTCACCTTCTAACATCGCTTTATCTTCCTGTGACAGGCGTGGCAACACAATATCCTGTAGGAAATCACTACAGTCTTGCACTGTCTTTGATGAAGAGGAAGCATATATTTCCTCATAATACGTTGCGAATTTCTCCGCCACGTATTTCCCCCTGACGTATCTATGGCCTTCATCTACCAGTCCGGGAACCAATCTACCAGTGGCCCTCTTCTTGTCTAACCAGGCTAGTAGTTTATTCGCTTTGTCCCTAGCATTGTAACGTCTATGCTGTGTGGCAAGCGCTTGGGCCCTTGCCCTATCTTCTAGCAGTTCTCGTAATTCCTTTTGACGGAGCCGCAACTGATGCTGCTCGTCTCCCAACTCATCCCCTCCCTCAGTCACTCGGGATTCTAGCCACATTATGTCATCCTCCAGGGCTTGACACTTGAGCAGTTTCTCTTTCTTCTCGGCGCCCATTCGTGCTTGGGTCCGACCTTGAAGCACCGTATTGAAGGTCTCCCAGAGAGTCACTTTGGAGTCCACGACCCCACATTGTCAGCAAAAAATACTTCTGCTCCCTTCCTCGTATCTTCCTTGAAATCATGGTCTTTAAAGTACCAGGGGTCTATCCGTGAGGCAATGTGTAGTCTTTTCTTGGGCCAATGAGTCCCACCTCCACCGGGGAATAGTCGGACACCCCACGTGCTCTATGAGTTGTGCCTATAAATTCTCCCAGACCAGTGAGTTGCGTTATCATGTAGTCCAGTCTTGAAAGGCTCCCACTAGCTGCCGACAAATGAGTGTATTGTTTGTCAGTGGGGTGTTGGTGCCTCCATATGTTGCCCAGTCCCATAGCTCTTAGGAATCCCCCAAATGGGCCCACCCTTCAACCGGACGCTGGCCGACTAGCAACACCCATCTCTGCGGATATAATATCATTCATATTGCCCCCTAGGATTAATTGTCCCTCCGGGATCTCCAGTAACAGGGAACCCAGTGTCTCCAGTGTGGAGGCCTGTAGCCCCGGCGGAACCTAAATGGAACATATGTTTACTGTCTTCCCTTTCCAGGTCCTACTGACCGCTACGTAACGTCCCAATGTGTCAGCCCAAACCTTCCCTTGAATAAATGAGAGTGTCCTTCTGACGAGCACCCCTACTCCCCTGGATCCAGTAGTGTACCCAGCATGAGCCAATAGGGTACAGCCAAATCTATTTAGAGCCTTACATTGATTACCTTTTAAGCGTGTCTCTTGTAAAAGAACAATATCAGGCAAAAGTCGTTTTACGTATTGCAAGACCACTAAACGCTTTAGCTTGCCATTAAGTCCATTCACATTCCAGGACCACACTCTCAAGGGTGTCATCGATGTCTTGTGCTCTGCCATGTCTTATGAAGTCTCTGCACATATTGCGTCCGGGATGCCTTTTGTTCTTGGATCATTGAATTACCTTGTCTGCTTGTTTGATGACAACCCTCCCCCTTGTGTTCTCCCTGAGCCTGTAAATTAGTCAGTTGAGTATTTATATCAACTAACAACTGGTCCCCACCCCCTCCTCCCCCCACTATGCTACCCTACTAATAAGGTTGTGCAGACCCCAACTTCTGAACCCGCAGTGTGTTTGTCGCACCAAAACTTGCATCTAACAACTATAACTGGGGGTGTCTCGGCCGCTCTAATGTGAGTATATCACAGAGGGGTTACCAAAACCAAAAAAGCACACCTTTGAGGAAGAACCTTACAAACGCAGTCACTTTCAAATTCCCTAGCTAAGTCTACGGCATTGAATTAGCTACTCATATATATCAAATTGAAGGAAGTGTCAGTGTCTGTGACAAGGTAGTCTCTCGATCTCTTTATCTTGCCATAGCTCTCTTGGCCCTGGCCCACTTTTACCTCAATTATGAGTATACATCTTAATCAGAGTCCTTTCCACTCATTCCGGGAGCCGGTTCCATCGTTTCCTCTTTGTCTTGCGGTTCCTGTTGTACCATGCCGCTCTCTTGACCCTGTCGTCCTTGTCCGCGATTTCTGCCTTTCCTTCTTTCTCAATTCACAGGTCGCCAACCCTCAAGCCACTCCCAAGCTTCTTCCGGAGTAGTGAAATGCCATGTCTTGCCCTCTGCTATCACACCCAGTTTTGCCAGAAATAGCATCATATATTTAAGCTTGCGGTCTCTCAGTTCCCGCTTCACCACTTCGAAACTTCTTCTTTGACGTTGTACCTGCAGTATGAAGTCTGGGGAAAAACGGATTTGGGCGTTTTCAAATCGTAGATCTCCCATAGATCTAGCAGCCTGGAGAATTGCATCCCGATCTCTGTAATTAAAGATTTTTGCTATGATTGTCCTTGGGGTGGGGGCCCCAGGTTTAGGTGGGGGTACCGGTGCACGGTGTGTTCTTTCAATCGAAAAGAATTTGGACAGTCTCTTGGGCTTTAGTACTTTCACAATAAAGTTTTCCTAAAAGAGTTCGGCGTTGGGACCTTCCGCCCCTTCTGGGACTCCCACCACCCTTCCTTCCTGGTCTTCGAGTCTCGCCGCCATTTCGGTGGCCTGTTGTGTAAGCGATTATACTTGAACTTCTAGGCGCTTGGTTGTGGATTGGAGCAGAGATACGTTTGTCTATACTGTCATGACTTTGTCTGAGAGTTTCTGTAGGTCTCCCCTAATCAGGTTCGTTTCAATCTTTACAGTGTCAATTTTGGGCTCCAATACTCCTTTTAAGTCATGAATAGCAGCCATAATTGCTTCTAGTGAAGGCTCCGCATTTTCTTCTGCCTGTAAGGCCACAGCGTTCTTTGGGACTGCATAGTTGTCCATTTTGTTGTACTGGGGAGCTCCCACACTTTTAGGTTTTCCCATTCTGTTCCCAGCTTATTCGTAGGGTATCGCCCTCACCCAGTTACAGCACCGCTCAGTCTTGTGGTTCCTCCCGTTTAATACTATGTGTTTAATATTTGGCAAAGGTCTCTCAAGTGGCGGTGTGGAGGGCTGGGAAATGCCACTGGTTGCCTCTGCTGTCCTGAGTTCCTACTTGCAGTCGCCCCCTTGTGTTTCTTATTGCCTCTACAGGACAGTTATTTCGTTGATCCTGCCACTTTTTTGTTTTCAGTAGTCTCTGTTTTGTCAGCTGGGTTAGGCCAGTTTTCTCTTCTCTGTTGGCGACCCTCCAAATGTTACCCTTCTTTCAGGCGTGGGCTCACTCTCGACTGGTTACTCTTTCAGGCAGGTTGAGGCCTGCGTCACCTCCAGCTCAACCTCACTTTTTATACACTGGCCTTTTGTAGGTCTATCTCCCGGTTTGGGGTCTGCGGTGTATCTTCACTCCAGTAGGTGGTGCTGGACGCTGTCCCACTTGGGGCGTGATTGACACACCGCCTGTCCTGGTGTTCTGTCGCCACGCGAGATGGCGCAGGGCCCCCGCACGAGCCTCTTGCGCCCCCCCCCCCTGCCTATGGGCGCTAGTTGTGTTCGTTTCACCCCTTTGCTGCTCCGGCATAAATGGTCCCCTGAGGAACTACCCATCCCCTCTGTACACTGGTATTTATGGAGGGGATGGGGGGGGGGGGCGTCTCGCACGCTGCGCCTCCTTACTGCCTCCTCTGTTTTGCGGCCACCACACCGCGCTCCCAGTCTGCGGGAGCCGGCTTCCTGGAACCTGCAGCCCTTTCACTCGTGGCCTTCGGACCTTGACACACCTGCCCTCCAGCACAGGTAAGGGGAGTTTGGATGAGGCACCTCCTTACCGCGTCTCTCCCCTGTCCGTTGGGTCCGTTCCGTGTGCAGCTGCCTGTCTTCCGGAGCAGGATGGATTGGAATGGGTTGTCTGAATGGGGTGCATTGGATTGGAGTGGGGTGAATTGAAATGGGGTGAGGTGGACTGGACTCGGGTGGATTAGATTGGGGTGGTGTGGATTGGATTAAAGGAGGGTGGTTTGGAGTGGGGTGAATTAGAGTGGAGGGGGTTGGATGGGACTAGATTGGAGGGGGTGGACTGGAGTGGTGTGGATTGGATTGGAGTGGAATGTGGTGAGCTGGATGGAATGGACTGGGTGGGTAGATTGGAGTAGAGTGGGGAGGATTGGACTTCTGTGGAGTGGGGAGGATTGGAGGTGGATTAGACTGAAGTTGGGTGGATAGAAATGGGGTGGGGTAGAGTGGGTGGAGTGGGGTAAATTGGAGAGGGTGGATTGGATTGGCGTGGGGTGAATTGGAGTGGGGTAGACTGGGTTGCAGTGGGGTGGATTGGATTGGATTCAGGTGAACAGGATTGGGGTGGGTGGATTGGAATGGGGTAGATTGGATTTGGCTGGATTGTGGTGGATAGGATTGGAGCGAGGTGGATTGGATTGGAGTACGGTAGATTAGATTGGGGTGAGGTGGATTGGGTTTGGCTGAGGTGGATTGGAGTGGGGCAGATTGTTTTGGATTGGAGTGGGGCAGATTGTTTTGGATAGGAATGGGGCAGATTGTTTTGGATTGGAATGGGGCAGATTGTTTTGGATTGGAGTGGGGCAGATTGGAGTGAGGCAGATTGGAGTGGGGCAGATTGGAGTGGGGCAGATTGGAGTGGGGCAGATTGGAGTGGGGCAGATTGGAGTGGGGCAGATTGTTTTGGGCTGGAGTGGGGCAAATTGGTTTGGATTGGAATGGGGCAGATTGGAGTGGGGCAGATTGTTTTGGATCGGAATGGGGCAGATTGTTTTGGATTGGAGAGGGGCAGATTATTTTTGATTGAAGTGTGGCAGATTGTTTTGGATTGGAGAGGGGAGCATTGTTTTGGATTGGGGGGGTAGATTGTTTTGGATTTGAGAGGGGCAGATTGTTTTGGATTGGAGTAGGGCAGATTGTTTTGGATTGTGGCAGATTGTTTTGGATTGGAGAGGGGAGGATTGTTTTGGATTGGGGTGGGGTAGATTGTTTTGGATTTGAGAGGGGCAGATTGTTTTGGATTGGAGTAGGGCAGATTGTTTTGGATTGGAGTGGGGCAGATTGTTTTGGATTGGAGTGGGGCAGATTGTTTTGGATTGGAGTGGGGCAGATTGTTTTGGATTGGAGTAGGGCAGATTGTTTTGGATTGGAGTGGGGCAGATTGTTTTGGATTGGAGTGGGGCAGATTGTTTTGGATTGGAGTGGGGCAGATTGTTTTGGATTGGAGTGGGGCAGATTGTTTTGGATTGTGGCAGATTGTTTTGGATTGGAGAGGGGAGGATTGTTTTGGATTGGGGTGGGGTATATTGTTTTGGATTTGAGAGGGGCAGATTGTTTTGGATTGGAGTAGGGCAGATTGTTTTGGATTGGAGTGGGGCAGATTGTTTTGGATTGGAGTGGGGCAGATTGTTTTGGATTGGAGTGGGGCAGATTGTTTTGGATTGGAGTGGGGCAGATTGTTTTGGATTGGAGTGGGGCAGATTGTTTTGGATTGGAGTGGGGCAGATTGTTTTGGATTGGAGAGTGGTTTGGATTGCATTGGGGTGAGTGGTTTGGATTGGATTGGGGTGAGTGGTTTGGATTGTACTGGGGTGGAGTGTATTGGATTGGAGTGGGGTGTACTGGATTTGAGTGAAGTAGATTGGCTTGGTCTGGGGTGGATTGGATTGAGTGGGGTGGAGTGGGCATATTGGAGTGGGGTGTACTGTACGATTATATGTTAAAGCATCATTTCAGAAATTACACATAAGAAAGAAGCAATATCGCTTTGCAATAACATAATCCTCATCTTTTGATTTCAGGCTTCCATGTCTAGCAAACTGTTACGGATATTTTCATATAAGTAAATATACATGTACATCTCCCTGAAAATTATTTGAGTGGTCAAATGGAACATGTCAGAGAGCTCAGACTGTACGAAATTGGCAACCTAGGTACTGTAGTGGAAGTGGAATCAGAGTTTATTTATATTAAGATTTTTAGATATCGAGTTAATGTTAAAACAATTATTTGCCAGGTTGCTTCTTTAGAAACTAAAGTAAGAAAGAGAGCAACGATACAATTAGAGCAATGAAATAGCCTTAACTGTGATATAATCAAGCATAATGAAAGTGCTGGCATGCTCAGAGGCATTGTGTGATCAGAAAACCAGCCTACACAGAGATCGTTCATAAACAGAGCCACTGCATATGTAGAGTCTGGGGATATTCAATGTGCCTGACGGAATGAGGAGAGGCGGGACACATAGGACCTCTGGCTCTTCTGGAGTAACGGACTCAGAAGACGGGCCCTCCACCGAACCTATCAGGCCTGGGGTCGCCGGCAAGAGATCCGTCAGTTTGAGAGTACAGATAGGCAATAAGCACTCCCCGGGTTCCTATGATCTATGGGAGGGACATGACTGACTCCTTTGCAGTTTCTCGTCCCCTATTCAGGGCCCCCAGGTGACGTTCCCATCATCCACTTGCCCACAGATTAAAGGGTCGGGGTATCATCAGATTCCCCCACCTGCCCATGTGGTTTTGTTTGGGTTGCATTTGCTATTGTGTACTATTGGATTCTGTGTACATTCAATCTAACTTAATGTTGTATATTCTTTGAACAAATTTAATATATTCATTATACACAGTGTTGTGAAACTAGGCTCGCTGACTCACTTTCGCTTGTGTTCATTCTAGGACTGATAATCAAGGTCTTCCCAGCGAGCCAAATATACTTCAGCAGCTTCCACGTTATAAGAAGGACCATTTAATTTTGGGGGCGTTGCTTGACGGGCCAGCATTGTGGACGCGCATTAAATGCAGTCCCAGTCCACGGCCTCAGTCCCTCGTGATGCTGCTCCTAGATACACTGTAATCCCGCCGCAGAGCAGGAGTCCAGTTAGCTGCAGCTCAGTTCTAGACGTGTCATAGTTCTTCACCTGACCATGCCCCGCTGGCAGTGGTGATGCTGCACAGGACCCTGACCCAGATGATGATGATGGATTAAACCCAGATCAGTTGACTGGGGGTGAGTGTTTGATTTGCTCTAACGCTCCGTCCATCATCCCCTTTGGTACCAGATGACAAAATGGCAGGTGCCACCCGCGGGAGCGCCGAGCAGGGTGTGTAACCACAGCACACAGCCCAGAAGGTGAAGAGGTGGGGGGCGGCCGTTCACACCAGTGCGCCCCTCCAGGAATCCCCCATCAAGTGTACATAACTGCGGGTCCCCTTGGAAACAGGTCAGAAAAAAAGGTTATGAGGGCACGTCTGTCTGCCCTTCCTATACAGTGCACACCCAGCCGGGGTTACTGCCAGCCTCCCACTTGAGCTGTGGTCGACACCATGACCTGGAAGACACTATGGTGGGTGCCACCCAAAGGTCCCCCAGGTGAGGAATGTAAGCGCTGCACCCCGGGACCAAAGCTAGAAGCGGAGGAGTGGCTCCCATCCCCCATCTGGTGTGGATTGACATAGATCCAATGACAACGGGGCCCACATAGACTTAATTAACAAGTGCCCTCGATGAGGAGTGCCAGTGTATGCAATGGCTGCGTTGTGGCGCAGCTGATCAATCAGGGCGCTCAGAAACCTCCACTAAATGTCACCACAGCAGGTGCTTTATTTACAGGTTAACTAAGATCGGTAATGCAGTTGTTGTGAAGTACTGTCATCAAATAGCGCCTCCTTCTGGGTGGGTGCAACTGTTTTTTTTATTGTATCAAAATATAAGAGTGCATGCATGTTTGTCATCAGCTCTCCATGAAATTGGTGTTACAGCATGAGAGGAAGTGCATTGTTTCTATAGTATTTACAAGCATTGGTGGCAAACACGTGCGTAAGCAGTGCTGTGCATGGTTTGCTTATTTCTTATACTGGGCTGGAAATAGACCACACACAGCACAATAGTACGTTTTGTGGGGTAAACAATCCTCTCTTCACTCGCCAAACTTTCCTTTCAAGAGTTAGGGTCACGTGTTTCACTTGCTCACTCAGTGCATTTCAACGTGGCTCTTTCTACCCTGCCATTTTCAAATGGTACCAGTCACCGCTGCGCCGCGTCAAAGATCACTTTGGCGACAGGGGCTTGACATTCAGTGAGGTAGGGGGTGCCCCCCTGGCTGCCAAAGGTGCTGGTGAGTTTTGGAATGCTCTGCGGTAAGAAGAGGTCAGGGGAGCTAAGGTGGGAACTAAGACTAAGAAATATGAAAACTGTTCATTGAAAAACATCCGGAAATTACTGCCAGAGAGTAGATAACCTGCCAGAGAATATCTAAATGGCATAGACACATAAAATCGCCATTAAATCTCTGATCGATGCTCGGTCACATAGTCAACTTAAACAAACCTATTTTTTCACAAGATTATTCAGTCTCCTTAGAGACTGTCAAAAATTGCACTGGCGACTATATTTCAAGTCGCCATTGCAGGGTATTGGGTAAAGTTTTCAATAAGCAATAATCGCGCCTCGGTTAGACCTCATTGGCTACGATACTGCCGCTGCGCAAAGCTAAATATGTCAGTGTGAATTACATGCCCCCTCGTTGTAGTACCTCATGTTAGAGAGAGCTAGGAAACCATGTTTTAGTGTGGCGGCATTAGTATAACACTGTTGACTTATGGCTGTCAAAATAATTAATGTGGTAGCGTTATATCTGCAATTTCGATCAGCTCTCCGGCGCCAAACGTTTCCCTTAGACGCGCAGAGGACTCTGGGAAATTGTATGGTAAGTAGCTTGTTGGACCAAGCACTACACTAGTTCAGGTGTTTCATGTTGGGGCTTGGTGCTAGCCGGTGCATTGTAGAAATGGAAGTAGCAGCATCCTCACAGTCTTTAACTATATACCACAGGAGGCCTGGAAATAATTTAGCGAAATATAAATAATACTGCCATTTACTGCAGGTGTGCCGTTTCACTGAGCTATACTGTTGAACTTGCAGCACTCAGATGTAAGAGGTACAATTTTGGCTTCATTGTTTTCAAATCATCACTCCTCCATATCTAAAATTCAAGGGATTCATTTTATTAAAACGGTATATTATTAACCACCCAAGAGAAACAACTGTGGTTTAGTCTGCAGATTTTTTTTTTTGTCTGGAATTCGTGCTCGGTTCAGATACGTTAAATCAGGGATCTCCAATCTGTCCATCACGAGCTACTGGCAGCTCGCGGTCACCATTTGAGCAGCTTGCAGTCCAACATCTCCCTTTAGGCCTGTTTCAGCCCATTTTTATTGTTTCGCTTAATTTAAGGCCCATTTGCAGTACTTGCCCCCCTTACCCAAACCAGCTGCTCAGATTGGCTGAATTCAGCTTAGCCCTGGGCGAGGAGGGGTGAAGCGGGTGATGGCAATGCCAAAACCCAGCACAAGCAGCATTAGACTGCCCACCCTAAACCACACTGCCTGCCTTCTGCAGCTTGGCACAGAACTTCCATCCTGCACTAGCCAGTCCTGCCAAGTACCACGCATCAGGCGTTAGATTAACACATTTTAATGTTGTGGTCTGCATTACCACATTAAAATGCATCATGCATTTTGAGCGCCGTGATCACCTCCGTGCTGTGAGGTGTGAAGCAGGGTGGCCTCGACTGTCTGAGCTGCATTTGATTTCAGCGGCGCGGCATCCAAGTGCTCTGCTAAATAAGGGACAGCCGTCCCCGGGACTGCAGCTCAGAAGGGATGGCAGGAGCATTGTGAGCCCTGGAGTCGGCCCACAGAGCCGCCCTGCGGCGCTTACAGCCTGCCACTCGGGCGCTGCTGTGTGAGTCTCCTGGTGTGCAGCAGAGACTGTGTGCAGTCAGTGCTACTGGCCGCGAGTCAGGCCTGCACTGTTTTTAATAAATGTAAACTATTATCACTCAAATTGCCTGACACCCTAATTGTGCCTAAACTCGTCTGCCTTCGGACTTGTGTTTGGCTGGTGGCAGAAGGTCAGGTCCCGGTCAACGCAGGCTATGGCAAGATGTTGATTTTCAATTTCCTGTCTGCCCGGCCGAGCCCTCAGAGATTGCTGCTGCCGTCCGGCGCCGGAGTGAATATGATCGACCTCCTGCCTACACATGCTGCTGTACAGCCCCTTGTCGTGGCCGTCCCCTGAGGTTGTGTCCGATCACGGGCTTCGTGACTCTCAGAGCAGGTACCACTCATTTCCGAATCAGTTTCATGTATGTTTTTTATTTATTTATTTAATGCAGTTTTATATAGCGCAGACTTTACCCAAAGGTGTCAGAGCGCTTTACAATAGAACCAAGTAAGTTACATAAGAAGATTTACATGCTAACAAGTTACATATACAATCAGGATAGTTAAAAAAAAAAAATGAATGTGGCAAAATTAGATTAATACAGGTATATAATACATAATTACAAAGTTGAGCTCAAGTGAATGTCAAGCGGCCGTGAGGGTCATGAAATGGGTTGAATTATTCCTGGAAGTATGTACAAGTCATTAGCCGAGTGTGCGCCTTCATTACGAAGTCAGAGGCAAATATATTTGTTTTAAATTGGTTTTATTTAAAAGGTGTTCAGTAGACATTATTTTCAGGAGATAGTTACATCAGATTACCATATCTTCTCTTCTGCATCTTCGATGTTACATAAATCTGTACAGTGGATATTTAATACATACCATGACAATCCCTACGCTATTTCTTTAATAAACCTCTACAGGTCTGCCAGGCTCCCCATATCTTCTCCCATTTCCTCTGGCACCCCCTACTCTTGTATATTGTTTGTTCTGCTTGACAGCACCAATTTAAATCAGATTTCCACTCCCCTATTGTTGGGATGTTGGTTGCCCGCCATTTCATTGCCATATTCCGCTTTGCAACTCCCAATGCTAGTCATTGTCTTGTGCGTCTCGGCCAGTCTTCCTTCCCAGTGATCACGGGTATAAACCATTTTGGAGCCAGTGGTACCTCTACCCCCGTAACTTCTGCTAATACTTCTCCCACTCTTTGCCCGAATTCTTGTAGCTTTAGGCACTCCCATAAAGTGATAAAAAGTTCCCTTCAAGCCACACCCTCCCTGACACAGTGTATCTTCACTCCGCCCCATTCTGTGTAACACTGTCCTGGGATAGTATACCCGGTGAAGGTTTTTCAACTGAATCAACTGGAATCTCGCCCTTATCGCCACTTCTCTTGGGCCCTGCAATGCCTCCATCCACTCCTCATCTTCCAATGAGCCAATATCACCCTACCAAGTTGCTCTTAGCGGACCTAATCGTTCTGGGGCGTTATTGACTATTTTTTTACAAAAGCAAGGAGATGGCCTTTTCGTGTAGTTGCTCAGTCAGTATTCTGTCTTCTAAAGGTCAAGCCTCTTCCAGTGTCTCCCCTTCAGTGAGATAGTTTCTTGCGGCATGTCCCAGTTGCATATACCGCAACCATTTCCCTTTTCCCATCTCATTCAGCCTGCAGGGCCTGACCCCTCCAGATATCACCCAGGGGCTCAAGGCCCAGTAATTCCCATTTAGCGAGCCCCCGTAGTTCGCTCACCTTTCCCAACTTGGTACTGTTCCACAGTGGGGTCACCCCTGTAAGCTTTCCTTTCCAGCCCAGAAATTCGTGGCAGCATGCCAGGCCAGCGCTGTTTGGGTATGCTGTGGCAAGCTCTTCGTCAGTTGCTTACTGTATAGCAGTGCTCAGGGACCTCCGTTGCTCATGGCTAGTCTGTCTACCCTATATGCTGGTTTGGATCTCTCCTCGAATATCCACCCACTGACTGTTACTAATTAAGCCGCCCAATAGTAGCTTCGGATGTCCGGAATAGTTAATCCTCCATCATGGACCCCTTTCTGTAGTTTGCATAGCGCTATCCTTGGCGCACCACTGCCAAGACCGCAACTCCGCCTCTACTCTTTGAAAGAATAATGGGGGTACCACACCCGGCGTATTTTGCAATTAATATAATAACCGGGGGAGGGCCATCATCTTAAATAACACCGCCCGCCCCATCAAAGTGAGCGGCAAGGTCTGCCAGTGCCTGACGTCTACGTTGAGTCTGTCTAACTGCACCCCCAGGTTACAGCGATAGAACTCCTCAGCGTTTTGAGTTATATAGATTCCTAAGTATGGGAAATCTCTCCTCTCACTCGGCACCACACATCTCGAGGTTAGCTCTGGGGTGCCCCCAGCCAATGGGAAAAGTAGTGATTTACCCCAATTAATTCGATACCCAGACTACTTCCCGTGGATGCGGAATATCTGCAGTATTCTGTCGATTGACTGCCGTGGTTTCCTAACATACAGCAGGCTGTTGTCCGCATACAGAGAGATGCGTTCTTTCCATTCCTCCCCAATCGGTATCCCCCAGATCAGAGGGTCCCGACGTACCCATGCCGCACGGGGCTCCAAGGCCAGGGCAAATAAGAGTGGGGAGAGTGGGCATCCCTGCCTCGTTCCTTTCTGGAGAGGGAATTTTCGAGACACCATGGCATTAACTCGTACTCTAGCCAAAGGCTGCTGATAAAGCAGCCTGACCCACCTCACGAACCCCGGTCCAAAACCAAACCTGTCCAGCACTTCAAAGGGGTAGTTCCATTCCACACTGTCTAAGGCCATTCTGGCATCCAGGGATAGGAGCACCATCTGATCGTCTGCGATTTCCTCTGTGAGGTGAGGGACCCCAAACAATCTACGCAGGCTTAGTCTGGTCCCCCTATGGGGCATAAACCCCGATTGATCGGGGTCAACAAGGGAGGTAATCACCTTGCCCAGGCACAAGGATAGAAGCTTCGCTAGGACCTTTAATACATAGTTGAGCAAGGAGATTGATCTGTATGAACCGCAGTCTGAGGTATTACGGCTATTTCCGCAGTCTTCTGATCTGGTGGGGGGAGGGGGGGGAGGTATACCATCCTGTTTAGCTTCCAACAGCCTGTCCAGCAGATGGCCTGCCGTCTCTTGCAACATACACTTGTACATTTCCACTGGGAGACCGTTGGGTCCCACTGCTTTACCTGACTGCAGAGAGAGAGATGCCGCCTTTATCTCTTCAATCGTTAAGTCACCTTCTAACATCGCTTTATCTTCCTGTGACAGGCGTAGCAACACAATATCCTGTAGGAAATCACTACAGTCTTGCACTGTCTTTGATGAAGAGGAAGCATATATTTCCTCATAATACGTTGCGAATTTCTCCGCCATGTCTTTCCCCCTGATGTATTTATGGCCTTCATCTACCAGTCCGGGAACCCATCTACCAGTGGCCCTCTTCTTGTCTAACCAGGCTAGTAGTTTATTCGCCTTGTCCCTAGCATTGTAAAGCCTATGCTGTGCGGCAAGCGCTTGGGTGCTTGCCCTATCTTCTAGCAGTTCTCGTAATTCCTTTTGACGGAGCCGCAACTGATGCTGCTCGTCTCCCAACTCATCCCCTCCCTCAGTCACTCGGGATTCTAGCCACATTATGTCATCCTCCAGGGCTTGACACTTGAGCAGCTTCTCTTTCTTCTCGGTGCCCATTCGTGCTTGGGTCCGACCTCGAAGCACCGTTTTGAAGGCCTCCCAGAGAGTCACTTTGGAGTCCACGACCCCACATGGTCAGCAAAAAATACTTCTGCTCCCTTCCTCATACCTTCCTTAAAATCATGGTCTGTAAAGTACCAGGGGTCTATCCGTGAGGCAATATGTGGTCTATTCTTGGGCCAATGAGTCCCACCTCCACCGGGGAATGGTCGGACACCCCACGTGCTCTATGAGTTGCGCCTATAAGTTCTCCCAGACCAGTGAGTTGCGTTATCATGTAGTCCAGTCTTGATAGGCGCCCACTAGCTGCCGACAAATGAGTGTATTGTTTGTCAGTGGGGTGTTGGTGCCTCCATATGTTGCCCAGTCCCATAGCTCTTAAGAATCCCCCCAATGGGCCCACCCTTCACCCTGACACTGGCCGCCTAACAACATTCATCTCTGCGGATATAATATCGTTCATATTGCCCCCTAGGATTAATTGTCCCTCCGGTAGATCCAGTAACAGGGAACCCAGTGTCTCCAGTGTGGAGGCCTGTAGCCCCGGCGGAACATAAATAGAACATATGTTTACCGTCTTCCCTTTCCAGGTCCTACGGACCGCTACATAACATCCCAATGTGTCAGCCCAAATCTTCCCTTGAATAAATGGGAGTGTCCTTCTGACGAGCACCCCTACTCCCCTGGATCCAGTAGTGTACCCTGCATGAGCCAATAGGGTACAGCCAAATCTATTTAGAGCCTTACATTGATTACCTTTTAAGCGTGTCTCTTGTAAAAGAACAATATCAGGCAAATGTCGTTTTACGTATTGCAAGACCACTAAACGCTTTAGCTTGCCATTAAGTCCATTCACATTCCAGGACCACACTCTAAGGGTGTCATCAATGTCTTGTGCTCTGCCATGTCTTATGAAGTCTCTGTACATATTGCGTCCGGGATGCCTTTTGTTCTTGGATCATCGAATTACCTTGTCTGCTTGATTGATGACAACCCTCCACCTTGTGTTCTCCCTGAGCCTGTAACTTAGTCAGTTGAGTATTTATATCAACTAACAACTGAGTCCCCCCCACCTCCCCCCACCATGCTACCCTGCTAATAAGGTTGTGCAGACCCCAACTTCCGAACCCGCAGTGTGTCTGTCGCCCCAAAACTTGCATCTAACAACTATAATTGGGGGTGTCTCGGCTGCTCTGTGAGTATATCACAGAGAGGTTACCAAAACCAAAAAAGCACACCTTTGAGGTAGAACCTTACTAACGCATTCGCTTTCAAATCCCCTAGCTGAGTCTACAGCATTGAATTAGCTACTCATATATATCATATTGAAGGCAGTGTCTGTAACAAGGTAGTCTCTCGATCTCTTTATCTTGCCATAGCTCTCTTGGCCCTGGCCCACTTTTACCTCAATTATGAGTATACATCTTAATCCGAGTCCTTTCCACTCATTCCGGGAGCCGGTTCTGTTGTTTCTTCTCTCTCTTGCGGTTCCTGTTGTACCACGTGACTCTTTTGACCCTGTCATCCTTGTCTGCAATTCCTGCCTTTGCTTCTTTCTCGATTCACAGGTTGCCAACCCTCAAGCCACTCCCAAGCTTCTTCCGGGGTAGTGAAATGCCATGTCTTGCCCTCTGCTATCACACCCAGTTTTGCCAGAAATAGCATCATATATTTAAGCTTGCGGTCTCTCAGTTCCCGCTTCTAAACTTCTTCTTTGAAGTTGTACCTGCAGTGTGAAGTCTGGGGAAAAACGGATTTGGGCATTTTCAAATCGTAGATCTCCCATAGATCTAGCAGCCTGGAGAATTGTATCCTGGTCTCTGTAATTAAAGATTTTTGCTATGATTGTCCTTGGGGGGGCCCCAGGTTTAGGTGGGGGTACCGGTGCACGGTGTGTTCTTTCAATCGAAAAGAATTTGGACAGTCTCTTGGGCTTTAGTACTTTCACAATAAAGTTTTCCTAAAAGAGTTCGGCGTTGGGACCTTCCGCCCCTTCTGGGACTCCCACCACCCTGATGTTATTTCTCCTCGCCCTTCCTTCCTGGTCTTTGAGTCTCGTCGCCATTTCGGTGGCTTGTTGTGTAAGCGATTGTACTTGAACTTCTAGGCGCTTGGTTGTGGATTGGAGCCGAGATATGTTTGTCTATGCTGTCGTGACTTTGTCTGAGAGTTTCTGTAGGTCTCCCCTAATCAGGTTCGTTTCAATCTTTACAGTGTCAATTTTGGGCTCCAATACTCCTTTTAAGTCATGAATAGCAGCCATAATTGCTTCTAGTGAAGGCTCCGCATTTTCTTCTGCCTGCAAGGCCACAGCGTTCTTTGGGACTGCGTAGTTGTCCATTTTGTTGTACTGGGAAGCTCCCACACTTTTAGGTTTTCCCATTCTGTTCCCAGCTTATTCGTAGGGTATCGCCCTCACCCAGTCACAGCACCGCTCAGTCTTGTGGTTCCTCCCGTTTAATACTATGTGTTTAATATTTGGCAAAGGTCTCTCAAGTGGCGGTGTGGAGGGCTGGGAAACGCCACTGGTTGCCTCTGCTGTCCTGAGTTCCTACTTTCAGTCGCCCCCTTGTGTTTCTTATTGCCTCTACAGGACAGTTATTTAATTGATCCTGACACTTTTTTGTTCTCAGTAGTCTCTGTTTTGTCAGCTGGGTTAGGCCAGTTTTCTCTTCACTGTTTGCGACCCTCCAAATGCTACCCTTCTTTCAGGCGCGGTCTCACTCTCAACCAGTTACTCTTTCAGGCAGGTTGAGGCCTGCGTCACCTCCAGCTCAACCTCATTTTTTATACACTGGCCTTTTGTAGGCCTATCCCCCAGTTTGGGGTCTGCGGTGTATCTTCACTCCAGTAGGTGGAGCTGCGCGCTGTCCCACTAGGGGCGTGATTGGCACGCCGCCTGTCCTGGTGTTCTGTTGCCACGGGAGATGGTGCAGGGCCCCCGCACGAGCCTCTTGCGGCCCACCCCCGCCTATGGGCGCTAGTTGTGTTAGTTTCCCCCTTTGCTGCTCCGGCATAAATGGCCCCCTGAGAACTACCTATCCCCTCTGCACACTGGTATTTATGGTGGAGGGAATGTGGGGGGGCATCTCACATGCTGCGCCTCCTTACTGCCTCCTCTGTTTTGCGGCCACCACACCGCGCTCCCCGTCTGCGGGAGTCGGCTTCCTGGAACCTGCAGCCCTTTCACTCATGGCCTCCGGACCTTGACGCACCTGCCCTCCGGCACAGGTAAGGGGAGTTCGGACGCGGCACCTCCTTACCGCATCTCTCCTCCGTCCGTTGCGCCCGTTCCGTGTGCTGCGTGTGCAGCTGCCTGTCTTCCGGAGCACGGCGCGGCCCAGCTCTCTCCGCCTGGTCTTCCGCTGGGTCATGCTGGGCTCTCACTCGTTACTCTCTGAGATTAGTGTTGCGCGGTTCTGCCCTCCGCATTCCTGGCTTCCCCAGTTACACTGCCATATTCAGCGCACTGCTCATACGGGACGGATACTGGACAGATTTTCTGGTTCTAATTCTCGTTTGGCGGCGCTCCGTTAGGACGCCGCCATTTTCTCTCGCGGCCAAGCCACGCCCTGGCAAGTATTATTATTATTATTATTTTTTTAATTCTGGTTACTTCTGGTTAGACTGACGGTTTTTTACTGTCTTTTTTGTGCGCATAACAGCAGATGGGAAGTTAAATCTATGTATTTATTCTTAAGAACAGAAAACATGAAAATTAAGTCTTCTTACGAATGACTCAACGGAGTGCCAGCTGTGCTGATTTACAGCACTGCGATTTTCAAAATGTTGTCCCATAAGTAGCTGTATTTATTTATTTGAAAAGTTTTATATAGCACGAACTAGACCCATGCGGGTATCAGAGCGCTTTACAAGATGAAGAGACAAAGACATACAAATCATTAAGCATAGTAAAAGTACACACAGTGTCAAAGAAACAAATAGCATAAAGGGGCAGAGAATTAATGATCTATGCCAAGAATCTGTTCATTAACAAGAGTTTGACTTTTTCCTTGAAGGAGGTAATAGAGGGACCCGTCTTGTATCAGAGGGAAGAGAGTTCCAAATTCTGGGAGCAATGCCCAAGAAAGATGTGTTGTAGGTTTTCTTTTTGTTGAAACGTTGTGACTTTAGCAGGAGGGTAGAGGCGCTTCTGGTGGATCTTGCGCCTCCAGATAGCTCAAGCTTGTTACTGAGATAGGTTGGGGTGTTGAAATGTAGAGCTGTGTGTGTCATGCATGCAATTTTTAGTCAAATTCTTGCTTCGTAAGGGAGCCAGTTGAGGGATTTCAGGTCAGGTGATTTGTGATTGTACCTTTTTGACCCCGTGATAAGTCTTGCCGCCGAGTTAAGTGAGGCCATTAACGGGGCTGTTGTGGCTCTAGGCAGGCCAGTGAGAGTAGCGCTTCCATATTCAAAACTAGGGATTATGAGTACTTGCACGGCCAGCTTTAAGTCAGTTTCAGGGAGGAAAGGTTTTAGTTTTCGTAGTATACTCAGTTGTAGGTTTACTCCTTAAGGGGTGACACTAATATGCTCCCACATATTAAGATTTTTGTCCAGGATTATTCCTAGTGATATGGCTGACTCAATGATTTGTGGTGAGCAATTGAAAGCTGTTAAATGCTTCATCCAATCGCTCGTTGAGTGTATCTGGTTGGGTGGGGCGATTAGGAGAAATTCCGTTTTTTGAGTGTTAAGTTTGAGGTGGTTGCATGAGAGCCAATTTTGTGTGTTTTGAAGAATGGGATTGAAAGATCGGATGTCTTCAGGAGATGAAAGTTTCTAGTACAGTTGGATGTCATCAGCGTAAAGATGATCGTGAATGTTGGAAGCCCGTAGCATTTCAGTTAGTGGTTCCATGAATAAGTTGAAGATAAGGGGGGGGGAAAAGAGGAGCCTTGTGGGACCCCGGTTGTGACCGGCATAGTGTTAGAAAGGGATTGATTTACCTTGACTTTTTGCATTCTGTTTTGCAGAAATGAGGTGAACCAATTTAAGACAGACCCCGATTTTCCCATCCTGTGCTCTAGTAAGTCTAGAAGGTATTCATGCTTTACTGAGTTAAAGGCCAAGGAGAGGTCCAAGAGGATTAGTAGGCATGATTAGTTTCGGTCCAGTATTTTTAGAGCATCATCTACTATATGTGTCAAGGCTGATTCAGTGCTGTGGCCCGAGCGGAAACCAGATGTGTGCCAGTCAAAGAGGTTGAATTGGTCAATATGATTGCAAAGTTGGACATGAACACATTTTTCAAGAACTTTGGCCACTGTTGGGATGTTGGAAATGGGGCGAAAATTGTCAAGGTCGGTTGGATCAGCCATTGTTTTTTTTTTTTTTAAATGGGGTGACCTGTCGGGCTTTTAGGCAGTCCGGTATTTTACCCCGACTTAGTGAGGCATTTACAATCCTAGCCCAGAGTGGGAGAATCGATATTTTGATATCATTGAGGAGGATGGAGGGAAGGGGATCACTAAAGTGATTTGAGGGTTTTAAGTCTGAAAGCATGCTAAGAATTATGTTTTGCTCAATTGTTTCGAACAAACTCCAAGAGGCATTGTTTTTGAGGATGCAAGCCGGCTGATGCGTGCGATCAACTGTATCAGCAGAGGCGATTCTGGAGTTTGGTGATTGATGAATTTGCAGTTGTGGTATCTTCTTCCTAATTTAATTTACTTTTGTGTGTGCAGCCTCTCACTCTCTCTCTGCAAATCAGCTGTCGTGACTGAGTAATTATGATAATTTATAAGCAGGCAGCTGAGATCATCTGCACTGGGGCCTCTCACATCCTATTTGGTACAGTCGGGTCCCACAGTGCCCTTCCATTTTTGGTTGTTTGCAGCAGTTTTAAGATGTTCTTAGAGTTTCTTGTTGCTCAAATGGGTGAAATTTTTGATATTTATATGTTTCCCTCATCTTTACTGCTTGATTTGTCTCACAAGAAGTGTCACTCATAGTCGTTGAATGTCACTCATAATTACACTGAAATTATGAAAATGTCACACTTAGCAATCTGAAACCTTGGCAGCTATGTACTGAATCAGGGAAACACCCGGTGAGAGGAATACCCCCAATGTCGCAACCCGAAGATCAAAGACTCATCAAGCCAGCAGCACAACTGTTCTTGTGAATTATCATTCTTGTTCGGGCTGTAGTGGGAATTCCCTGTAGTTAGTGTTCTATTTTCATGGGTATTAAAAAGTTAATAGATGGATCAGGGGTAAAGGTATGAGATGGAAGGTGTTGGAGGGTTGCAGGCATGGTATCTTTGCCCACACATTGATTAGTTCTCTTGTTTTCTTTGTTCTCAGTTATGAAGTCACAACTAAGGGGGCGTGGCTTGACGCCGATGTAGGACGCAGCAGACCTCGGGGCTCCTCCGTGGCCTCCCTTCCTTACCGAATATCCTGACATCCTGGGGCGGCCCTTGCCCCTTGAGCCCGCAGCGGAATACTTCTGGCATCACTGGCGAGGATTTGGGGGCGCTAGCTGTCCGCGCCTTGCAGGGAGAGCTGAGTTCTGCGCTGCCGGGCGATCCCCGAGCGGAGCTCTCCCAAGATGGCGGCTGCGACCGGTGCCGGAGACCTCTGGGGCCTCTGAGAACGGAGGCAGGAGGTGAGGCGGCTGCGGTCCCTGGACGCCGATGCGTTCCCCGCGACTGGGCTGCTGACCGAGCCCTGCCCTGCCGAGCCTGTGACGAGGGGGAGACCGGGAGAGGGAAGGAATCGGCGAAGGATCTTCCTGCGTGTGCCTGGCCCTAAGATGGCGGCCCCGGGCGCTACGAGCGCACGCAGAGGGTGAGGAGCCCTGCGGGCCTAGCGAGTGGTTGGGGGACCTCGCTGCTGGTGAGGCGGTCCGTGCTGTGCAGCTGATTAGACCCCACCACGACACCGGAAGATCACTGGGAGCAGGTGGAAGGGGCGAGAGACACTGAGACACTGCGGCCCATGCACACAGAAGAGGGAGGTGGGCGAATAGGAGAGCCCCCATTCGGAGTGAGGGGTCGGGAGTGGGAACCCTGAGTGTGAAGGGGCTCCGCTACTGGTGAGGCTGCGCCTCGAGTGCTGGGACCGGCTGGCTCCCACCTTTGCGGCTGGCGCCGACGAGAACGCAAAGTTAAGGTCGCAGAGGAGCTGCGACGAACGGCTCGCGGGAGGTGGTGTCCCCGAGTGGAGTGCGAATGGTGTCTGCAGGGCCTCCGCATGATTGAGACGAGGTGGATGAATGGCCTGAAGATGCGTGAGGCCTAGGGGGATCCTGACAGACGTCGGACACTGTGGGCCTGGTGACTGGTGAGGCCCTGAGCCGACTGACCCGCACGCTCACGGGGGAGTTGAGCCCCGAGATTCCTTGCCACATTGGGGGCCGTTGCGGAGACCTCGGGACCGAGGCTGAGCACGACCGTCGAGGGAGGTGGAACTGGCCACTGAGCGAGGAGCTTGGTCACACACGTGGCGCCTGGAATAACTCGCTGCCCCCTGCTGTCGAGCCGCGATGGGCCGCACATCCAGACGAAAGGGGTTCGAGGTCCTGCGGCTAGATGACCCAGACCGTCACACGGATGAGGAGGACAGCGCGACGGGGGGACGCGAGGAGAGAACATCAGAAGATCCCACCCTGGCTGATATCATGAAGGCCATCACATCCTCGAGAACAGCCCTAGAGGCCAAAATTGATGCCATAGGAACTGACCTCGCCCTACTAAAAGATGACCACCGCAAACTTAAAGAGCGAGTGATGACTAACGAGAATGCTGTGAAGGATATTCCGGACAAAGTGACCACCTTACAGCATGCCCTGAACGCGATGGAAACTAGAGTAAAGGTGCTGGAGATGAGGGCCGAGGATAGCGAAGGCCGGTCCCGACGGAACAACCTTCGTATAGTGGGGGTTCCGGAACGAGAGGAAGGGGCCGATGCTGTCAAGTATCTGGAATCCTGGCTCCGAACGGCGGTGGCACCGGAGGGTCTCTCCCCTTTTATGCCCTGGAGCGAGCCCACAGGGTACCGGCCAGACCGCCCAAGCCTGGCGCTCCCCCGCGCCCGTTTGTGGTGCGGCTACTACACTACCGGGACCGTGATCATCTTCTGCAGCAGGCCAGGGAGAAGCAGTCCCTCCAGATAGGGAACAGCAAGGTGATGATCTTCCCCGACTATACTAGGGAAGTGCAAAGACAACGTTCTTCCTTTTTGGCTGTCAAACGTAAACTTCGCCAATTGCATCTCCCCTACGCGGTGCTGTTCCCGGCTCGGCTCCGAGTGACCGCAGACGCGGAGACACGTTTCTTCCATACCCCGCAGGATGCTTGGGACTGGCTGGACGCGCGGGGCGAGGGTGGGCCGCGCTCTCCAGCTCTGGATTCGCCGCGTCGACGGCAGTCTCCTACTTTGGCTCCTCGGAGGTCCCCGGCGCCTGCGGGTCGGAGTCAAGAGCGCTCTAGAGCGGTTAGGGCGGTGGCGGAGATCAGTCGGGGCTCGGTGAGCCCAGCCAGCATTGTCACAGACCCAGATATGGCGGGATCTGGGAGCTCAGGGACAAGCAGTGTTCCGGGGACCCTGGACGCAGACCTCCCGGATGTTACTCCGCAGACGGCGGACGGCATGTTTGGCTGAGTGCACCACATGTACTATATTGAGGGGGTAGCGCGCAGCTATTGGCTGATGTTTTCCATTATATATGCGGACTTGCGGCTAGTTGATGATGTCTCCATACTTTGAGGTCTCCCATGAGTATTATGGACATGGGAGGGAGAGCCGGGAGGGTCCTGGGTCTGGCGGGGTTGGTCTGCGTTCTGCCGCCTCGATGACTAGTTGCTTGAGTGCTTTTGTTTGGATAGGGACTTGTTTGTGTGCGCCTGTCCTGGGGAGTGGGAGTTGGGGTTTGTTTTTTATTGGGGAACATCGGGTCGGGGTCAGGCATGTCGCTCTACGGGGTGGGTATCGAGAAGGTCAGGGGATTGAGCCATGGGTTCCGCCGTAGGTATCAAATGTATAACCTGGAACGTTAGGGGATGCACACTATGACTCGCCGACACAGAATACATGCTTACCTGGTGAGAAGGGGGATACAAATCGCATTATTGCAGGAAACTCATTTGACACAGAAGGAGGGAGAGGCGTTGCAACGTCGCTGGAGAGGTCAGGTGTTCCACACCACGTACTCGGCGTTTGCCAGGGGGCCTTAATTTGGGTGAGGGCGGGGATCCCCTTTCAATGTGTCCAACAAATCATAGACCCGGGGGCCGGTATGTGGTGGTGACGGGACGGCTAGATGGTCGAGACATCACAATAGGGAGTGTATATGCCCCCAACATAGATCAGCCCTCATTCCTAGTGCAACTTTCACAGACATTGGCGCAACAGTTGACTGGGCGGTGCTACTGGGGGAGACTTCAACAGCATTGTCGATACTGATCTGGACCGCTCGCATCCGCCGCTCCCTGACGCTCCAGCCCACAGGGTCGCAGAGGCCAGACGAGGCTGGCAACAACACTGGGGACTGATGGACACCTGGAGGGTACACCACCCGCTGGACCGGGACTACTCCTACTTTTCGGGTTTACATGAACTCCACGTGCGCTTAGACTATATTCTCTGCTCCCCGGATGTACATGCTATGGTTACTCTGAGTGAATACTTAGCTCGTACGGTGTCTGACCACAATCCCCTGCTAATATCCTTGCACTGGGTGAGAACTAGGCCCTCGATTCCCACCTGGCGACTTCGGCCGGAGGTGTTGGAGGATCAGGTGTTCCGGTCGACCATAGCTACGGCCATAGAGGACTACTTCCTACATAACACTGGTACAACTAACAGCCCCCATAAGGAGTGGGACGCTTTCAAGGTGGTTATCAGGGGTCGCTGTATAGGAGAGGCGGTGGGAGTGCGGAGGGTCCTCAAGGATGAGGTGTTGGCGGCAGAACAACGGCTCCGGTGCGCGGAAAGGGATAGGCCCGAAAGAGTAGACAGACAGGCAGATCTTCTGGAGGCCAAGGAGGCCCTGGCAATACAGGTAGAACGGCTGAGATGCTTCGATTATAGGGCATACACGGCTCGGGCGCATGCGGAGAGAGACAAATCTGGGGCGCTTCTGGCCTGGTTGGCCAACCCGGCACGCAGGGGGTCAGTGATCTTAGAAATTCGGGGACCCGATGGTTTGAGCCATTATGGCCAACAGGACATAAACACCCAGTTCCTGGACTACTACACCTCCTTGTATCGGAGCCAGTTAGAGGCGGGGGCAGCAGAGGATGCGGGATTCCTAGATGCTATCGCTCTGCCTCAGATTGGTGCAGATGCAGCGAAGATCCTGGGTCGGGACGTTGAGCTAGGTGAGATTAGGAAAGCCATAAAACACATGGCCAGGAACAAAACTCCCGGCACGGATGGCCTCCCGGTTGAGTTTTACTCTGCTTACTCGGACACCCTCTCCCCTCGTCTGATGGCTCTATACAATAGGTCAAGGAGGGATGGGTGTTTGCCGGACTCGACAAAGGAAGCAGTAATCATACCGCTCCTGAAACCGGATAAGCCGCCCTGGGACCGCACAGCCTATCGCCCTTTGGCCATGCTCAATTTAGATTACAAAATACTGAGCTCTGTCTTGGCCGATCGTCTGTTGATCCATATGACGACGCTTATTCATATGGACCAGTCTGGGTTTATCCCGTCCCGCAACACTGCCATGAATATACGGCGGCTGTTTCGCCTGTTAGACGCGACCACCTATGATAAGGAGGAGGCATGTATCTTATCGATTGATATGGAAAAAGCCTTCGATAGCCTTGAGTGGCCATATCTTTTTAGGGTACTGAGAGCGTTTGGGCTGGGAGAGGACTTTGTGGCGTGGACGGCAATTCTATACAGGAGCTCCACTGCCAGGGTACGCACGGGAGGAGTGATTTCAGAAGCTTGTGCAGTGGGTAGAGGCACGAGGCAGGGTTGCCCGCTGTCTCCCCTGTTGTTTGCGCTGGCGGTGGAGCCTCTGGCAGTGCACGCAAGATCGGGGCACTACTACCGGGGAGTGGATGTGGGGAACCGAACTCAATTCATAGCACTATATGCAGATGATCTGTTACTGTTTCTTGCCAACCCGGCGGACGACCTGCAGGGTGCCAGGGACCTGTTGTACAGGCTGGGAAGGGTCGCGGGCCTTAGGGTCAACTGGAGCAAGACTTGCTTGTTCCCCACGCGGGCCGGAAGGAATGCTCCCCCGAATGTGCTGGATGTGAGGTGGGAAAGCAGGTGCCTGCCATACTTGGGGGTTCGCGTATATCACGCGGCTGCAGATGTGTTGGATGGTAACATAGGTCGGGCGATACGGAACACCAGGAGTAGCTTTGATTTTTGGGGGACCCTTCCTCTCTCGATAGCGGGACGGGTGGCGCTCCTGAAAATGGTCACACTGCCGCGATTGCTTTATTACTTTGGCGCGCTGCCACTGTGGATCCCGAGGAAATTTTTACTCTTCTCAACACCATGATCACGGGATTTCTATGGGGTACTGGGAGGCGCAGAGTAGCACTTATCACCATGATGAGGCCTAGGGGAGAGGGAGGGTTTGCTGTGCCGGATCTAGAGGCCTACTATCACGCAGCCCAAATACAATGGTTCACGAAGTGGATGGCTGGACGGCTTAGTGATGAGGGTGTTGAGACCACAGACCCGACCCTGCCTCAACTTGCTCGTGTGCTGATGCGGCTTCCACTGCGTGGGCGGGGGGCCCAGGAGGACCTGTGGGCAATGCGCAGGTGTTGGAATCGGGTGATCCGGAGGGCCTCACGGGGACCCCCGTATGCGCCCGAGATTCCATTGCTGCTTTGCGAGACACTGCCACATGGGGGGGACTGGCAAGGGTTGCGGGCTTGGAGGGAGGCGGGCATCTCCGCCATAGGAGACCTTTATGAAGACAACACCCTCCTACCCTTCAATGATTTGCTAGAGCGGTATGACATACCTAGGGGGACTTCCTTCTGCACGCTTCCCTAACGGCAGCCATTCGTAAGCATTGGCAGATGGGGATCGCAGAACCAGCGATCTCCCTGCCTTGCCAGTATGTGGTGACCGCGGCTGGGACGGTCAAGGCAGTGACTTGCCTCTATAGGCGACTTACTCAGGAGTTGCGACGCCCTCTAGATAGCCTACGCTTTAAATGGGAGATAGATCTTGGTGTGCCCATCGGAGAGAAACCATGGGAAGCGTTGGTAGAAAGAGCATGGAAAACCTCCAGGAACGCGAGGTTCCAATTAATACACTTCTTTGTCCTTCACCGTGCATACCTCACTCCTCAAAAAATTAACAAATATTTTGGGACCCGCGCGGTTTGCCCGAGATGCAATCTAGATAATGCTGAGTTTTTACACATGCTCTGGGCCTGCCCATCACTCCTGGGGTTTTGGAGGGAGATACTGACCAGACTGAATGGCATAACGGACCGGGAGATCGAGCTGACGCCGGGGACTTGTCTGTTACACTGGTTTCCTCACACTGCCAAGAACAAGATCACCAGTAAATTTATCGATCTGGGACTAGTATTGGCCAAGCGAGAAATTACCTGTCATTGGAAGGCGAGCACCCCCCAAGTACCTTGAGGTGGACGCGGGAGCTTACAAAGTGGGCGGATAGTGAGGGTACCTTTCGGCTCCAAATGGCACACAGAACGGGTAACAACAAGACATTGGAGGCCGCAATGGCGTGGGTGGCATTGGTGGAGGAGCTCAAGCACCCGAGTGAGGATGATGACGAACCCTCAGTCGACTGAGCAGGGTAATACGGGGGTCTGACATCCTGCCCCAACCAAACTTCCTCCGGGCCTTCTAGCGGGCTGGCGGATAAAATTTCCACGCGTGAGTGTGCTTCCACTTTTAGCTTGTCCCTCCTGAGCGGATACTGGGGTATTAGACTACCTGACAGACGGACTCTGTCTTTCCACGGGAGTTCCCATGGGTGAGCGACATGCCTGAGGGGAGGGATAGGGGGGGGGGGGAGAGTTGCGGGAAAGGGAGGGAGACTGCGAGGGTGGGTGGATGGGTATTGTTTTTGCATTTCTTACTGCGTTTCCTGTGGGCCTCACCGGAGTTGGCTTGAAGGATGTGAAATATTTATTGCGGGGACGTGGGATATGATTTATTAGCAGATTATGGTTGAGTTGACAGACATTACCACCAATGTTTGCTATTTATGTGGGCTGCCCAAAACAGAGGTAAATGAGGCACGCACGGCAAAAGCCGACGTATCGGGGTGGATGGCTTACTGTCTGAACGTTGACATCCAGTGTGCAGTTATCAATGTATGCTCACTGTCCCCGTACAGTGATTGTTTGAGTTGTAACGTCAACTGAATAAAATTTGTTTACAAAAAAATGAAGTCACAACTAACGATTACCTTGCCTGTCCGACCAACAGAACATTTTGCATACTCTATAAGATCACACACACGATGCACAATCGCACTGGTCGAAGGGTGGCGAGTGCCAACATGATTTTCAGGTCAACGTCAGCAGCCTTTCATGCTCATGGAACTCTTTGGAATCCATCTTGGAATCAGAACAGTTTTAACGAATGGTCATGCGCTTTGTCAGGAAACTTGACACTCACCTACAAACAGAGCTGAAATCGTATTTTGAAATGAATACACTCTTGGTTAACTCATCTGGGGTGGTGTGGGTGGCAAGGAAAGCCAGCATGTGTGGAAGAAAGCCTTTCTATCTGGGGAAGAAATACAGAGGGATGGGGCTATGTCGGAGCTAGAAACAAGGGCACTGGAACTCGAGCTTTAAAATGGCTTGAAGTCCTGAGACATGTGGAGGCAGCCCGAAATGCCCTTCAACAACTTTATCTAAACAACAGAAACAGGCTATGGCAGGAATCTTTCAAAAAGGTGTATGAAGTGAGTGACAAAGTGGGCAAACTATTATATTGGCTCACTACCAGGGATATATTGCTCAGACCAGACCAGTCCCACATATCACACTCTTCAATGGCTCCATGACTGTTGCGCCACTGGAAAGTGCCACAGTCTTTGCCAATTATTACACCACACTGTATGCCAAGCAGGAGCGCCTGGGATGTGTGCATTCATCTCCGCTCATCACTTATCTACCTCTGCCCATGCAATCAGGGCCCAATGGGGAAAAACTGGAGACACCTATCATCAAGAAGATAATTGATTTGATAAGTACTAGCAAAGCACCTGGACCGGATGGCTTCGCAGCAGAATATTACTCCATATAGAAGTCTATACTCGCTCCCCATATGATATCAATGTATTCCACGGTACCTTAAATAGGTTCTTTGCCACTGGAAGTCAATGTCTCCACCAGTGTTTTAATCCCCAAACCAGGCCAGCCTCTCGATAGAAGCGATTTGTTTTGCCCCATTTCCCTCATTAACAGCAAAGCCAAAATTTTAGCAAAGTTCATGGCAACAAGGCTCTTTAAAGTTAGTTCATTCCGGGTTCAATCAAGATCAATGTGGATTCATGCCGGTCTGAGACACCAGACACTGTATATGCACAATCCATTTCGCTATAGCATACGCCTTGACTCCACAGCCGTCGTTCTCATCGACTTTGAGAAGGCATTTGACTCCTTTGATCGGTCCTTCTTGTTTGGAGTTCTGGCACAGACAGGTTTCAGTCCCCGATTCAAATCATAAGTTAAAATCCTTTATGCCCGACAGGCTTAGTTAAAGGTGAATGGAATACTCTCCAAGCCCTTCCCAACTTCTAAGGGCACTAGGCAAGGGTGCTTGCTGTAGTCTTGATTATTCATCCTGGTGATAGAGCCATTGGCTGTGTGGGTTAGATGTGACACACAGGTACTGGGGATCCCCGGGACGAGTAGATAAGAGGATTGCACTGCGTTATACGTAGATGATATCCTCCTCTACATGTGAAACCCTAAAAAAATTGGCCCTCGCTTAATGTGTATGCTTAATCTCTATAATGAGGCCTCAGACCTACAAGTAAACTGGTCAAAGTTCATGTTTGTCCCGATCAGGGGCGACCAGGTGGGAGGCAGAGAGCAGGCCCCCAACTTACCTTATCCACTGAGAGCTTTAGATACCTTGGGGTCAATAGGGCATTACACCTCAAAACTAACATGGAGCCTTAACCTTCATCCACTCATTGTCAGGACCCGCAGGGACCTTCCCTTGAAAATTCTGGGCCACGAGGGACCATATAAAATGATTATATTACCAAGGCTCTTATATGCTCTTCAAAATCTTCTGTTATGTTTTGTAATGTGCCCCAATATAGGCCTGGGTAGTCACCTAATCTTTCACCTACATTTTCCCAACCATTGTACTACATAACGTTTTTTTGGTATTGACCTTTTACCTAGTTAGGTACTGCATAAAATATTGTGTGGTTTTCCGAGAAAACTAGCCTCATTAACTATGCATGAGGATTCTCAGAATCACAGCAGGATTACCATCTTCTGCATAATAACTATGTATAAGAGTCATCCCTTCCGTCATCCTCGGCCGACATGACACAGCAAGGTAGAACCCTTGAGGGTACCTTTTGGGTATATATACACCATATCTTTGCTGGGGCAGGCCGAGGAGAAAGACTTCCATGCTGACACACTCAAGCGAGACGCTGATGTTCCTGCACGCAGACACTCCAGCACACAGTGGTCTGACATCCCTCGCGGAGTGTCCATCTCGAGACCAAGACGGGGTCCCTCAATCTCTCACACCAGGTAAAGGGGTTGGCCTCATCCTAGGGGGATTCTTGGCTATACACCTACATACATGCTAGGTACACTTAGGTACATCTAGTTAGGGTTGCATCGTAGGAGTACACATTATTACTGTCATGTATTTATATGCTTGCATATATTGAATGTTTTAGCACTATGGTTGAAATATACCATCCATTTACTCTGTTGGTGTTCATAATCGTTTATATCTGTTTCTGTCTTATGGTTGTTTCAGCACACCTATTTTACACTAGAATGATGCTGGTTCAATAAATGCTTATTGAAAACGTCCCCACCGTTTATTCTGTGCGTCTCTCTGAGACAAAGTGAGCACGAGTGACTGAGCGAAAAGTACTGTACTGTTTCCACGATCCCTGATGGGACAGGGTGGTCATGTTCAATAGTTGCCAGGAACTATTCTGTCCTTGGTAAGAGGAGTTTACAGTGCCACTGTGAGCTAGCTGGTATACAGGCGAACTTACCCGGTGGGGGTGTCTGGAATCAGTCTGGACACCAATCCCACAGTTTATGTTGTCTAAACGCGCAGATCCTATATAGATTTATAGGAACTACACAACATGGTGCCCAACGTTGGTTTGTTTCTTATTTAACGGTCAAATCTGAGTAGGTGAGTCGTGCTTTCTCAGAGACCCCTACTCACATTTACCCAGAGACGTCTGGAGTGGGAAGGGAAAAAAATCAGACGCAGCTGAGTAGGCATATCCCATGTATTGGCTGTAGGTTTAATCAAGCTTAAAGGAAAATAGTTCCCTATTGTGAATAAAACCTTATCTCAGTTTCCTTGAAACTCTTTCAACAATGTCTGAAGAAGACAACGCTGCAGCAGCATTACGTAAGAATGCAGCGAGGGAAGAAGAGCAGGAAGGTGCGATAAACATTTCAGAAAATGTCAGAAATGCACTCACTTTAAAATAAGCAGAATTTGGAGTCACAGCAAGAGGCGGGAGAGTAACCTTCGTGATTGAGGCACACGAGTCGTACAGGACAGAGGTATTCTATTCATGGGTCAAATTCCCGCCAGCAGATGCACGCACAAATACATTTAATTCATACACTGAAGATGAAATACCAGAGGAATATTGTCCATACGAGGAAATTGAACTACTGCTCACCTACCAGGAGCACATAAACTGGTTTAAAGGCGCCCTCCCACACACAACAGATAAAGAAAGATTCGGTCCACTCGGCAGAGACGGAGCCACTTGGCTGGTCCTAGCTGCCTATACACCGCATCCAGACATTGACACAATGCCGGTAGCAGACTTACATCCATTACACAAAGAAATAATAAAACTTTACAGAAATCCGACACAGTTCGTTATGAGAACACTCACACTTCAACCTACAAGGGTTACACCAGCAGGACAAATACAAGGAACTGCAACTAAAATAACTCCACAAACACTGAACGCAGTTATGGGTAGAATGCCCACTAAACACGAGCAAATGCCATTCTGGATAGCTCAGAAAATCACACAGTTAGAGGTGGTGTTCTCACACACAGTACCTCAAGAGAAACACAGAATGCTAACAATATGCTTGCCAATGGGGATAGCTCCTCCGATAGAGGATTGTACCTCTTGGGGTACAGTTTTCGCTGCCATCTATACCAGAACTCATGGTATCCCTTCAATAGCAGTTATACCAGATGTATTGAGACAGATACAGAATGAGTATGGAGCAGAACCTGCTCTGAAGTTAGTGATGAAATTGTTAGGAAATTTTGCCCAGCTATCAACTATTATGTTGGCTAACATAAAAGGGGAGGCAGCAGCGGTGGCGATGCGCCAACGCCTGAGGGATTTCACCCCTATACAACAGGAGCGTGAATTACCTAAAATTATCGAAGATAGATATGCCGAATTAGGCAGAGATAATTTGGGAGCTAAAGCAACAAAACCTCAACTCCTGGGTGAACCTGAAAAGGATAACACCAAGCAGGCACCTGATTCTTCTAAAAAGAAATGGGACAATAAAAATCAAAAGAATAGAGAGAATAGATCAAAATCAAGGGGTGGGTCTCCTCAACAGGAGCCCTCCGAAAGGAGGTACAACCTTAGGAATCGTGATAACATTAAAAACCGTGACAGGTATCAGGATACTGATACACATTCCTCTCGTTCCTTTCAGGGTTAATCAAAAAACTCCAAGAGGGAAGGATGGTCAGAACACAGACAAAAAGAGCATACAAAGTCCAGAGACACGCAACGCGCTTCAGACTATAATATCAAAAAATAAGATAAACCAAAATCAAAACCACAATTCAAAAAGAAGAGAGTGGCAGGTCTTAAAGTAAGAAATGCCAACGATACTTAGGACTCAACTTCTGAACGGGGAATGGGCTCTGACGAAGCTAGACAGCGCAGCAGAAATAACAATAGCTCACCAGAACCTGATGGAATTTCTGGTGACAGCGGCGTTGAATGAACACATGATGGTGGAGACACCTGATACTAGGGTAAGTGTCCCACACCTGTTATATGAAATAACACTCCAAATGGAGAGGGACAAACCCAGAAAAATCAAAGTTCTCTTTTAGGAGAACCTGATTTATGGCTATGACATTCTTTTGGCTGAAGAAGATTGGCCGCCTGAGATTGTTATTGAGTGCCCAAAGGGAGAAACAGTAATTTTACCGGCTTTTTCCGACCTCGTTCCAGTATCACTAAAACATTCATATGCGCAGGAGTGGGCGGTAGCGCTTGCTCCAGCATTATATCGCAACCATGTAGGGTGGGATACTGAGTCACCACATCATGTAATCCCACTAAAAACTACTCAGACTCCACAGAGACAGTTACCAATAAAACAAGAAGCGAAAAAACAGGTCAGGAAGATCTTAGATCAACTTGAATACTAAGGTGTAATAGAGAATTGCACCTCTTCAATGAATAATCCTTTGTTTCCCGTAATGAAGCCTGACAATTCATACCGTCTAGTTTTAGACTACAGACATCTGAACACATGCACAGAGACATTTGCAGTACAGAATGCACACAGTGCCGCATTAATGAATAACATTGTGCAGAAAAAATACAAAACGACATTAGATATCTCAAATGGATTTTTCTGCCAAAATATAGCGTCTGAAAGCAGATATTTGAGAGCATTCTCAGCCTTAGGCTCTCAGCGTCAATTCTGTCCACTGCCCCAAGGGTACAAGAATAGCCCCGGGAGGTTCTCAGCTAGGGTAACAGAGTTGCATCAACATTTTGATGAGGAGGCCTTGTCCTATGTAAATGATATTTATCTGACGGATGATGATTTATTGGATCATTTGACCAGGGTGAGCAACATAATTTTGGGATTCGCCTCCGAGGGCTACAAATTCAACTTAAAAAAAATCGAAAATAGCCCACCTCAATGTCCTATTTTTGGGATACGAGTTATCAAGTGAAGGTAAAAGCCTAGCAGCTAACTTTTTAGACAAGTGTGCACTGCTCCAACCTCCAAAAACTCTGAAAAATTTACAATCCATATTGGGATTCCTAAATTTTGCCAGAACATACATTTTGGATTACACAGAAAATGTAAAACCTTTCTACGATTTAATTAGACCTGATTTTTCAATGAGACATTGGACACAGGAACACACGGATATCCTTCGTTCCTCACAAGCTGACATGATAGCTTCCAAATACCTACACACACACACACACACACACACACACATGTGTAAACACCACAAATCTGGTGATCCGTGTAATTGCGGGTCAATCAGAGTACACTTACCTAACCTTCAATGAAGGCGAAACGGTACCCATAGCATACAAATCACACTTCTATACAAACGCTAAAATGTGCTTTGTTTCGACAGAACATTTTGACAGCAGTACAGACTGCTGTAGTGAGAGAAAGAGCACTGGCACAGGGGAAACGAATAATCGTTGTTACTCCAGTACCAGCCTTAGAGGCTGTTACAAAAGCTAGTGTTCCAAACGCAAAAGCGCTACAACCACGATGGATACAATGAACTAATTCTCTCACTGCAACAGATGTAGACTACAAATTGACTCTACACTAAAAACACAAGCATTTCTGCAGTACGAACAAGAATATCCTCTCCCGAATGAAATAATGCCTCTGGATCCGTATGAATATATTATTTACACTGATGGTTCTGCTCAGCCTGCCATAGGTAGTAAACAGCAATACAGCGCAGCTTGTGCGATTGTAAAAGGACGTATGCAGGAAGGCAAGTTCCATCCTAGAAGTACGAAGACGCAGTCTCCGGGAGACTGCACGGCACAACTGGCAGAATTAAAAGCTCTATTACTGGCACTTATAAATACGGATCGGGAATTCCCAACACTTATAGTGTGCGATTCATTTTACTGTGTCCAGTCTTATAATGAATATCTTCACTACTGGGGTCAGAATGGGTTTAAAGACTCAAAGGTTGCACAATAAATCACAAATTGCTTTGGGAACAAGTGGCAGAGATGAAAAAAGACTTGCCAAGAGCTCACGTGATACACATGGTAAGTCATCAACGTGATGGCATTCATGTTGAAGGGAATTCATTGGCTGATGAAGCCGCCAAGGCGACAGTGTGAACTGCTGCCGTAGCTGCAATCACTCGTTCTAGTACGAGAATAGACGGACAGATAATGGTAGCTGTCATTGCTTCACGCAAAAACAGCTCAGCCGTGCCAAAAGGCTTTCCACTCCAGTACTCCTACAAGTTAGATGCAAAAAATATTCCGTATGCTCAAATTCCAGGAGTGGGGGATAGAGTAATACCAAACATGGATCGCAAATTAGGTTTAATTCTAGCTGCACATGAGGGTCTGGGTTCTGCACACGCAGGGCTAACCGCGACAGTTTCTCTACTGAAACAACGCTATTGGTGGCCAGGTTTAACAAAACGGACAAAAACATTTGTCCTTAAGTGCGACATCAGTCAGCAGATGAAGGGTTCCACCGTAGGACTTCCAGCACAAACACCACTACTAATATCAGACAGACCTCTCGCTTGTATCTATTTGGACCACTGCGGCCCATTACAATCTGATGGGGCTTATAAGTACATCTTGGTGGCAGTGGATTCATGCTCTAGATTCCTGTGGGTTTGGCCTCAGTGCTCGGCTGACGCCCGAACTGTTATAAAGGATTTGCGAGTCTTCATAGGGACATAAGCAGTTGGCACATTACATTCTGACCGTGGCCCCGCGTTTAGCTCTCAGGCTTACAAGGACTGTATCCACGATCCCCGATGGGACAGGGTTGTCATGTTCAATAGTTGCCAGGAACTATTCTCTCCTTGGTAAGAGTAGTTTAAAGTGGCACTGTGAGCTAGCTGGTATACAGGCAAACATACCCGGTGGGGGTGTTTGGAATCAGTCTGGACACCAGTCCCACAGTTTATGTTGTCTAACCGCGCAGATCCTATATAGAGTTATAGGAACTACACAACACTTCTTCTCCCTGTCCCACTTAAGTGGTTTACAGATGTCTGTACTGAGTCACTGGCTTTTATCTGGGACCACTAATCCACTGTGAGTTCCGGTGTAGCGTGCTACTCGCTGAAAAGCCCTTCAACCCCTCGCCTGGGATAGTAAGTACTATATAAATACAATTACAACAGAACTCCACACATCGGGATGGACAAATGCATAAAGTCTGCAATGACAGAGGTATGGGGATGGTGGACATGAAGCTTTACTACTAGGTCAGGCCCACATAATGGTGTTGATTGACTGGCTCTTTGGAGGTCATGATGACCTGGCATATCAATCCAAAATCGCAATGATGGGGAGGGCGGGAATAGTGGGGCTTATATAGGAAATCCTGTGCCTGAAGCTCTCCCAGGAGTTACGAAAATAGTACTTCAAAGCTGGAGGGCGGTTCTTAGATGGATGCGGGTGGATAAGGAGCTGACATCAGAGACACCATTATGGGTGGGTTTTGGCTTAAACAGTGTGCACAGTTGTTTTGGGAAGTGGGACCCTACCGCTATTTCCAAACTGGATGAAATCTGGTCAGGCAGATGCATGAAATCCTTCTCGGAGCTGCAGGAAGAGATTGACCTCAATAGGCTGTAATTCTACCAATACCTTCTGTTGCAGCATGCCTTAGAAACGCACTGGCAAGAACTGGAAGAGATTGTAGAATTTACCTCCTTATAAGTAAAAGCAAAGGGGGAATCTCATGCATTTATAATTCTCTAGTACTTAACAAACTGGATTTATTCACTGCTCTTAGAAGGAAATGGGATAAATAGGTCGGGTCAATGGACGATTGAATGGCAGGATGCCTAAAGGCCAAATAAACAATTGGTATTTCAGCTAAACTTCGTCTGATTCAACTTACATTTTAACATTGTGTCTATTTTACCCCACAAAGGCTGCGGCACATGGGCCCCCCCCAAATGTTTTTCATGCAGTGAGGAGGGAGATTTCTTTTATGTGATTGGGGCGTCAAGTGATTTCTCAATACAGGACCAGGGAGTACGTTACCCAATCAGAGGTGCTGGCAGATTGGTCAGTAACTCACCAGGCTGGTCCTCCTAGCATTAATGGAAGACCTGGTAGTAGTGGGAGGGAATCAAACTTTGGTAGGAATCAAAACTGTGCGGGCAAAACAAGACTTCGCAAGACTCTGGAGATCGGACTCCGTGCCACTCTTTGGTGACTAGCTCAGGGCAAGGGATAACAGCACCAAAGTTTAAGTAAGCTCCAAAAGCATCAAAAGATATTACACAAACCGAGCGCATTAGAACATGCTCCAAGTATTATGTACAGGGTGGGGATAAATGTTTTAGGACAATGTATTATGTAAGCTGTGGCCTACGTTTGTCTCTTGTAAGCAAAATTAAATGTGGATTTAAAAAAAAAGGACTATTTATTTATTAGTACTAAGTAGTAGACTATGAACATTGTGTGCTGCTTGATAGGAAGCTTCGGCTTTCTCTTATTGAGCTCTCTAGTCCCATAATTAACCACCAGTCTGAGGAACCTCACATGACAGAGTGTCTCTGTCAAAAGAGTGACTGATGGACGAACTGTTGGGTCCTTAGGGTACGTACTCCTGTCGATGAAAAATTGGCTCCACTAAAACTCTGGGGTTTGTAATAACAGCAGAGTATGTGTAATGTGACAGTGGACACTATATTTTCTATAACCCCACACTACAAATATGTTTGATCTCTACCAGTTACTAATATACAATCTGCTGACACATGGGCGTTACATACAAATCAGGCCTAATTGTATGGCAAACATGAGTGCACTAACTTGTTAGAATGTGTACGTGCAAGGCTTAGTGCCTAGAGAACTACTACTTTGAAGGGTGATAATAGTTAACAGTGTGCAAAATTGTCATTATTTTTAGAGCAAAAAGAACAATTGATGGACAGAATGCAGAACAATGTCATACATTCACCCCAGTACAGAGATCTGGGCCTAAATGCATCGTTTTTTTGCTCCCCATGCCATTCCAGTTTGTACCCAGCCATATGTAAATCAGTCTTGACCCTGCGCCCAATGGGAACAGTCCAGCCCGAACTGCCAGGCCAGGTCCTCCCTGGACTGGAAACAAGTATCCTAGGACCGGTTTCGGGGTTTCACCCCTGATCAGCCAGGATAGCTTGACTCCAGTGGCATGGAGGCACAGGGTCAAGACTGATTTGCATATGGTCAGGTCTAAACTGGGGTGGCATGGTGAGCAAAAGAATGATGGATTTAACCCAGATCTCTTGACTGGGGGTGAATGTTTTGATTTGTTCTGCATTCTGTCCATCAATTGTGTGTCTTTTGCTTCCTCGCCCTGAGTGCGCAGGGTATGCCCAGACGTGGGTCCCGGGCTCACTGTGCCACTGGAATCAAGCTATCCTGGCTGATGAGGGGTGAAACCCCGAAACCGGTCCTAGGATGCTGGTTTCCGGTCCAGGGAGGACCTGGCTTGGCAGTTCGGGCTGGACTGTTCCCATGAGGCACAGGGTCAAGACTTATTTGCATATGGCCAGGTCTAAACTGGGGTGGCATGGTGAGCAAAAGAATGATGGATTTAACCCTGATCTCTCGACTGGGGGTGAATGTTTTGATTTGTTCTGCATTCTGTCCTTCAATTGTGTGTCTTTTGCATATTATGCATATTATTTTTAGGAGCACGTTAGCATTAGTCACACTAACAAAAACATCAAATGCAACAGAGAGGAAACTTCCATCCTGCTATCCAGAGAGCCTACCTTTAAGGAGTAACATGCCACGGTCATCCAGACCAGTGCACAGAAAATGTGAAAGGAAGAATGTTTCAATACATTTGCTTGCCTTTCGGACGTATCCTAACGGAGGCACTGTTTGATCTGTAATGCAGATACAAGGGACTGCAAACCATCACGTCCTCCCCTCTCCGTAGAGATTCATTGAGGAGAAAGGTATGAAGAGACCTAAGAATTAGTAGGGGAAGACAAAAAGACGGGTCATTTGGGGGAAATGCTCGAGAGCTGTTTTTTGACGGCAGGAAAAATATTGATCATTCTGCCAATACATTAATAATGAGGCCGATAATATTATAGATATAGGTGTTAGGTAGGGTTCTGGGCAATTCATTACAGATGTTTGGGATGTGCGATATAAAATGCTTTGGGTTTACTAATGTTCATCTTATTTTATACCTGCTGAGATTATATTTCCACCATTCTGATACACATGGTTTGTGTGTGTGGATTGTACATAATAAATAGCCTATTATTTTAAAACACCAACTGCTGCATATGTCTACGGCCTTCAAGAGCCAGGGTGAGGGTGCACACATCTACAAATAACCACGGCAGATAAGAGCTTTTCTGGCAGGGTTGTCTGGCTCATAACATTCTGGGTCTAAATGAACGAGAGACCCCTGTCCGTGTGAAAAGTAAGATCCCCTTGGGGCTAAGGAAATCTTTTTGGGTGAGCCTTTCGATTTGGGGAGTTCACAACACTGTTTTCCATTCACCTTCCAAAGAACACTGAATCGGGAGGGTGATCTGGTCTGCCCCCTGTATTAAGGTACTTGATCTGGGGAGTGGAATTTTGCTTCCATGTCCTGGACAACTGTGTGCTGTGCTCACAAATAGAGTTTGCACAGTGTTTCCAGTTGATTAGGCTCCTTGCCGTTAACTCAGTCAGTCCCCGATACCAACTCTCAAAATGTTGCAAAGTGTCTAATCACCCACGTGAAACTCCTTATTTCCATTATGTACAGCTCAGTCCTTTCTATGCAAACTGTGGTCCTTTGGCACACCCCTCATTCCTCGCATCTTCCGTTGTAAAATATCAGGCCCTCGGTTTCCTGGTTGGTCACTGTCTCCAGTTCCATGGCATCTCGAAGGTGGCATTATGTGGCTCTCCATGCCAAAATACATCAGTCCAAGCTTGTTACAGAACTTTTGCAGCAAATTTCCAAGGAAAGCTGGCGGACTGGGCCTCTAGAGCCACAAAAAGTAATGGTGTTCACAACACACTGCCACTGAAGTTAAAATAAGATAACTCTAGGGAGATTGCAAGATCATAGGGGTACCGGTTAATCCAATTTAAATGCCTGCACCGAATATATTGCACTAGACACAGACTATGGTGAATGGGCGGGGATACATACTCATATTGTATTATATGCTAAATAAAGAAAAGATAACTTCTCTAGATGGTGTGGAACTGTACAATCATATGATGTTCTGGCTGGAGATGCAGAGCATATTGGGTGAAATTTGCAACAGATCAATTACCATTGCTAAATATCCATGGCCTTACTAAATATTTTATAAGACATTGGTACGAACCGTAATGTAAAAGCATCTCTTGGGCCTGCACTTGTATTAGTCAATATGGGTATAGCTCACCAATGGAGGACAGCATACACCTCGAACATCTCTAAATGGGTAGCCAGGATAAACACCTACTGATTGCTGGAACAGCCTACACAACATGAGGTTTCCAGAGAAAAACCAAACAACATGAGGAATGGACACAATACCGTGGGACACAGAATCTGGAAGGTCCAGGCTTGTTGACCCCCAAGAGGTAAAGAGAGCGAACGTGTATCTCATGTTTGTACTAAACTCCAACGTTGTGGAACAAAATGATGTCATGATAATGATATGAAGAAAGTGCTAATTTTGTTATGCACTGTGGTCTGGTCAAATCCATTATTTAGGAATTATTATAAATGTGTGTTGTAGAATAAGGTGCTTGAGAAGTCAATAAAATCTAAATGGCTTTGATACGATACCATTGTCAACTTAAGAAAAGCATAGCATATCAAAAACAAAAAGAAATCAAATCATTGTGTGTTGAATTCGTGAAAACGTACTGTGATACACAACCACTGTCCACAAAACCAAACTACTCACACCCATAGTATGAACAGTGAAATTAATAGGAATTATTTTATAAAGCAAGTGAATGGGACTGTGAACAGCAATGCTCCCAATGAATTTTAACAAAAAGCAGAAATATTTTACACGTTTACTGCAAATTTTGTTCGGTCTCTCTGAAAACCAGATGTTCAAAGCACTGGAGACTGGAGAGAGGTGCTTTTACAACCAATAGCAGTACACAGTGCATGCATGACATCAATATTGCTCATGAAATAGACCTTAATTAACATAAAACTAACCCAACACATACACAATCAAATTTCGTTTTTTTTAAATGTTGTGTTGAAGCAGCATGAAATGCACGGAATGGGTCTCATGGATGCATAGAACGCATTCAAACCAGTCATAAAATGGACCAGGTGAACCATAAATCCAGCCTCACAAAAGTGTAAAATTAGCCCAAAATCATGCTCAAATCATCCACAGATTACCATCAAACCTGCCTTTATGGACCATAAAAAATGACTTAAAAGAGAAATTAGCTATATACAGAATATGAACGTTTCCACCAAAAAACAACAAAATATGACAATGGCCATTAATTTCCAAAATACATTAAGATGCAATCTCAAAATCCATAAAATTAGGTTCATTATGGTACATGTCCTGAAGTCTGCTAAAACTGCAGCATTTTCTGCAAGGTAAAGCAGATGGCATCTAAAATATGATCTAGTCGAAAAGAAAGTCTATACTCTGGAGTAAAAAGGGGAGGCAGTTATGGAAAGAACCAGAGAAGCACAACAGGACACTTTATTGCTTCTCCCCCATAGACATTTGAGAAGAGAAATAAATGAGGTGATGTTTTGCCCCACAGCTTTGTGGTTCAGTCCCACAAAATAATGGGTGGAGAAAGGAGCAACATTCATGGATGGAAACTGAATCGGGAGGGTGATCTGGTCTGCCCCCTGTATTAAGGTACTTGATCTGGGGAGTGGAATTTTGCTTCCATGTCCTGGACAACTGTGTGCTGCCAGAACATTGGCCCAGTTTTTGCAGCCTCTGCACTCCTGTGTTCCTGGGTAATTGCCGCCAAGAAGTGGATTAGCGGTGCCGCTACTCTTGGGACAGGTGGTGAAGGATAAATGCAGAGTTTTCTGGAGTGCGCTCCTGTAGAGACTTAACATCCTATCAATTTCTGTATTACTGGGCATTATCAAGCAAAACCAAGGTTTTGTCATAAAGGCACAGTTTCTAGTCCAATGATTTTCTAATACATTTTACTAAGGAAAAGCAAAAACGAAAGGTGGAAGATGCATAATGACTTCTATTCATCGAGTAAACACAAGGTAATTTTATTGTTCTGACTCACAATGTTGGGGGGGGGGGGCAATAAGCAAGGAAAATCTCGAGAGATATATATATATATATATATTTAAATTATTATTATTTATTTTTCAATTTTCTATAATCGACTAACATCACTACTTGAATGTTTTTGTATCCAGAAGCACTACTGCCTCGCCTGATGAATGTAACTATTTGCAACAGTTGTTTTTTTGTACAGATATGTTGGTAACTTAAACAGATTTCCTGATTACTATTGGTTTTCACTAGTACATTAGGCTGCAAAACGGCAATACAGAAATAATAAAGGCACCTAATAAAGTGTCTGATGAAAATGTACTGGGCGTTTTGTTTAACTAAATCTACTTTACTTTAGAATTTGGCATTCATATGCAAAAAATTGATAGGGTACAGAATTTAAAAAGAAATTATAATCATTGGAGATCAAATAAATAAACATGCATTGGTAATGCCAATAGGTCTCGCATTTGCGAGAGTTAGAGCTATTGGCATTGTAAATGACAATGTCTTTTACCAATGTGTTTTGGTTTTGAGTGGAGAGGATGTATGGGTGTGGAATTATGTGGTTTGCATTGGAACTGTTACTTGTGGAATTGTGTGGGGTAGAGTGGATTTGTGGAGTGGAATTATGTGGCATGGTGGATAGATATGGGTGAGAGCTGCACAGAATAGATAAACAGGAAGAAAGAGGAATAGGTAGTTTGTGCACGAAGTGGTGAATGAACTGCAGACAGATGAGCAGAAAGAGCATGTGAGAAACAGAGAATGAAGGGGAGAGCAGGCAACAGACGCATAAAGAGGCACCTGTGTATGCAGAAGACACCCCAAGAAGAGGAGGAGAGGGTGGGATTGAGGGACGGAATCCTTGAAAAGGCGCAGAAAAGAAACTTTGCTCGAAAACTTGAAGTCAAACACATAAGAGAGGCGGGAAGAGTGATAAAATTAAGGAGGGAATTAATGTGGTGGTCTTTCCCTTGGTAGTTTGGGCAGAGCTCGGAATGGGAAAGTGCTGGAAACTATGTAGAGCGTATAGGCGCTGCAATAGGTGAGAAAATGGAATTCATGTTCAACCTTGTGATGTTTTCCTGTCTTATGTTATTTGAATGCATGTATGTCTGTTGTTGGTGCATTGCCTCGCTGAGGTGTCTTTCTGGTATTGCAGCCTGTGACACAAGGTTGAATGCAAAGGTGCGCAGTAAGTACACGACCCACTAAGCTAGCTCAATGGGATTAAAGCTTGTGACATGCAGGTTACACATAACCCTCTGCAGCAGATAAATTAACTAACTGGGCTATCTCACTGTGATTAAAAAAAATTTGATCAAAAGGGTTGTAGAGTTGTCTGCAGTAGGTGCGAGGGCCTGCTGCGCTATCTTTTTGGGATTGGAGTTTTTGACCAGGACCACTGGAAAAATGAGAATTTGTGGCATGTAAAATTAGCTACACTTGCCATTTTTTCCATAATCTGTTTTGCTTCTATCTCAGACAGGTTAACAGTTCTGACAATTCTGCACACATGTGGAAGTGCCGAGCCTCACTGTTTGCAAGGGTTAATGGGTCACCCTCAGCAGCTGGTTTGTGTGTGGAGGCTTTCAAATAAATTATTTTTCCCAGTGTTTAGAGAAGGGCTTTTGTCTACAGTAGGAAAGGAAAACCCAGTATATGTAAATGTAATTCAAGGGCGGAAATAATGGTTTCTATTTTGTCCTGATTCTTTTTTTTATATTGAAGCACATTTAAACTGTCCCCAGAAAGTGTTCTCAAAGTGGCAGTTCTTTCCAGATGGGATTAAGACGTGACAAGAATCCCAGACTTCTAGCATCTTTTTAAAAGTCCAATAATTTGTATTCTAGAGTGTCCCCTTGTGAGACAGTCAGTTCACATCAGTATACTGCACTGCTTCCCATGGTGGCTGCTTGAGGTAAAGAGGAGCTTTCGAGTCGCCACCACTTGGGCGCCCAAACAGCAAACACGTTTTAGAATATAGCTAGGCTATACTGTACCAAATAAATATGGCACACCTTTTTTTTTTTTTTTTTTTACAAGAAACACACATGCGCTCACTGTACCATTGCCATTTGTTGCACATACCTTGTTTTGCTCTGGAACATAGGAAGGGCAGTGTTAATAAAATGGCTTGCCTGTGCTTCATGCATGGCCAGTTTATTAATTTCTGGTGATTAACTTTGTGAAGTGAATTTATCCATTTGTGTATAGTTGTTTTCCATAAGAATCCTTTGTGTTTTAGTAGCACTCACTGAGGTCCCTTTTGTATCTGTGTGGTACAATGTCGAAATTGATGCATAACAAATACCTCAAAGTGAGTTGCCTAATTCGCCTAAAATCACATAATATGCCACATAAAGCACATTTCCCTGCTGCATAGTATAGTTAACACCGTAGCATGATCCAGTAACGGTGTTTGTGGCCCATAGGATATTTTTAGGTCTCGCCTATGCAGCGCGCATGCGCTGCATAGGAGGAGACCTCTTGAAATCGATTGGGTTTTTCGCCCAAAAACGTGCACGCTTTGCATTGCTTTCAATGGCAACGCATGCACGTTTGGCGATTCCCTTGCGGGAGCGAGCTTTGAAACCATCTGTTTGTAATTAACTTGCAAACAGATGTTGCCCCTTGCTCGCTCCCGCAAGGGAAACAGGCGCAGGCCCCCTCCTCTCTCCCCTCCACCTGCTGCCTCCTCCTCTCCTCGTCAAACTTGTTTATTTAGAGAGGGAGAGCACCGGCACTTCTCAATAGAACGGTAATACTTGTAATTGGAGAGTACCGTCACTTCTCAGTTGCACTTCTGTTTTTCCATTTCAAGTTCAGCATAATACATATACGTTTTGTATCACTAACACCAAAACTTATAAGTCTATAATAAATGAGCAATTCAGTTGAAACCGTCAGCCGACACAACTGCGTAAAGTGACACCAACGAGGGTGCACCCTGCCTAAATGCAGCGTGATATAGCGCTGAGGCGGTTTCAGACGAAGCGAAACAGAAAGTGCTGTGTAAGAAGTCATGGTTATGCGGAGAGGTGGGGCTGACACGACTCGGCAGCTGTTAAGCGAGCACGCGGTTAATTCAGCGCTTAATTTGTACAAATGAACAAAGTGCAGGGGGGTCAAAGATTTTCTTATGAGCCCATCACTGCAGAATACCACGAGTCTTGATTGTACACCATGCCTCTTTCTTCCACCACCTTGCCCTGTCAGTCCATCTGCCACTCAGGGTCTTTATCACTGCTTTCTTTCTGTCTTCCAATTTCTCTTTCTCTTTTCTGCCCTGGGTCCAGGTATGGTGATGGTAACAAAACCGTGTCCCCAACAATGACAGGCGGCGTACGCCACTTGAGACCGTTGTACAAATTAAGAACTCGGCGCCAGTCTTTTGAAGACATTCGCCGCTGTGTTTCCCTTCCTAAGTTTCTGACTCTTCTCTGGCCCTCCAGCGCCATCTGCTGCCTACTGCCTGCAAGCGCCGTCTAAAGATAAACAGAGCATCGCGTGCGAACAGCTCGCGGTTGTCATTCACTCTGGAATCCGTCACCTGAATTACAAGGAAGTGAGAGCGACTCATCGAGTAGTGAAAAAAGCAAACCCAGCAGTGAGATGAGAATCAGTGCACTGTGCAGCTGGGTAATGGTAACTGCCACATATACACAGTCCCGTCCCTGGCAGCCCAGGGAAGAGGAGAGGACGGCTGTGCAGAGATGAGAATCAGTGCACTGTGCAGCTGGGTAATGGTAACTGCCACATATACACAGTCCCGTCCCTGGCAGCCCAGGGAAGAGGAGAGGACGGCTGTGCAGAGAGAGCAGCAGGCACCATCGGAGCACCCTTAGACAAACCCCTTCCTGCGCTCGAGGGCAGGAGCCCCTTTCCAGGATTTCACGTTCATTCATTGTCGTTTTTCTTTTTTTTGTGAGCGCAGTTTTTCATCTTCTGAAGGATACTTTGGGCCTCAGGTTGTTTGCCTTCACTTTGGGTAAGTTTATGCAAGTCCCCTTTGTGTAACTCAAGCACGAAGACAAGTGCCTCTCAACCAAATTAACATTTTGAGCCTAAAAGAGAGTAAATGGAAAGGATGTGGTATTGCTGATGTTGTACTCACCAAATGTTGCACATGTTTTTGCACGCCGCCCCTTCATGACAGACTTAAGTTTAATTGCTAACTGTATATCTCTTGATTTCTTAAAGCACATTGATCGCAGTCACCAGTGTGCACGCGTGTGTGTGTGTTATAAGCATCTTTCATAGCACAAAATGCAGTGGTATAAAAACCAATGTTTCGCAGGGAACCGTGAAACATGGAAAATATTTCACAGTTTCTTCTGAAATATGGATTCATCATCATAATGACAACCCCCATACTACTCTGCAGAGCTTTAAAGTTGTCAGTGCCACTAGAAGTATGTGGCATGTAGGACCAAACTAGGTGCTATTATTATCTAAATTATGCAGCAAACCCCCAAATTATGCAGCAAATTCTTTTGCAATAAAATATTCCACCATTTGAGCTAGATGTAAAAGGTTTGTGAAATCTACAAATTATGCTAGTTATGTGGCAAATTATGTGGCGAATTGTGTGGCAAATGCAGTAGATCAATAATTGTGCAATAATGTCGGCCGCCACCGAATTATGTGGCAAATGCAGTAAATCAATAATTGTGCAATAATTACTGTCGCCACAGAATTAAATTAATCCGCTGTCTCGCCTCTTAGTTACTGACACTTTGAAGAACACAGTATTTTAAAGCTAACTACCCCAAAATAAACATGTAATATTAAAAATACATAAATGCCAATGCGTAAGTTGGTTCTATATTGTGATCTTGGTGTTCTAGTAACACTTATCATTACTTGCCTATGATTCTTTTCAAAGGAGTTGAAGTCACACTTCTAAAACACTAGACAACAAAAATTGACATGCAATACAGAGATGCAATAAAGTATGAAAAAGGACAGTGATAAGTTCTTCCTTTTCAAATACTTCGCTTGGTATTTTGTCTTAAAATATTTTTCTTGTTTCTTTTTCAAAGTTATTTTTAACTTAGTTAGTCATTCTCCATACATAAGCAGCATCTGTTTATCTCTAGGCACGTGGCTGTGCTTCATGACTAGTGCGGCCAACCTGGTAGGCCATACTGTAGACAAATTGCATATATAGATTATATATTTTGTTACTATTATTCTACAAACAAGAGCTCTTTCAAAGCCCATAATCCATTAGTTGGTGTCGACCCCGTCAATTATTTCACTTAAATCACAAGAATCAATTCACTAATGTGAATTGCAAATTTCAAGTAATGGGAAGCTAAAAAATATTTATTTTCTATTAGTAGGATACAAGCAAATAATTGGTAGCACGTGCATTGTGGTCCAGGAGCCATTAACAAAGTACTGTCTGTGGTTAGTGATTCATTTTCTTGTATCATAGGTCTTTTGGTGACAAATAGACAGGTAAGCACCAGGAGTCCACCAAAGCTCGGCTTTGACTGACTACTTTGCCAGCCTATAGCTTTTTTAACAGTGTATGATAAAGTCTGGTGTCAGTCAAGTGCTGGCTCTTATTTAAAAAAAAAAAAAAACACTTTACTCCATAGACGTGTCTCACAAAATGAAACTTCAGCTGATAAAGTGGCCTTAATGTTGTAACCTCACAAGCTGCACATCAGATGAATAAAATAAAGGCGAGGGCATTGCTTAAATTCACTGTGAATCAGGTGTGGCAGTACAGTTTTCCCGCCCCCCCTTACAGGACTGACGGGCGGCAATGTCTGACGCGCACCTGTTGCTTCTGCTTTCCAGGTTTCCACACAATGATGCCTCCGGGAGAGTGCATGTACAAAAACAAGCATTGGCATAGCCAATAGGTCTCGCCTTTGGGACCTTATAGGTATTTAGTTATGCAGCACAATATCCTTGGTGCAACAACATCAACTGTTGCATGGCTAAACACTTATAAGGTGCCAAAGGCGGACCCATTGGCTATGCCAATGCTTGGTTTTGTGTGCAGGTGTCTTATCCACATGTTTATTTTACACATGCTTGAAACAGATGTGTGCGTTACACTTGGATTTCTGGAGCACTTGCATGAACCTCCTGGGTTATATTTTTGATTTGTAACCCATAACCTGCAGGCAAACCGCACATCTGCAGCAGGCACACTAATTGAACAGGGTATCTAGTTGGAGTGTGAGATTTGCCGGATATAGAGAGAGATTTGCAGCAGGTTTATAGACCTGCTGAGCTGCGATATCTTACTGCAAATGGACCTTGCAGCCTGCAGGAGGAACGGTCTCTGCAAAAGGAGCACAAACCTCATGAGCTATCTCATGTTATTCGATCCTGTGTCCTGCACGATAATCAGAAATACGCTGAGAAAGTATATTAACCTTCTGGGCTCTCTTGATAGGTTTGGAATCTGTCCCATACGGATTAAGCAATGAATGGACCCCAAAAGCTCTCATACTTTGACTGGAATCGGTGATGTACATTTGGCACACAGTTTTCTTTAGCAATCACACAACCACTCAGTTATCTTAACTGGGATTGTCACAGTCGAAACAATATTTTTGGGTTAAAAAACAATCTGCAAAGGAAGTTAGAGAAACGCGAGAAATGAAGAACACTCCAGGAAATTCGGGTGTGTCAAATTGTTTTTAAATGCATTGGCTTCTCCCACGCACACTTGATAGGCAGGCGGTTGAGGGAGGGGATGGGGTGGAGGTGAAGAAGGCACGATTAGATGCTCAGTGCTAACATACAACTTCTTAAACTACTTTCAATACACAATTTAACATAGTACTCATTTTATTAAACTCGCACATGGCTTTAAGTGGGCCGGGTCTCACCGGGTCTGAGCACCGGCAGTTTTTAAAAGGGGGCCTCGAAACGGGTCTCTTTCGGGCTCTGTTTTGTGCCTGCTGGCACTGCAGTCCATTTTTTTCCGGACTGCATTGACCGCAGGCACATCTGTGTGCGCTGGTCACACTGCTCACTTCTCACTGGAGAAGTTACGCATGACGAGGTGAGTGTTGTAGGGGAAGGAAATCTATTAAAGAGAGTCATTTTCTCCCTGGATTTCCCTTCTCTTTTGAAACTTCGGGAGCAGTAACATTGTCGTGGTGTCACCAGGGCTTTAATTGGAAGCTTTTTCAATATTATATACAAGCCATAGTTGCTGCATATTTATCGTATGCAACTAACAACCATTGACAAAGTCAATAGTCCTGACTTGTTGTAGGTATGATGTTACTTGTTGTATTACATCTAGATGCAATGTCAGAAACAGCAAAATACAAGTCGGGCGGCACACTATGCTAAGCACAGATTTTTTAGTCCAAGTGTTTTTAAGCCACGCCCTTAATTACATTGGCCACGCCCCTTTGAGAGACCCTCCAGTTTTTTCATCCCACTTAAAGCCCTGAACTCGCATATGGGTAGGTCGGAGTCAGCTGAATTAGAAGGGGACCCTTTAGATAGATCTATGCATTAGGAGCATTTAACATGCAGAGCTAACTTAGTGCCAATAAAATGAGGTCTGAACTGGCAGGTAAAATAAACAGAATTCACAGTCCCGTACCAGATGAAGGCCTCTGAAAGAGCTTTGGGCATGGGGCAGAGTCTGTCACAACTCAGGAGCCCGAAGGGCTTCTGTAAAGTCACTAGCATGTCAGCCTAGTGGCTTTGGAAGACAGATGGGGTGGGGCATAGACATTCTTATTCAGGCTAGTGCCTTCTGAATGGCTGGGGGCCATTTAGGTACATGTCGTAAACTAGGAATCATTTATGGACACATTTAAAGGCTTCTTAACACACAGACAATGTGCCTCCATGCAAGTAAACGGCCCTATAAAAAATGCAGCACTGAGGGAAATTGGAGGAGAAAGATTTATTTATACGGGAGGCCTTGCTGGGTGTGGACACGTGATGGAAATTGAATTACAGAAAGCAAGCACCGTTAAGCTGGAATTTAGGGCAAACTTATAGAGGATATTAATCGAGGGCATTAGAGCGCTTTATCAGAAAACCAAGAAAATTACACAGTTCTAGCCATGAGGAGTTTAAGTGATTTGCTCGGAATCACAGGATGTTCACCCAAAGCCGGGCTCTCAACCTGGTTCCCCATTTAAAAAGTTGGCTGCTCCAGCCACAGCTCCTCCCAGGAAGTAAAAGAACTGATGAAACAAGCCCCATTCACAATATAAAGAAATGAAACATAATAATACTGGTTCACGAGCGTGGTCATGTTTTTAAAATACATCCCTTTGTTTTAATCCTTTTGTTGAATAAACTTGTCAGGGTTAGTATGCGTTATATGAATACAATTACAATTACTATGTTATCGAAGCCCGGGCCAGGGAAGGCGTAGCCGGACCCGATGGGGGCCCGGGACCAACCCCGCCCGGAGGCGGGAAACCCTCCCCTCCCCCGTCGCGGAAGCCCGCGAAGAAGGGGCGACCAGGATTGGTCACCCAAGGGTAGGTCGCAGCGCCCTCCAATCAGGGGGCGCGGTGGCGAGCAGCTGGGGGGGATAAGAAGGGGCCCTGGGCCCAAGGGAAACACATAACCCCCCCACCGCTGGAAGAAAGAAGGAATTGGAGTCGCCGGCGGATTCGTCCTCACCTGATGGACATCGAGAGGCGGCAAGGAGTCATCCGACGCGGCGAGCCTGTACCGGCGACTGGGGCCTGGGCCCTGCGGCGAAGAGACGGAGGACGTGCAGCCTGCGGCGCCAGGTGGATCGTGGAAGCACGGGATTTCACCGAGAACCGTAGTGCAGCCTCCCCCAGGACCTCGGCACACCCAGAAGAGCCGGTGGGGGCCGCCCGGTGCAGCAAGGCAGAGAGAGACGAGCGCTGCGACGGGGGACGGCATCCGAACCCAGGAAGCTAGAGAATCGGCAGGGCGGGGCCTGTGAGAGCGGCCTTAAAGGGGCAGGAGCCCCGATCGAGAACACAGAGGAACAGAAATAGCACCGGGAGGTGAGTCAAGAACAAAGAAGAGCAAGGCGTGGGGGCGATTGGAAACGCTGTTACACGGGTAACAGAAGGGCGGTTTTGGCGCAAAGAGGCCACAGATTGCAAGCAGACTTTGGGGAAGCAATTATTGGTGGAAAAAAGAGACAGTTTTTGTGCCATAAGCGACAGCAGGGGGAGCAGCAGGCAGCTGTATTTACAATCGTCTTGGGCATTGACAGGATCTGGGGGGTCCACGCACGCGGACTGCAAACAAACTTTGGGACACTAGACCCCAACAAATATCGGGGGAAAAAACTGTTTGGGATACAAGCGCCAGCAGGGGGAGCAGCAGGAGTTGTAGCTGCAGTCCTCCTTGGGCAGTAGCAGGATCTGGAGGTCCAAGCAGGAAGACAAGTGGGGGCAAGAGTCCACGCAAGAAGGCAAGGGAGACAAGCGGCCAGATCACAGAGAGAAGAGAGAGGAGCCAGAAGCAAGATGGCAAGAAGACATGAGGCAGCTGGAAGGGAAACACGGCTGCCTGCACGCTTCAGGGAGGCGCAGGGGCACCGAGAGGCCCCCCCAAAGGGCCAGAAGAGGCAGAGAGGGGATGCGGGGCCGGATATGGACACAGACCTGCAGGCCATGTTGGAAGAGGCCAGGGCTCTGGTGGCCCTGAAAGGAAAATCATGGATGGATCAACAAATAAGAATTGCGGCCCACAGGAAGGGGAAGAAGCCACAAGGGGTATCCCCTCCCGCACCACCCCCCAAGAAGTCTAGGGACAGGGGGCATGCAGCCAAAATGGCGGCCCCCAAGAAAATCACCTAGCAGGAGCAAAGGGTGCTGCTGACAAACAGGCAGAGTGCGACGCGGGCAGGAACGCCCAGGCCAGGAACAAAAGGGCGGCAACCCCCAAGATACTGTCCAGCTTGGATACCGAGGCGAGCAGCAGTGAGGAGGGGTCTGTCTGTAGCCAGCACGGAGGCCCCTCAAGAATCGCGCAGAGGGCGGAACAGCAGCGACACGGGTAAGCACCGCACAAAGGGCGTAAGGGGAAGGCGCGTAAGGGGGCAGCGCGCAGATGCAGCAGATGGGGGACCAGGGCAAATGGTGAAAATGGGGGCACAGCTAGGAGGAAACAATCTAGCAAAGTGGGGCCCTTGGCCACTGCAAAATCCCTGGCAGGGAGGGCAGGGAAGGGACCAACAGGATTTCGAGGGAGAATCATGAGGACAGGGACCGGTTCACCCGATGGCATGGATGCCCTGGTGGCAATGGCATGGGGCGGGGTCCTCTTTCGAAAGGGGGCCCCAGTGGAATGCTGAGAGGAATGGGGGGAGCCGGGGAGACAGAGTAGAGGGCAACGCAAGGAGGGGGCCCGAAAGGGGGGGGGTCAAACAAAGGACAGGAAAACCGCAAACGGGCAAACCAGGTCAGCGAGATAAGGCCTGATGAAACCACACAGGTTGGGGGGGTCGGCTCCGGGGCGGTACAGGAAAAAGCGGAACAGGGGAAGACAGGGACCCAAAGGGGAAACCGGCAAGCGAATACCTGCGCCCCTCCCTGGGAGACCCCCCCACTACCACATAACTTCTAGGGCAGGCCAATCTCATCCCGCTGTCAGTAAAAGAAAGGATCTGGAGGAAGGAATTTATAGATATTTTTTCACTACTAGAAGTGCGCCAGGCAGGCTTAGACCTGACGACGCAGGACAAAAAAAGATGAGGATAGAAGGGATAGGTGCAAGCCTAGGGCAGAAAAGTCACTGGAGAACTGGCTAAGTGCCTTCAGGACCCTCGCATGCGTATTCATTGAGAAATTCCCCCAGAGAGCGGCTGCACTCATTTTATAGGAGCAGAAAGTACAGGACGCTCAACAGAAATACCAGGGGGATGCATGGCTAAAATACGACGAGGGCTTCAGGGAAAAAATGCAGACTTGGCCAGTGATTGGATGGGATTGCCAGGACATGGAGGGGTTCACAACATGGGGGTCAGCGCGAGGGAGCCTAATTTTTATCCCGACAAGAGTAAAGAAGAATATAAGGGACAGGGACTAGCTTTCAAAGGCAAGAGCCAAAGCAATAGCAAATCGGGAGAGTCATGCTGGAAATTTGACAAGGACAATTGTAAGTGGGGGGCCGCCTGCAGGTCTTGTGGGGGGAACCACCCCGCCATACGCTGTTGACAGGCCCAAGGGACAAGGGCCAGCGAGGATAAAGGAGGCCCAAAAAAGTAATGAGCGGGTGGCCCTAGAAAAAGACAAAGGTGGGTGCGGGGGGGTCACCCTGTCCCCACCCCCATAAAAGACAAGCAGGACATTATCCCAATGCACCCCACAAAACTTTTCAGAGGTAATAGTGCGCAAAGCACGGAGAGGGGCCTTGGATCTGGGGGCAGTGGAGAAGTCCAGACGGAAACTGGAGATCACCCGGGCAAAAATAGGTAGGGCAAACGGACGGGGGTTTGTGAGGCAGGGTTTCATCAACTTGAGATCCCCAGGCGATCCTCTGGAGGACGGGGTGCACCCGACGGGGGTGGGAATGGATATGTCCCTGCTAAACATCGTGGGGGTACTAGAGCAGATGGTTTTCTTATAAAAAAGGAAGGAAAGGGGAAGAGCAGAGGGGGGGCTCCCTAAGATTGTGAAACCGTAGGTAGCTTGGCGGCAGAAACCCAGGAAAGATATACATAAGAGAGTAAATTACTAGAGGTAGATGGCAGGCTCACACAGTGTCCTTGGGATGCCTCATGGCAGGGGCACTGAGGGAGCTAAGGACGGCACACAGAGTAGATGGTATGCTCCCACAGGGCCCTTGGGATGCCTCACGGCACGGGTACTGAGGGAGCCAAATGGCAGGACACAGCCACAGGCAGAGTAGATGAAATGCTCACACAGGGTCCTTGGGATGCCACACAGCAGGGGCCCTGAGGAGCAGGCGAGGGGACCAACAAGGGGTCCAGGGCAAGCGGAACGGCACTTGCAGCCCGTGCAGATCCTGATGGACACCCACAAAATTGGGTAGCAAGTTGAAGCCTGGAACCGCTGACACAGAAGCCTGGAAAATGGGGCCCCCCGCCTGGCAATATAGACTACCTGGGAGCAGGTAACGGCAAGGAATGTACAAAGATAATTACAAAGACAATGAAAGTATGCGTTAACATGGATGTTTAGGAATGACCAATACAATTGCGAAATGTACAACTAGGTTATGTTTGTTGGAATAAACTGCAACCTTTCTAGGCACCAAAGCAGGTTGTCAGTGGTGTAATTTAAAGGAAAGGGACGCAGGAGAAATTGAGGGAGGGGGGAGGAGGACTCGCCGCCTGGGTGGGGTTTGAATTCGGAGATAAAAAGACATGGGTACGCAAAAAGAAAGGGAACTCCTAATATTAAACAATGCGCATGAAAGGCAGTAAGACAAGAAACTATAAGCACAGCAGCCACTGGCTAGAGTGTGCATCCCAAAGCAGTACAAGCAATTAGCGAAGTCCAGCACAGGAAAGTTATTGATATAAGTCGCAGCACAGAAATCTAGCAACCGTGGAAAACTTCAAGGATTTAAGCACACTGGGGACTGAGCAGGGGTCCGGGTTTAAGTAGTGTATTATAGAAGCCACCCACTGGACACGCACCGAAAAGAACATGTATTAGAGAAGCAGTGAGGGGTGTCCACCTGAGCGAAATAAAGGCAATAACAGAGGCTGGGCAGAGGCAGGAAGGGAGAAAAGAAAACCGTCCCAGCAGGTTAGCTGCGAGTCAAAACATTTGGGGGATTGGAGGGGTGGGGAAAAATGGGCTGCTGAAACAACACAGCAATGGGGGCACCATGGAGGGGAAGTTTGTTGTTTTTGGTGCCCTAGTCTTGCTCATGTCCCTCTGCTGCGCTTTGCGGGATTTGGGGCAGATCAGGCGGTCTGCAGTACCCCAGATGGTGCCCACGCTGCTCCTGTCCATCCTGCTGCCAACCCCATAGGGCTCCCAGCGGTGGGACCCGGGCAGCAGCGGAGGCACAAAAGGCAAGAGACAAAACTGGTCTTCAGACAGATAAGCTGCTCTTTTCGAAAACAAATAGTAATTTGCACTGTCTGTCCCTTTAAAGAGCAAATGCTCGTCAGTGCATTTTAGCTGGAATTAGGAGCAAGTTTCACAACTTCAACCCCAAAATATGGCCTTTACTCTAAAATATTCTCACTGCCATGCGTCTGTCACGAGAGCGGTGATTTGTGTTTGAAAAATTACGGGCATCTTTGAGCTTTGAATGCTTCATTGTTTTAAAAAAAAATTTTTTTTACATTGCATCTTTGTAGGTCGTGTGCCACATTAAACAGCCTCTCGTGAATGTGAAAGCCTTCCCTCAGACTCAGACGAAACAGTCCCAATGCCACTGAGTATTCTAATCAGGGAAATGGACCTACTGCTCTTTAATTTAAAAACATCTCCTCAACACAACTGCTTTCGACTCAGCTTTGCGCATGTGTGGATCAGAAGAGTTGAAACCCATCACCCGTCTGCACCCGATGGTGATTTTCAGATGCCGTTTTCTATTGTTACAGCTATGTGGAAATTACCGATAAGTTTGTGTTCAACGAGCATCACGCATGAACATATGACTTGTTACAAAGAGCAACGAGATGAAAATTAAATACGGTGAAAATAAAAGCTGTGTTACATTCATAGAATAGTCCTTACCGGCTTCCGTCAACACCCAGTACTTTAAAATTCTCCTCCGTTAATATGCCATTAGGCAGTTTACCCACATTTGTATAAGACATCCGTGTGATGACGTACATATGCGCGATGTAACTAAAAAGAGAACTAATTCTCTGTGATATTAGTTATACCATATATGTTCTGTCCTGTTTTGAAAGGCTCTGTTTAGCGTCAGAGTCAACAAGGGGCAGTCTGCTCTGGAGCAACGGAGAGAGGGATTGAGTGATGGGCTGCAAGAGGTGACGTGGAGACCAGCGAAACCGGAGATGAAGTGCTAAAACTAAAAGGGGCCCAAGTTTCACAAGATTTATAGCCCTGTTTACAGAAACTGCAGTGGGAGCGCCCCATGTGGAGTGCTCTTACACAAAGGGAAAAGCAAGATACAATAAAGTACAGCAAAAGCTAAACACACATCAATATTGTAACATGAGCAGGGAAGAAATAAAAAACAAGCATTTGCAATGCAATCGGTCTCGCCTTTGGGACCTTATATGTATTTAGCTATGCAGTACATTAGCCTGGGTGTTGAAACATTTACTGTTCTTAAACATGGAGGGAAAGTAAGCACTAAACTGCGTGACACGCCAGGTATGGGAACACATGGAGAGAAATATTGCCTTTCAGCGGGAAATGGTATTGTCCAAAGCTCTGCTTTTAATATAAAATCAGGGCCTTCGGTGGTCATATCACTGAAAATACAAGATTTGAAAAAAATATTATGGTCTATGGGTTCTCGTGGAAGACAATTTCTATGGACTGGGATCTTGAGAATGCTAAAGTGATTCTGGTATTTTACTGACCTCTGCTGGTCGTTTTCTATCAAGAAAGTTAAATAGAGGCAGTTGCCAGAAAATTTAAAAAAAGAAAGTCCTTCAGCAGAAACCAATTCTGGTATTTTACTGACCTCTGCTTATCGTTTTCTATCAAGACCGTTAAATAGAGGCAGTTGAACAGAAAAAAAAAGTCCCTAAGCGGAAGCAGACAAGTCCTAGGGCTGATCTCCAGAGCCCACAAAGTACATACACATATAAGTATATACTAAAGTATATAAGTATATACTAAAGTATATACAAGAGGTCTCAAATGCTCGACCTAAAAAGTCCCGCAAACAGAAGATGAACAACAAATGCGTAAACATAGAGTACTTAGTCCCTACTCTAGTGGGATGAAACAAAGACAAAAGGAGGGGCAAAGAGGCAGGACTGACCACTAGCAAGCAAGGATTTTTAAAGGACATTGAATCAAACAAATGAAAAGCAGGGTATGGCTTTAAGCCCACAAGACAAGTATACAAGAGGTCTCGAAAGCTCGACCTAAAAACATTCAGACAAGACTGTGGTCAGTGATAAACGCGATATGATGAAGAAATATGATTTAAGCTAAACTCTATTATTAGAAGAATAATTTTTTCTAAGGTACAACACAGGGAGTCACGCTACATTTAGGAGTGGTGATGCGTTCTTGTACCTGAATCTCAGACTAGTAGAGCACTGAAATAGCACAGTAAGCAGAAGAAACACTTACATAACCATAAAACCCATTAGTACAGGAGTGCAATGCTTCGGGCTGATTTAATTTGGCTCATTTTAACCATGTATGGGGTCCTTTTATAAAAGTTCATGAATACTTTGATTATGTTTTACACATTTGAGGTCAATGAGTTTACACTAGGGATTTTACTTTTGAATGTATAAATATTTCTTTCATTCTTGTGAACATATCATTTTTTTTTTTATTATATCATGCAACTATCAATATTTGAAACAGTGATATTGATACTAAATTTCTTAATTTTGTTAAGATATGGGAAAGGTATTCATTGTTTATGTCAATTTTGAAAAGGAACAAACTTTTAATAAAGAATTGTGATACAAAAAGAATGCATATTACCACTTACTGAAACTTCAAGGTAACGGACCAGATTCACAATACACCCAACAACTCTAACAACAGCACTCACACTCTGTCTCCCTCAAAAGCAAGCTTCACCCCCAAAACACTGTTAATAGGCATATTGCCCTATCGGCTACCTGTCAGGATCATTGTGCGCTGGATCAGTCCCCTCCATCCCCCGAATAGAGGAGGGCCTGTGGGGAGGAACAAAAATATTAAAAAGAAAAGCCAGGGAGCGGGTGGAGAAAGCAATAGAAGAGCTGGGGGTTGAAGGTGGAACACAGAGCACGCATGGGGTTCGAGTGTTTGGGGGGAACAAAGCAGTCACATGAGCGAGAAAACACTTGAATTCTCTTGCACAGCTGAAACCGTAAGAAAAAAATAGACCCTTGTAATGAATGTGCTTTTCACAAAAAGGACACACCCAAACCTTGCACTCCCAATCTGGAGGCAAATATACCACTGCACCTTTAAATAATACACTTTGAGCAGCACTCCCTAAAGATGAGGAAAAGACACAGCACTCCCTTTAGGCGAGGCAAGAAAACAAATTCAGGTGCATTTAGAATAACATATACTTTGAGCAGCACTCCCTAAAGATGAGGAAAAGACGCAGCACTCCCTTTAGGCGAGGCAAGAAAACAAATTCAGGTGCATTTAGAATAACATATACTTTGAGCAGCACTCCCTAAAGATGAGGAAAAGACGCAGCACTCCCTTTAGGCGAGGCAAGAAAACAAATTCAGGTGTATTTAAAATAACACACACTAATTTATTAATGCAATGTTTAGAACGGTAGGCCAAATATATCAGTAAATGCAGATTCCCAAGTATCAATTAACTACAATGAACAATTAGAATAAAATGCAGTATATACAAGTGGTAAAGAGTAGAAAATATATACAAAATGGTTAGGAACACCTCACCGATCGATTAAGCAACATCCTTGCCAACTCAAGCTGGGGGAGCCCTTCACCAGCCCAGGAAGGAGTTCGATCAGGACTCAAATTCCGTCACCTCCACAGCAATACATCTATTCTGTGGTGAGCTTCCACCGGCCCTCGAAGGTTCCCAGCTTAAATACCATTACTAAACCTAAGACGAAGCTTCTAGAAAACCTCGCCCCCTTCTCATGAGAAAGAACCGAGCTGGCTGTACCAGTCTGCGTCAAGGCCAAGATGGAGGATGGCCAAGCTCCCGTATTTTGACTTCGAGGCAGAGTTGCACATTCTACAGATAATATCCAGTTCACTCTGGTCAGTGAGGAGCGAAAAACAAGTGAATAGCAGAAACCTGCCCTCCCCACTTTGCAGCTACGTGCGAGCAGCAAGGCAAAGTCAGAAAACAAGATGACATGAGGCCATGTCAAAGCCAATAGTAAGAACTCATAATTCACATAACCCAAACAACTTGCAAGCACTGTTGTGCACGCAGAAAAGCTGAAGCAAGGCAAAGTCAGAAAACAAGATGACATGAGGCCATGTCAAAGCCAATAGTAAGAACTCATAATTCTCATAACTGTACAACACAATACACATTTCTGCACAACTGCTTATAGCATCACATACTTTATCTCTCAATGTCCTATAGCATCACATACTTTATCTCTCAATGTACAACACCGAGCACATGTGTGCACCACCGCTCACAACACTGCACTTCGACATTCCACACCTCTCTCTCCCTCTCACGCTTGCAAATGCACATCCCACACCTTCTGTTCTTGGCAAGACTGTTCTACTCCGTGACAGCTCCCACTGAAAGACAGTAAGATTACAAGAAAGAAGAGAAGCAGGCATATGCAGGACCGTCATACATTAAGGCTAGGGTAAAATAACACACTAAAGTCAGTTAAAATGATGGTAGTCGAAGGTCATCATAGGGTGCCAAACCACAAGAGTGCCTCTTTCACTACAACCCTGAATAATTCCCTGAAAGGTATCAGAATACAAGTCATCCACTGAAAAGGATGGTAAAGAAGCTATGCTCCAAGGGAGGGACAACTGCAAGAAGAGGAAGGCAAGCCACTGAATAAGAATCAAGCAAATGAGAGTGAACAGCTGTAAGTAAAGGAAGGGCTTGAAGCCCACTGTACATTTTAGGTATGGTCCATATGACACTTTTACTTACAGACAGGTAACTACTGTCTGGTAGGCAAGATCTAAAAACTAAAGAAAGAAATAAAAAATTTAAAATTTTAAAACATACATTTTACACTGTCTGTGACGCAACAGTAATACTTGAAGAAGTCTTACTCCTTAACTCCTTGAAACTCTGCATCACCACTCACAATTATTGGATAGGTATAGTGAACTTCCCTGCATCTAAGCACTTTTCCTTAAAACTACGAAAGATGATGGGTGGAATGCTTGTGAAAGTCTCAGACACTGGCAATCACATGGGCCACGGTCCAGTGCATAATATTTTGCCTACTGCACTACCAAACTAGTCTTGGTCCTACTCAAATATGATTAATCTAGCTCAAACTGCTAGGCCATGTAATTTCAATACAGAGACACAAGCAACCTCAGTTTGGTTTCAGCCTGTTAGTGAGGGAGAGCTTTGATCCTACAAACACCGCAAGTGCGGGAGCCACATCTGGGCAGAGGCCGAGTAATTCAGGCATTCCACGCATCACTTTTCTTTTTGTTCTAAGTGAGAAATCTTACGTGCAATGGGTACTGTAAGACAGAGGTAACATGCTCACTGTGCCAGTGGACTCAAGCTGCATCTCTCCAATGAGGCCAGCATTGTTCTAGGCTTGCTTGTGTTTCCATCTAGAGGAACTCTGGCATGACAGTTCATACTGAACTGTTTCTATTGGAAAAGGGCCAAGTCAGAATTGAAAAAATGCTGGTCTCTGTCTAGAGTGCCACAGTAGGCAAAACATGATGCACTGGAATGTGGCCCTGAGTAATTACCAGTGGCTCAGATTAATTCAAGTATTCCACACAACACTTTTATGTTTTTCTATCTAAGCACTCTTACATCAAACCAATAGTAACAAGTACCATTTCAAAACTATGTATGTATAGGTCTCTGTGGCAAATACCAATGAAGCAAAGGCAGCAGACCATAAAGTCTGCACCCGACTCGTTGTTCCAAATGGTTTCGTTAAGCATACATATGTACAAATGTGTGCACACACTACAAGCACCTGCTGCCAAGGTGCATAAACCAAAAGATGGTTACAAATGACAATATGAAACGTAGCGATGCACCACAACAATAACCAAAAATCAAGGTTGTGATTCGTCTTTCTTTTCTTTTTCTCTTTCTTTTTTTATATAAAGTTTCACATATATGCAGTGAAGACAGCCAACGCATTTCGTCCATGCAATGGACTTCTTCAGGGCGAGTGTGAACACAGAAGAATCTCAGCCTAATAAAGACATTGCGGTGCGGATTCGAATTAGATCCCCGCAGTAGTAAACATCATCTGTATTCGAGATTGTAAGTCACAAAAATTATTCAAACATTGTTGTCCACAGCGTGGCCGAGTATGTGCTGCAATGATAACAACCCAAGTGGAGTCGTGCCAACAAGGGAATGGAAGAGGGGCCAGTAAGCCCTGTAAGGCACTCCGATTGGTGCTTAGGTCGCAACCATCAACCCACTACACTCCAGTGCCATGCAGGCAGTCAATGGATAGCACCCTAGCTCAGCACAGATGCAAATATCCTAATAGTGAGTGCATACATATGTAATGCTACATTTATGTCCAACACCGAACAGTAAACATATCTTTACTGGTACATGAGAGTGGCTTTATATACTTATGTTACTTGTAACTCTGAAGAATGATCATGTATGCTACTGCATGCCACATTTTAATGTGTGAACATATACACTCATGTTGGCACGTAGAAGACTGAAAAATGAATGTAAATGTGCGTGGGGAGGTTGTTTATGTATATACATGGAATAGTGTGCAAAAATTAACTTTTAAAGGGGCATTATACTGAATGGGACAGTAACCATACTATGTCAAATTTGTGCTTCACATCAAAAAATGAATACATTGCTTTTGCTTGTATAAGCAATTGCAAATAATATGCTTGTGTGCACCTTTGCTGTAATGACTGACTGATGCTGTGTGTTTGAATTTTTGCTGGTACATCTAACCTCGAACAGTGGACGCATGCACCGTTTTTGTAGTGCATCCGACTAATCACAATGGGTTCCAAGTAAAGCTACTCCATGTTACAAATTGAAGCCATGTCAGTGGGGTTTGACTTTTTTGTCTACATTTCATAGGTCAGATCAGGTGTGATGGATTACTCAGTTACACAACATGCTGTGAATGGGTCATAATTTGCCTTGCACAATGGCAAATACAGATGGTGTGACTGTGCAGCAATTGAGTCAGGCACACTGTGAGCAGAACTCGGGCGTTGCCTGTGTGCAGAGGAAAAATACTACTAACCCCTATAATGGGTATGTGTTGGTGTTGCCCTGTGCAGTGGATGTCAGGTGCTGTTTTGCAAAGTGGATGGTCAGATTTTATTCTGCGTAGTGGAAGGGCAGGTGCTGTTCTGTACAGTGGATGGTCAGGTGCTGTTCTGCGCAGTGGATGGTCAGGTGCTGTTCTGCGCAGTGGATGGGCAGGTGCTGCTCTGCGCAGTGGATTGGTGGATGGTCAGGTGCTGCTCTGCGCAGTGGTTTGGTGGATGGTCAGGTGCTGCTCTGCGCAGTGGATTGGTGGATGGTCAGGTGCTGCTCTGCGCAGTGGCTTGGTGGATGGTCATGTGCTGCTCTGCGCAGTGGCTGGTCAGGTGCTGCTGTGCGCAGTGGCTGGTCAGGTGCTGCTCTGCGCAGTGGCTGGTCAGGTGCTGCTCTGCACAGTGGCTGGTCAGGAGCTGCTCTGCACAGTGGCTGGTCAGGAGCTGCTCTGCGCAGTGGCTGGTCAGGTGCTGCTCTGCACAGTGGATTGGTGGATTGTCAGGTGCTGCTCTGCACAGTGGATTGGTGGATGGTCAGGTGCTGCTCTGCGCAGTGGATGGTCAGGTGCTGCTCTGCGCAGTGGATGGTCAGGTGCTGCTCTGCGCAGTGGATATCCAGGTGCTGCTCTGCGCAGTGGATGGTCAGGTGCTGCTCTGCGCAGTGGATGGTCAGGTGCTGCTCTGTGCAGTTGTTGGTCAGGCACCATCCTGTAAAGTGGATGGTCAGGTGCTGGCCTATGCAGTGGATGATTAGGGGCTGCCCTGTTAATGAGTCTCGATTCTACTGTGAAGAGGATGGTCTGATGTAGTCCCTGGCAGGGTCTATATTATGTGATGTTGTATATGGTGGATGGGTTTGTGCAGCCGAACCAACTGCATTTCCTCTATCCAGTAGAAAGTTGCAGCTTCGACTGGGTCAATGCAATCAGACAAGCAGTTGCAGCCTGAATGGGCCAATGTACAGATGAAAGTAAATAGATTTTGTGTAATTCTCACTGGGAATCGCGGATATACCACAAGACCATCTGCAGTGTGAATCTTGTGCCATGTTAAACCATGGATATCCCCAATGCATTGCATTGGCTCCACAATTCTGACCCTCACACACAGCCCCACTATTGCACCTGCGCTACATGCACATTACACATTCACAAGTGCAAGAGGTGTGGCGCAGCGGCCAGGGCGACTGACTCCGGAACCCGGGGGCTCACGGTGCGATCCCTGGCGCCGGATCAGCCCAGCACCATGTGACTCTGGGCAATAGCTCGCTTAATCTTCCCGTCGGCCCCCAGCGCCTTGACACCTTCGGGTAATTGTTCGTGCTTTACAAATACTGGACATGGACACACAGGATGTTGGTGCAAAGTTCTGAGTGTTCACATAACAGCAGAATTTTACACTGGAGGGCCAGTAGGCCATTCTCTCACTAACTCAAATTAAAAGCTATGGTCACACTATCAGGCTCAAAACATGGCATGCTGCCATCACTGCTTTATGTGGTACACCCAAGATAGGGACAGTAGTCCACCAAGAGGGAACGCATGGTGCCCCTCCCTAATGGTTGTAGTGTTCTCCCCAGCCCGGGGATTCGCCAATGACTAGACCACACAAGGAGCTTAGTATAACACGTCTTTATTCTTCTGCTTGTAACCGCGAACTCCTCATTTTTTTTTTTTTTAACAGAGATTTATATAGCGCGAATTTGACCCGAAGGTATCGGGTATCAGAGCGCTTTACACGAGCACCAGTTGCGTTACATGAGGACACATTCATTTTTGTTAGGCACTGGGAAATTAAGTGATTTGCCCAGAATCACAGGGTGTTGCGCGTCCTTGCCAAGACTCGAACCTGGTTCCCCAGATTTGAGGTTGACCGCCCTAGGCCAACTCCTCTCCTAAACCTGCATTCACTTCGCTCCACTCTAACGCTTAGTTCAGAGTTCTACAGAGTCCATCAGAAGCTCAAGGGTTCTGTCATTGCTAACTCACACAACACTACATCTTCCCATCTGTTAAACAAAAAAATACAACTTTTTTACAACTATGCACACAATCACAGCTCTTCAATAAGTCTTTGTGGCGCTTTGATCACACTGTGTCTTCGGAAACTGGGGACATGCAGTAGAAGTGTCCATGCCATGAATTGGCGCTGTAGGGGGTTTTCACTTGTCCTTTCAGACCTAGTCTCTACATTCACATCAGTGTCTGACAAGCGATGAGCCACATTGCGGAAATGCGAGGAATCTCGCGCAATGGACTTCCGAGGACGTTGTGCAATCATCATATGTCCTTTGCTGGTCACCACATGAAAGGGTTCAGCATCAAAGGGAGCATCAGATTTTCTTTTGCTAGATTGACGAACAAGCACTCAATCTCCTCTAGCGAAAATAACGTCCTTTGCATGTCAGCGCTTGTCTGCATAGGCCTTCATTTTCTTTTTACGATCCAAGTCTTTTACACGGATTTCTTCATCAGTACTTGATCTTCTGGTGGTCCATTGAGGTAACTTCGTCACCAAGGCTCTCCCGAACATCAAGATTGCAGGGCTTTCACCTGTAGTCAAGTGAGGGGTCAAACGGTAAGCTCGAAGAGTAAAATTCAAGACAGTTTTAAGGTTGAGCTTTTCCAGTACAGCACGCTGAACAGCTTTTTTTTTTTTTTTTAACTCTTTTTATTAGGTAATCAAACAAATCCCAGCAGTGCGGCGATCGGCCAACAAAACAGCTTTCTTAAGGGTACTCATGAAACGTTTGACAAGCCTATTGACCTGTGGCCAAAGAGATGTGCTCTTCTGATGCTTCTCATTAAGATGACTGAGAAAGTCTCTGAATTCTTGACTGTTGAAAGGTGGGCCGCTGTCAGATTTTGAGATCGCAGGAACACCCAATATCGCGAAGATGCCATCTAATCTCTCAATTACTTTTTCTTGAGTGATAGATGAGAGATCCTCTATCCATGGAAAACAGGAGTATTCATCAACAATCACCATCAGCTTTTGTCCGTTGTCAAGAGGACCGAAAAAGTCAACAGCAAGTCTTTCCCATACATGCTTTGGCAACTCTGACATGTTTAAGCTGTGTTGAGTGGTTTTCGATAAAAGGCAGTTGCATAGATGACAGGCCCTCAATTTTCTTTCAGCTCTCTCGTCAAGATGTGGAAACCCGACTCGGTCTCAGAGAGCTTGTTTTGTGGCCACGATTATCTGTTGTTGTAGACTCTTCGAATAACAATTCTTGAACCTCTTAGAATAATGCCTTCCTGAGTAACGGACAGTTCATCTTTGATCATTTTAAACTTCTGGTACTTACTGTCACTGGTAAGGGGTCGAGGGTTCTGGTGCCAAGACTGATGTGTAATAATGTCTTGTAGTTTTAACATGTCACTATCTTGACTCGCGGCAGTGACTATTTGTTCCAACGAAATGGCAGCGGATCTGTTTGATTTCACAATGAAATGTATGTATGTATGCTTCAGCCGTTTTGGAATGGGTGACAGGGCACTGCAGATGCACTCTTGAGAAGAGGTCAGCAGGGTTTTGATCCTCCCCTAGACGGTGCACGAATGTGTGGTTGTATTCTTGTAATCGTAGACTCCAACGTCCAATGCGAGGAGGCATCTTTGCCTTTTGATTGCCAAAGATGGTCAACAATGCTTGATGATCTGTCGTAAGCGTGAAAGGCTTTCCATATAACAACATGTGGAAAAGTTCACAAGCCCACACCACTGCTAAATTTTCTTTCTCAGGCTGTGAATAAGCACATTCAGTTTGGGACAAACTTCTGCTTTCACATGCCACAATACGTCTTCGAGCATTTGGGTGTCCGCTGTGCTGTGCAAGGATGGTGCCTAACCCGACAGGGCTAGTGTAAATAACAACCTCGGTATGAAGCTTTGGATCAAAAGTATTACATTTCAGTAGCGTTTTCAATACCCTGTTTGATTTTCTGGAAGCTTTGCTTGCATTCATGTGACCAATCAAAAGAAACATTCTTTTTTGTGAAGTCTCTTAATGGTGCACTGACAATGGCAAAGTCTCGTACACATCCTGAACAGTAGCTGGCCATGCCAAGGAATGAACATAACATGGAAAAATCTTTTGGGGGACTGGCAGTTGACAACGCTTGCACTTTAGCCGGATCGGGTGTCTTGCCCCAATCAGAAAAGTTATTGCCAAAGTATTTTAACTTTGTCTTATTGAACTCACATTTCTCAACATTCAAAGTTAAACCTGTATCAGCGAACAAACGACACACTTGGTGTGAGCTTTATCATGTTTGTTCTGTGTAGCTCCGAAAACCAATATGCCATCTCTATAATTGAAAACATTTATGACAGCCTGTATGATACGTCGAATGACTTCTTGAAACAGCTCTGCAGCTGATGACACACCGAAACTTAGTTTTTTGCAACGGAACAGACCAATAGGTGTAGAAAAGGTTGTAATGTGCCTGAAATTCTCCTCGAGTTTCAACTGATGACATACTTTATTTAAATCAAGGCGAGAGAATACCTTCACACCGTTCAATTGTGTTATCATGTCAGCAATGTGCAAACCTGGATGTTGTTCTCTTTCAATTGCCTTGTTTGCTTGACGCATATCCACACAGCTGCGTACAGCTCGTTCACTGTCCTTTTTGGGTACTACCACTATGGGAGAAACCAATGGCGATGGACCAGTGGAACACTCAATGATATCATGTTTGAGTAAGCATTCAAACTTTTTTTTTCCATAGCTTCCTGTAAATGAAATGCTATTTGTCTGTGTCTTTGAGCAATAGGATGGATGTCCTCATTATTGTGTAATTGTACATTCATAGTGTTGAGTTTTCCTAACCCATGAAACAACGTAGGGTATTGACTTACTATTTCATGATGAGCATTCATGTTATAGTTCACTAATATCAGTCCCATAGCAGCAGCTGTGTTAAAGCTGAATAAACAGGCAGTTGATGCTGTACCTTGAAGTACATGAATGGGTGCTTTGACTTTTGTTTTCTTGTGTTTCATTGTTGCTACAAATGAACCTTGACTTTTTAATGGTATAGATGCAGCCCATGTATACACTATAGTTTTCAATGGCGTAAGTCGGGCAATGGAGATGGTTCATTGTATTTCTCCTCAGGCATAATATTTATCAACGCACCTCTGTCGATAATAAAAGGTATTGAGCAACTGTTGACTTTTAGTGTGATTTTCAGACAATGTTTGAATGATTTTGGTGCTTTGTCATGTTGACCTTTCTTTGACCTGTATTTTTCCTCATATGCGGCTAGTCAAACATACGCACGTCTCTTTAAAGTAAAGATCAACATTGCACAACCATGTTCTTCACTTTCACTTGACATTGATACTGAAGAACTTTTTGACGATGATTTAGATGATGATCAACTTAGTATGCAGTCGATTTGCCTCAGCTGGTCTGGTCGCTTGGACTTGTGGGTGTGCGTCGAAAGTCGCTTCTAGAATGTTCGGGCAGCCATTTTGTCTTTGCACCATGACGCATTACTTTTTACTTCACCTGCAGACCGTTACAAAATGGTTCTCCTTCCCAAAGCCTCTGCAGATCTGTCCAATGGCGGGACATTGACCTTAGTGTGGAAATGAAAATTCACGCCTGAAGCACAACTTCTTTTTCCGTGGAGACATCACTCTGTGTCATTCAGCCTTGTTCTGTGGCTTAACTTTTCATGTTCATGACCGACTCACCCTGGGCACCTCCAGCCTCCATGTCAGCAGCTTGTCGATTGGCACACTCTTCAGCTCTGGCAGCCATGAGAACTCGCTCCAGACTAAGAGTTTCTCTCTCACTCATCTTCTGAGTGATCTGACAGACATTTATCAATCACTCTGAGGCCTACAGCTTCCTCATCGTTAAATTCATTTAACTTACAGTGTTTGATTGGCGTATCCAGTCTCTCAACAAATTTGTCGATGGATCAACCATTTGGCGTTCTGTGTTGAAAATGTATCTTTTGCAATCTACATTTGGCATTGGATTGAACTTGAGATTCAAGGCTGCTTTGATTTGACAGGTTGTAATTTCGTCAGCTCACAGTATTTTCTTTAGGACTTCTTTTACGCCTTCACCAGCATGATTCTTAAGGTTTTTGGTAATCTTCTTATTATATGCTTCTTCTATGCATCAATGAAATCCTCAAATGTCTCTATCCAGGCAGTCCATCTGTCGCCAATATTGAGCTTTTTGGCAGTATCAAACGGTGGTGGTGGTTTCAAGAAGGTGGCGGCATTGTAACCACTGGTGGAACTTACTGATGTGGAGAGTAGTGTTCTTTCCAACCCAAGTGGTGATCTTGTTTATGTAAACCATCTCTGAGGCCTTGTGGCGTGCTGGCCTCTGGGTCATGTTTGATAATTACAGGAAATGTGACCTCTTTCTTGGTCTCCATTAGAAAAGCAAACTTTCACGATTCTGATCACCGCTCTCGGCTTCTGATCTTCAAAGACTTCTGGAGTTGTTCTGAGCCCCACTCGGCAGCTTTGGTGGTGTGCCACTTCGTTTATGGACAGCTCCGCAAGCACATCCCCGAGCACTGCCTCTGGGGCCACTCCATCCAGCTCGGTGGTATGATGACTCTCTTTACTCAGTTCTGGTAAGCAGATTACAGTTTCCTGTAGTTGAATTACTTTGCCTTTAGGCGTCTCTTTGGGCTCTCTGACATCTGGTTGATCTCTGCCTCACATTGCTTTTGTTCGCAGCATTATCTTGCAATTTGGTTTTGCTATTTGTAGCTCTTTAAAAACCTGGTTGCATCTGCCTTTAGCCATATCACTCCATATGATGTATAACTTCAGGTTGCGTAGTAGCGCGGTACCTCTCTTTACGGCCTTACCATCAGGTTCTTGCCCAACGATGTGTAGACTTCTTGGAGTAGCTTTCTTATCTTCAAATGCTTCACAGGGACTGAGGCTGAGCTTTGACTCCACATACGCCAAACGTCGATGCTACACTTCGACAGAGGCACACGTGGCATGCACAAGCAGTCTGCTGGAGCATGGCAAACTTTCTGGGAGAGCACTGTCCATCTTCAGGTTACTTATCCCCTATTTTGTCGCCAGTTGTAGCGTCCTCCCTAGCCCGGGTACTCGCCAATGACTATGCCACACACAGAGCTTAGTATAACAAGTGTTTATTCTTTTGCGTGTTACAGCAAACTCCACATTCTAAACCTGCATTCACTTCACTCCACTAACGCTTACGTCACAGTTCTACAGAGTCCATCAGGAGCCACAGGGGTTCGGTCATTGCTAACTCACACGACACTACAATGGTCACATGACAGGTCCTGGATCTATCTTTGTTAAAGGCAGGGTTAGGCCTCTGCCACATGCTAGATTAGCATGATGTCATGGCTAAAATAAGAGTTAAAAGTCAAGATAATAGACACGCAGCTAGGTACTCAGCAGGGGAACCCTATACCATTCATGGGACAGGCACATCCGAACATATGCTGTTTGATACATTTTCATTCATCATTCACTCATGTAAGATTATTGCACGAATGCCACAATAGAACCTAAATAATCTTGCTTGCATGTGGATATCACAATTGTTGTGTTATTTGTAGTTCTGTTAACTTAAATTGTTACACAATTAGTTAACGTTCATATGAACGTTGAGCTTCAGGGAGATGAATAAAAACAAAAACCTCAGAAATTGGGAGAAGACATAATAATACAGTTAAGCTGTGATTTATATTTGGTTAAGATATGCTAGTGATTTAGACAAGCAAGGTCTTACAAGATTTGTCAGCTAAGAAAACCAAGGCACAGTGAAGTAGAGTGATATCCCCAGAATGGAATGGACCCAGATGGAGCCAATGTGCACTCTAATATCGTGCCCCTAAAACCCATCTCCACCACGCTACAAGAGCCATGTCAACGCCACGGATGTTGCTGCACTAAAGGTGGAACGAATGCACAACTACAGTTAAGCCGTGACTTTATTTGAGCAAATAAAGCATTAATTTGCATTGCCTTTGCCGCAGCTGCTTTGGCTAGGGAAAGGAAGAGGCTTTGACGTGTCCCTAAAATAAGTAGCTGTGAAGTAACAGCAGGCTCGCTAGGTCCCCTGGACAGCACAATAAATTTCAGTTTTGTACAGTGGGCCAAGCACTTCACTAATCTATCATCAATGCTGTTTGGGAAAGCGCCTCTAGAGCTATAAGGGACAAATACAAAAGTGGTACAATAGGGCGCTTATTTTAAACACAGACACGTCAGCCGGCGTGTGCATAAGCGATGTTGTGACTTCCCCCGCTCTGTGAAGTCAGAGTTCCCTCTACGTGGCTCCCCTGTCCTGCAGCTAAAGGGTGCAGCGGTGCAGCTTTCACTGCTAACCCTCCGTCGGCTGACGCTCTCCCGAGGCCGGCTCTCACCTGCACCTCAGACTCCGGTGGCCACTCTGTGTTGACAAGTAGATCGTACAGAATGTCTTCCTCCTGCTCATCACTCAGGGCTGCGGGCGCTGCCATCTTTACTCCTGGCAAGCTGGCAATTTGACTCGCGACTACGGCGCCCCGCCCAGCTCAAAACTCTTCAGTGTGCGAACTCTCTGTCAGTGACGACTAGAGGAGCAGCAAGGAGAAGGGGTTGTTCTAGCTAGCCTTGTAAATGACGAAACTGAATAGTATAGTGTTCAGTGCGGTGTCACGGTCAGTGTGTCGGATCATGGTATTAGCTCACAGAACTGCTCCTCGATATCCACTTGAATTTATTCCTAGTATCGAACGTTAAAGGCACCTGTCTTTTCATTGGAGGTTTCCAGCAGATTTGTTCTCAACGCCGTCTTTTTGAAAGTCCTTTTAAGAACTCTTAACGTAGCTAACGCTTTTTGTAAAGTGTTCCATAGCTGCCAAGTTTTCAGTATGATTGTGTGTGACAATTCTATTTTATAAGTGTCAGTGTGTGTTATTTTGCTGCATCATGTGTGATGTATCGGGAGATGTTATAATCATGGATACATTAGGCACAATTTTCATAGTACCCAATTTTGTGTAATGCTGTAGTCTGGAAGTTAGGTACCTTAAAACTGCTGCGATTGAAGCGTTCACTAAACTTAATCAATGTTTTAAGTGTATCATCTTACAGTAATTTGTGGTGAAAATAAATGTAACCTCTGTCACTACAACCTCAATACTTGCAAATAAGCTAGTCCTTTCGGGAGGTACCTGCTCCTCCAGGAGTTCCAGCACCTCGTTGTTGAAACCAAACAAGTTAAAAAAAATGAAAACCTACAATCGAGCCTTCTCAGGTGTCGCCCCGCGGATCTGGAACTCCCTACCTACGGAAATTAGACTGATTCCATCAACAGACTCCTTACAAAAGGGAAGTGAAAGCGCTACTTATGAGTACTTCTCTGGGCTAAAAGTTCAGTCTCGACCGCCCTGTTTGGACCGTTGCCTACCTATGGTATTTTGGAATGTCAGGGCTCCGATATCCTTCATTATTTTGTTTTTACGTTCCTGTTAATACTGTTGTATATTACTCTTACTGTATATTACTCTTGCTTTGCCTCTATTGTTGCCCCGTTTGTCTGTCGCCCTGCTTCTGTAAAGCGCTCTGATGCCCGCTTGGGTCTTGTTCGCGCTATACAAAACGTTTTAAATAAATAAATACAATAAAATACTATGAAGGGTCAGGAGTAGATGTGCCACAAGGTGTCTAGTACTGTGAACATCAGCAGTGTAGGCATTTATCTGAGTGGACAGTATTTATTTGGGAAACGTGCCCTCGACAACATAACATATCCATTTTGACATTTGTAAAGTCTCTAAAAACATGATTATGTATGTTTCCATATCGCCTTCTTGTTATGATTACTATAATCTTCAAGGAATGGCCCGTTGGCTTTCCCATAGTAACATAGCAAGTTCCACATAGTTAGATCCTAATGCAAGCATGGTGAATGGGTCCACTTATCCGCTTGCTGAGTACTAGAAAAATCAGTATTTAGGATACAGAAAGTCCGTCACTACATCTATTAACTATTGATAGCTAAGCCACTGCCTTCCACATAGCACGGTACCTGGGCAGTCTGTCCTCCTGAATTATTTAATTAACTGCAGCTTACAGAGCAGCATCGCTGATCACTGAATGCTCTCTACAGTAACTTGCACCCCAGAAAGGAATCAGTTTATGACAGCGTGATTCTTCTCTGGGTCCTGGCAAGGTCGGACTGTCCCATAATGCAATTTGGTAGTGTCGGAAGGGCTGGTCTGACAGGTCAGTGTGTGGTTTGTTTTATGGGCTGGTGGTCCATTTTTTACTGTTGATTTCCCTGATTCCACCACAAACATTGCCTGCAGCTATCACAAATGTATACAGTTATATGGTGTGTCTTTACAAGTTCAAAACTGCCTCGATTTGCAAATGTGTGCCACTTTGTAAATATTTGATTCACTTAAGGGGGCAACTTTTCAGTAGCGGGTAGTGACATTTTAAAGTGAATATTTTAACCCAGTGACAGACACTGTGAGAAACCAACAATGCCTTTAGGCTGAATGCCAAACATCTCAATCATGGCTCATTAACAGTGTTCAGTTTATAATGGGCCACAATTGAGAGCTCTGGAGTTAAAGCTGAAGGCAATGTGAGTTTCTCACAGTGTCTGTCAGTGGGTCAAAAAGGTAAACATAAAGGAGAAAAAATGTTTACTACTTACCCATGCGTCCTCGGTGTTCTCTTCTGCAGTAGGAGCACAAGTTCCTGAGCTAACTCCCCTTTACCAATCCAGACGTTGCTCTCATGCTGCTGATAATGTGAAGCAGCATGAGAGAAACAGCAGGATTGGTTGGAGCTGGCTGGCTGGATTCAAGACAGCTGGTCAAAGTTACACGTGCAGTTTAAACTGGAGTGGGCACCACTCCTCCCCTGCTGCCAATCATCAGCAGTTTCCCCACCCCGCCGGACACTTGGCTCGGGCTGGCCACACAAACTTTTTTTTATAATAAATTCATTTTATTACTAATTTATTTTTCAGCGCTCACAGCGGAGGGGGGGCGATGCTTGGTGTCCGGGACTATTTTCCCATGACAGCCTTTATTTTTCAAACTCTCCCCAGACCCTGCCCCCACAGAAATTGGGAACAAGGATAAATGTGGTAGTAAAGCATTTTTGCCTTACTTTATTGGACGCAAACACACCAGGTTTTGCATTGCCAACTCAAAGTTGCATGCCTGTCTGCCTTAATCTCTGTCATTGTATTTCTTCAAATTGCCCAAACCTCATTTAATTGATCACAACCTCTTCATCTTTCAGACCATACCTCTGCAACCTAACTCTCCCTATTCTCCTCTAGCCTATGTATTCATCCATCAATCATTTTAATGAACTTCTATACCCCCCATTAATGATCACGTCTAACTCCTAATAATTTATTTTACAACAAAGAAACTGGAATAAGTGCATGGAATCGTTTCCTTGAGTGCGCAAGACTAATCCAAATAACCAACAATACCCAATAATAATTGAGTTAGCCACTAACCTTAAGTTCCTGAGTAGCGTTCTACTCACAATATGGGGCTCCAACGCCTCTCCAGGGGTAGTTCAAGAGGACCTTAGATTTCAAAGTAAGGGATTTGATGAGTTGAAGACAAATGGGATCAGATGGGGCGCAATAAGGATTTGCTGATTGAAGGCTAGTATTTAGTTCAGAAGGAAGAAAAATAGTTTTTTACAACTTTATAACAGCTTGAACATAGTGCACAGCACAGTGACATTACTTTGCTACAGTAATTAAATAATCTGATAGATGAATAACATTACATTCAAGATATATCAAGTCCCTATTCTGCGAGCCACCTGGAAACAATCAGGAAGAGTACTCTGAAAATATTTCTGCCATGGCCCCATACTTTCTTGTGTTTCTTAGGGCATCCACAGCCTTTATACACAAACTCTTCTGCTTTGGCGCAATAGATCATAACACAAATACATTCGCTAAGGGTGGGCTGTTTATCTAATCCCTAGTGCTGTAGAATGTCTCTCCATTACAATTGTGCCCATAGTGACCAGCTGATTTGTACCTCAAAAGCCCACCCCATGCCTTCATTAGTCCCAATATTACCATTTTGGGATTGGGTGTTAAAGGTCAACCCACTAGCTATGGAAGTGGTGTTTAGATACATGAACAGTAGTGTTGTATCACTGGGTAAGCCCATACTGTATGAATCAAAGGTGCTCGGATCAGTCTTGCATCAAAGACAATTTGGGTTTCGGCTTCTGTCCATTTTCCACAGTGTACTGGAGCTATATTAAACCATGTGGAAGTATTTTGGTTAAATCAATCAGAATTGTGGGGGTATTGCAAGGTCACGAAGTACCAACATGGCCTCTTCCCAATCAGCCTTTTCAAAGGCTCTTAGACCCTGTTCCCATTTGGTATACAGTAGTTTCAGTGGGTCGAGGGGATGTGTTACCAGCGACCTGTAAATTCTCGAGTCTTTGTATTGCCTAATTGTTCCTTGGTGATCTTTGGTACTATGGGGTTTAGATTCAGCTACTGTGTCTGGTTTGTGTTTGAGTGCCTCAAGGGCAATGTACAACTGTAGGTTTCAGAACAAGTGTGATTTGTGCAATGAGTATTCTATTGTAAGTTTAGATATGATTCCACTTAATCATGTCCCAGGGGTGTAAACCGCCAGGCCCGCCACCTGCCATAGCCTAAGTGGGGTCTCAAAGATGGGACTCTAACTCATTTGATCCATATGAGTGATTGATGCCAGTAAAGTAGGGATTTTTTTGTGGTTGTAAGTAGGTTCTGTTTATTTACATGGCCATATTGAAGACTGAGCAACCAGCAGTGATATAGGGACACAAGCGCTAGTTTGACATTTGGATCATCTCAATCTGCAAATATCCAGTCATTGATCGGGACCACTTGTGATGCCCAGTAATATAACCTAAAGGCTACTGGGCTTAAGCCCCCCTCTTACGGCAACAGCTCACATTTCCAAAAGGATATCTGACACAACACCCCACCCATAGGAAATTACTTACTGGGAATTGTAAAAACTGGAGCGAGCATGGCGAAATGTCGTAGGGGAAGTTTTGCATTACATATAAGAGTTGGGTAGTGAAATCATTTTAAATAATGCACCCCTGCCTGCAATAGCAGCAACATGCGACAGGTTTCAGTTCACATCTTATGGGTCACTTTGTCCCAAGGATCACACCCATTGATCTGGGTGGCCTGTATGAGCCCTTGGCATCCAGGCGGGGGTCCAGGAAGGCATTGAAATCACTGCCTATTACTGTCATACTAGTGGGTGAGGCGAGTACCAGTTGTTTAATGACCTGAAGGATGTCTTAAATAAGGATCTGTGGGATATATATGCTAACTAAAGTTCAGTCCCTCTACCTTAGTGGACCAGTGACAACAACATACCTTCCCGGTTTATTATTATGCAGTGTTTACTTTTAAGGGGAAGTATTTACATAGGACAATTGCCACCCCTTGTGATCCTCTGGTGAAACCCAGGTGGTATATAGGCAAGTATCCTTGGTGGACCAGAGAGCTACAATTCGCACCCACCAAGTGTATTTCATGCAGTAGTAGAGCCTTTGAATGCATTGAAATATCGCACCTATTTAGATCTTATTATTAAGGCTGGTAATATTCAATGTAATTAGTGTATGTGTTTAGCTGTGTGGATGACATGCGGATAGATAAAATGTGTATGGGCACATCAGTGTTTTAGCATCACGTAAATGTTGTTTCGTGGTCAGGAACCTAACTAAAATGAAAATTTCCCCAGACCCAAATTCCTAATCACCCCACACTTCCTAAACTGAAGCATCTGTTGCCCCAAAAAGCTATCATGGGGGAGGGAGTATACTCAGGATTGCTCCATGCATTACGCATTCACCCACAATTTATAGTGAAAACATGTACCTCAATCTGTTGGACCTGGGAGTAACTACTCTATAAATGGGAAGAGGGAGGTCATACTTGATGCTTGAAAAGGAGCATTTCAATTCACCAACAGTTAGCTGGGACTGCAAAGACTCTTTAGTTGGTTCTTCAGGATGGGGTGCTTTCTCTACAGTCGTCATCTCTCCCTCTCCTCTGCAGCAGGTGTGGGTGTGTCTGCGCACCAAAAGTTACTGCTTCGAGTTGTTGACTTCTTGATCTCTGTTGATCTCTTTGAAACCTTCGCTCTTAGGGGGGGCCGAGAGCTCTCTTGCTCACTGGCTGGGGTGTGGGCAGTTTAAGGGCCATGTGAGTTTACGTTCATGTGGCCCCCTCACTTCCAGACAGTCCCACACCTCTAGAGGGATTTTGAAGAAGTGTGATTTTCCTTGGTGTAGGACTCTTAATTTTTGTGGGGTTTAACTGCATGTATGTGAGCTGTATTGCTTTCGCTTTTTGTTTGACTTGAGCAAAGGATTTGCATTGCTATTGTACCAATAACGTGTAGTCTGGAAAAATAATTTGATGGTGCAATTGTGAGGTCAGGCTTGAAGGATAGCGTGTCTGTCTAAAGAAATTGATATGCGAGTGATCATGGGCCTTGGACTGCCACGCAGCGGTGGCTTGGACACAAGAGCCCAGTGTTCTCTCAGGTATAAAGCAGGATGGTAAACTATCGGGGGTATCCAGGACTTTCACAAATTGGATATAAGCTGCTAATGTCACATCATCTCCACTCACCCCACAATGCCATGAATTGGAGAATGCTCCTATGTGACTTTCCTCCGCATCTTCTGCCCTTTTCTCTAGTCGAACCTTTGTTTCCAGCAGATGAGTCATCTCTGATTGTATAATGTGTAGCCTTTTCTCCACAGCTGAGGTTCTACCCTCGGCCTCCTTAGTGCATTCTGCCACTTTCTTCAAGTCTTGACATAGGAGGAAGACCTCAACGCACACTCCCCCCTTCCCATTTTCTAGGATTCTACATGTGTCACAGATGGATTGGAAAATCTTCTCAGTGGAAATTGGGATGATTTCTAATTCTGCAGCAGTGTTGCATGCATCACTAGTTGGAGTTGCCATTCCTGTTGCTGGTTTGGCATACGTGTCAATCTTACTCTGCTGTGGAGATGCAGCTTTTTGGCTCCTCCTCATGGCATGGGAGCCTGGCAGTATCTGAGGCAGAGGGGGGTGGGAAAGTGAACACCTATTCTCTTAGTGTTGCTGGTTGATGGATGGCTGTTACAGAACAACATGCTTAGATCGTTATCCAGTGGGAATGTGCCGCAGCAGTTAGGTGGCCTGCAAGCAGATAACACCTATATTGCAGCTCCCCAGCCATTGGAGATGTGTAAATATTTCGTTAATACAGTATATATTGTATATATTTTTGTTTTAAATTATTTTTAGAGATTTATTCTTACTACTTCTGTCCTGATGAGGCCAGGAATTTATTGAAGGCTGAAACACGTCAACACCATCAGACAGAGGAGTCCAGTTTTGAACAAAGGGCTGTGCATGGACCTTCTTTAAGTGGTAAGTCGAAGGGTAACAAAAGGACTTTGGACCCTCCTGCCACTTTATATTTATGAACTACCTCTAACGTGTACCATATTTTAAAATTGAGGAAACTTTGACACGTGTAAAGAAACTTTTGTTGGCAGGATATTTGTGTAAATGTTTTTGTAATCTGTGTAAAAACGTCTTGTAGATATGTGTCCATATGAAATATTTTAATATATTGATGTACAAGGTGTATAGATACTCAGTGGAGGATGAGGAGATGAGGGCATGACATACAAAGTATTGATTTGTTAACGCTGATTAAAATAGCATTCACGATGGCAATTGAAAAGTAATTGTAGCATTGTTGATAATTAATTGATCTCTACAGGAAATCAACTATATATGACTATTTACAAAAGTTAATGGCAGCCATCTTGTTTTCACCTAAAGTTTCACTGTGTTCTGCGTTACGCTATTTAAAGTTAGTAAGTATTAGGTTTGCTGTTTTTCCTATACCTATTACCACTTTAGCAAAGTGGTAATAGGTAAGAAAAAATATTTATAAGTTTATATATATATGTTTAAAAAACAGAGTTTCGCAGGAATACCATGGTACCGTGAATCCCCCAAAAATTGGAAATACAGTGTAAGATACTATATTTTATTAATATAGTGTGCAGAAGTGTTTTTTCCATTTTTTTATTATTTAAATATGCACATAAAAGTGTACAGAGTAGCGTGGTATTTACTAGAAATTACCGCACTATTTAAACAAAAACGCACTTCACTGTACAGTGGCATAAAAATGTAGAAACATTTATAAGGAAAAATGTTAACCTTTGAAAATCTTTTTTGGGGTACCACACTACTCCCACGCTACTGTGTAGTTTTTTTACAAAAATATGTAGAAAGTTATAACTATTTTGCTCTACCTATTACCACTTTACTAAAGTGGTACTAGTTAGGGCAAAAATGCAAAACCTTATACTTACCTACATCGGAAGGCGTAACACGCATCACGGCGAAAGCATACCTAACAACAACATGGCTGCCTTTAACTTTTGGAAAGCCGACTACCTAATCAGCTAATGACTTGTGATAGCTATGCACCTTCGTACTAACACTAATTACCCTCACAGTTCGCCAAATACTGTAATAAGAGATATCACTTACTTTAAATACATTAATACTTAAAAAAAAATTACATTATTTACCTGCACTACACAAATTAAACATCTGCGCACCATAATGTCTAATCCTGACAAATTTAAACAAAATAACATGGTTTTGGAACAAAGCAAAATATAAAACTGTATATTAAATATATTGGATTAAAGCATGTTTTGGGACCCTCCTTTTTGCTTTACACCCAGTTCACCCAAACCCACAAAAGTTTGACTTCTTCGAGAGTTAAACCGCTGGAAAAAGCGTGGTATCATTTGCCAACACTTCTAAAACGGGTGCTAAGTTATTAAGGGATACATTTTAAAATAATCCATAGAGGGATCATCTTTACAAATAAAAGAAAAATAACCTAGTACCACTTAAATAAAGTGGGAATAAGTTATTAACAATTATACAAATTAATACATAACTATATGTAACACCCGAACCCACAAGTCAGCGACACGCTGACCGTATAATAATGCAAGATTCCAATAAAAACTACATGGCTGATTGTTACTGTGGTAAACACAGCCATCAACCTATCAAATCACCACTTCCAAGCCCCATGTATCATACTATGCCGGCAACTGTACACAGTATAATACAGCACAATATATAACTTTGTTTTATACAACTTACAAGTTTACAAATACCTACACTACCTATATATGCAGCCACAAATGTAACACTTACATATTATAATTGTTATTTTGAAGAGTTAAAATTGACATGTCAAACTGAAGTACACTTGTTCCCCATGACAGCAGGTGCAACACAGCCGGCTGGTCTACCCCCCGGGATTGACATGGTCACGGGTGTCATTTAAATACTTGGGAATCAAGGTGTTTCATGACTTGGACGATTTTAAAGAGGGCAATCTGGGGCCGTCGATTCACTCTCTTAAGTACTGTATTCAGTTTTGGTGATCTTTGAAATTACCAGTCATGGCTCAGATCTCTTTATCCAAGATGATTATGTTGCCAAGATTGCTACATTGCTTTGTTAATCTCCCCGTCAAGGTTACATGCTCCTGGTTTAATCATTTGGATACCTTACTTGGAGAATTGATATGGAATGGTGGGCACAATAGAGTCTCCTTGGCAGTACTCCAGAGACCTCCAACTGAAGGGGGCCTAGGGGCCCCTGATTTTGAATTATACTATTTGGCGGCACAACTTCAGTGGGTAACCCAGTGGTTGGATGGAGAACATCTTGAAGAATTGGGGCCCATCGGATTTGCCAGTAATCAGGGGACTCTATTAGCAAATCTCCTTGATTCGAAAGTGCTTTTCCCTCGACCTGGTATGTTACTGAAAGTTTCATTGCAATGCTGGCAGAGATGCCTGCGGAGGACAGCTAGGACTCCTTTATATGCCCCGGCTTTATCGTTGGTGGGGCTGCCCCCCCCTCTTCCTTTTCAAGGCAACAGTTTTTTAATTGGGCAACTGCGGGCCTGATCACGGGGGGTGACTGCTACCAATTGGGAGCATTAATCCCGCTGGAGGACTGGGTGGCATAGTGTGAGTTACCCCCAGCCAATACCTTACATATCATTCTTTAGTACTGACATTTGGGGACTTGTGGTCCGATAGCCGACAGGAGCCAGAGACCCATGCCGTTCTTCAGGCACTGGTGACACTGGGCACTGCACTCTATCTGGTGAAGTGGTTCTATCAAGCACAACTGGAGATGGCGATGCCCCCATTGGTGAGGGCACTGGAGACACTAAATGGCAGTGCTGGGTAGGGCAGGCACTGCTGGGTAGGGTCCTCCTGGACTCTGAGTGGGGTGAGGTTCTGGCATGTCCCAAGCGCATTTCCAGTAACACAAGGTTAAAATTCATCCAGTTTAATTATATACATTTGACCTACTTGACCCCTCATAGATTACTGGTCATGTATGGAGGGGAACCAAGGGCTTGCCCCAGGTACATGGCACTGGGAGCAGATTTTGGACATATGACATGGAACTGCCCAGGATTGCGCTCATTGTGGGACACTGTAATCGCCACACTCAACAGGGTGTTGGACCATACAGTCTCCTGTACAGCTGAGGTGTGCCTCTTGGGGTTGTTCCCTAGACCTAAGGCATGCAGAGTCGGCCCCAGATTTGTGGACTTGAACTTGGTACTGGCCAGGAGATGGATAGCAATGCGATGCCGCTCTGCGGTGGGCTCAACGGTTGCGATATGGGCGAAAGATGTTACCATGTGGGCCAGGGCAGAGGAGGGGGTTCTGGTTAGAGACAATGCACGAGGGATAAGATGACGCCCGCTGGCGGGACTCTGGGCAGAGGTGCTTGAGGCCTGTGATGGCCAAGGAGACAACCCTGGGGAGAAGCTGGTGATCGAGCTTTGCAGGGTGGTGGAGATGAGGGCAGCCCTCAAGACCGCTTGGGAGAATAATAGACAATCTTGACTGAGAGATGACAACATTGGAGACTAAGGTGTCACATGGAATCCCCCCATCCGTGGGTGGCGCAGAGATCCAGAGTGAACGATACTGATTGTTACCCCCTTTGTGGTCTTACCCTGATGAATAACTTAAAGGCTTGATTGGACTTGCAGGTAGATGGGTTGCCTTATAGCCCCCTCCCTTCCCTGGTATGCTAGAACACATGACTTATGACCCACGAAGGTGTGCAAACTTCCTTGGGGTATTGCATATTTAAATGGTTTTCGGGCCCCCAGGAATATTTCGCTTCATTTTAATCTAGTTGTTGGACCTGGCCCTATTTGCAGGACTATCCCCAAACATTTTGTCTTTTGCCTCCTATTTTTCTGACCCTCTTTTTGTTGGCTATAGGACTCTGGACACTTTACCACTGCTAATCAGTGCTAAAGTGCATATGCTCTCTATGTAAATTGTGATTATGATTGGTTATCCATGATTGGCATATTTGATTTACTGGTAAGTCCCTAGTAAAGTGCAGTGTGTGTGCCCTGGGCCTGTAAATCAAATGCTACTAGTGGACCTGCAGCACTGATTGTTCCACCCACATGAGTAGCCCTGCAACCATGTCTCATACCTGCCACTGCAGTGTCTGCATGGCCAGTTTTAAACTGCTATGTTGACCTGGCAAGTGCACCCACTTGTTAGGCCCTAACCTTTCCTTTTTCTACATGTAAGGCACCCCTAAGGTAGGCCCAAGGTACCCACACGGGCAGGGTGCAGTGTATGTGAAAGGTAGGACATGTGTTGATAGAGAAATACTGCCAATTTCGTTTTTCACTATTGAAAGGCTATCTCTCCCATAGGTTATCATTGGAGCTGCCTTGTAACATCTTACAAGTGTAACTTTCAATTGGGAAAAGATGAAGATTTAGAGTTTGGGCTTTCTGAGCTCAGAATTTAAAAAATACGTCTTTTAGTGAAGTTGGTTTTTTAAATTGTGTGTTTGAAATTGCCACTTTTAGAAAGTGGGCATTTTCTTGTTTAACTATCCTGTGCATCTGCCTGCCTGTGGAATCAACGTCAGGTTTAGACTGACAGGGGCCTGTTTGTGCATTTCCTCTAGACAGTTACACAAAGGGAGCTGAAGTGTGCCATGCTTATCCTGATGGCCCATCACCAGGCTGATGGGTCTTTCTGAGCTAGAGTGGTGGGAGGAGTTGTCACTGACACCAGAATAGGGCTGTGCCTGTCCTCTCACAATGCTGTCTCCACCCCCCTGGAGTGTGTCTGGAGCCAAGGCAGGCAGGGCAAGGCAGGAACTTGCAAAGTTCAAAGACTTTCTTTTGAAGTATGCCTACTTCAAAGGCCAAAAGGTGTATAAGTATTTGACCTAAAACCCCAGACGTTTAGAACACTTCTGGATCAAAAGGAACCTCTGCCAAGGAGAAGAGCTGAAGAGCTGTGAAGAAGAGTACTGCCCCTTTCCTGTGTGTTGCTTTGCTGGGTTGGCCTGCAGTAGCTGCTTCTGCTTTGGAGACGAAAACGACTGGACTTTGCTGTATATCCTGCTTGTGAAGTTTCTCCAAGGGCTTGTATGTGCTTGCCTCCTGTTAAGAAGTCTCAGGGCCATCAAAGACTTCACCTGCAGCATCACTGAACTCCATTGCTGGGAGTTCTTACCAGTCTTGTGGTGCCAATTCCAGTTCTGGGCCCCTGGAGGTTGTTTGGCTGCTAAAAGTCTTGAAAATCAACACATCGCCCTTCCAGCGCCTGTTTTTTTGATGGAGCACCACCGTGCGGGAAAAATTTCCACGCATCGCCGCGTTGCGGCTGAAGAAATTGATGCAGCGCCTGCCTGTGGCCGAAGAAACTGCCGCAGCCCGAGTTCAGCGCACTGTGTCTCTGAAGTCCAAGACCACCGCACTGACTCCAATGCAAGCCCTGCTGTGCGACTGAAAGAATCGACGCATCGTTGGACCACTGCTGAAGAAATCAACGCAGCGCCTGTTTGCCGCCGCAGCATCAAACTTCAGCACGCCTGGATTTCCACACATCACACCTGCGCACCAAGTTTTCCGACGCATCACCCGCAGACCAGAACCATCTTGGATTTCGATGCATCGCTTCCCCTTACAGTCCAGATTCGATGCAACACTTCTCCTGCGTGCAACAGAACTGACGCAACGCCTCCCAGGGACTCAGGAACCGATGCATCGCTGTGTTTTCTGATGTTTCCCTCCTCTGCGGCTGCTTTGCCTTGTGAATTTTGACGCATCTAAAGGTACTTTGTGTAAAATCAACACATCCATAGTGATGGAGCAGGATTTCGCAAAAAGAAACCTGCTCGGATGAATACCCCCATAATACGTACTAACAGTAAGTAGTAATAGAAAATGAACGTGCACCTTACATGAATACAAGGGGAAACTGCTTTGCACATGCATGCACTAACGTAAGATAACGCATGAAAGAACTAAAACCTTATTTACATTATGCTTTGAATGAAACGAGAAACAATGCATGACTAGGCCGCATGTGTATTTCGTAGTTTGCATGTTGCAGCTTGCTTTGAAATTATAAATAATGCCGTTTTTGCATAAAGCTATGCTAGGAAAAACTCTAACAGGGAATAGTGCAAAGGCGGGTGGTTAACAGTGAAAACTACATTATCATATAATTCATGAATGTTCATTTCCATTTGCTATAGTGAACTGGATGAGATGCCATTTTATTTAACTTGACCGAATAGAGGAGGGGCAGGATAAATATGTGAAGATGAACTGACAAAGGCACGCTGGAGTGCTGAGCACAGCAGAAGAAGCGAAAGGGTTGAAGGCCAATGTGATGATCGTCTGCCAAGAGATGTGACAGACTGTGGGACAGAAAGACTTCTTCCGTGCACATTGCTTAAATTTATATACAAATGTAGCATGGATTGAATCGTGTGAACAGAATAATAATGAGTTCATGGGAATAGGCATAAAACAATGAATATGTTCAAAGTCAGAATGAAGTACCATGGTGTGACATACCACCCCCAAAGTCCACCAATCAACTGTCTCGTTTTGTAAATTGTTTCAACTGATGTGGGACGGACATGTAGGTTTTAGGGTATAACTGGGGTGCCTTTAGGGGTGTGGTTAAGTTAGGCTAGTGAGGCTGAGAGAGAGGGGAGATGCGTTGCTGTCCGTCGGTTTGCAGAGAGTCCTAGCTGTTCCTGTCCTGTCCCGTTCCTGTCCCTGTAATCTTTGTCCCCTGACTCTATTTCAGGGGACCCCCACCATCACTTTGGCCAGAGAGGTGGTTTTCTACAGACCCGTTGGTTTGTATTATTCTGATTTGTTCTTGCACAATTTATCTGCAAATGTATTTTTGTCTCTGAAATTTTTGTCTCTCTCAATCTATCCACTCCTTCATGCATAATGTCATTATTTGATTGCTGAGTTTGTCTCTCTCTGAATTGCTGATATTTTCTCTCCCTTTGTGAGTTCATTGTTTGCACTTGTAACCGTATGCCTTGAGCATTTTTTCATTTAATTTGAGATAAACTTTATTAACTTCAACGAGAGTCTGTGTTTATTTTAGTTAATCGAATGATTAGTCAGATAAGGAGTATCATTACCATCAACTAATTGGTTCATCGACCAAGTAGAGGAAAAGTTGATGTATAAATTAGATAAGTATTTTGGAAATGCCATATATGAATTTTAGGAGGAAGAGAATTGAACATTATAAAAATTGACACCAGCGCATCAGGGATTTGGGTGAATGTGTATGGGCCATTGTTCTGTGATATTATTGAGTATTGATCCCTGATTAGGCATTGGCCTCGCGCTGGATCAATAGTTTCCTATGGACTGAATTTCTAAAACCTTAAAAAAGTGATATTTTGAGTTGTATAAGTTGGATTTTTGTCTTTTTGGTAAAGATTGTTTATTTTTCTAAACCGGTGTGGTGTCCATTTCTAGTGTTTTCACTGTGTTACTGTGTGTGTTATGTACAAATAATTTACACATTGCCTCTGAGATAAGCCTGACTGCTGTGCCAAACTACCAAGGGGGTGAGCAGGGGTTATATTGGTGTGTACTTCCCTTACCCTGACTAGAAGGAAGTGTCCCTACTTGGACATGGTACTAACCTGCCAACTAGAGACCCCCATTTCTAACACTAGTTTAAGTTGCTTAATTTTTAATGCACTATGGTTTTGATGGGTTAAGTCCTACAGCTCCCATTAAAAAGTTCATGCAGAGAGCAGATCATAATAGCGGATAGGAGAATAGACTTTGTTACTTAACAAATGTTAGCTCTAGTATAGGATTTTCATTGCCCCATGGGACATATCATGACTGTACTAATTATATGTTATTTCCTGAAGTGACACTGCCAGTGGACGATTGGTGGACTCACACGTATGCTTGTAGGGAAACAGCCTAAACCACGTAGTCTGTACTACGCGTGGCTGAACACCGCAGGCGCAACCACGTACGTCTAAACCATGCATATGCCTTTACCACGCATATGCAAGGTTCAGGCGTCCATGGTAGTTAGTATGCAGTCTGCGGGTCGGAAGTGAGCTGTGCGGAGGGTCGGAAGTGAGCTGGTTTTGTTTTTAGGGTGGGGGGCTGGAGGGGTCGTGGGTAGTTTTGTGGGCTGGCGGGTGGATCTGGGCTTTGTTTTTAGGGTGTTGGGCTGGGGGTGTCGGGGTAGTTTTCTGGGCTGGGGGGTGGGTCGGGGTAGTTTTCAGGGCTGGGGGGTGAGTCGGGGGTAGTTTAGGGCTCAGGCCGGGGGTGGGTCGGGGGTAGTTTTTGGGCTGGGGTGGGTCGTGGGTAGTTTTCTGGGCTTTGTTTTTAGGGTGGAGGGCTGGGCTGTCAGGGTTAGTTTTGTGGGCTGGGGATGGGTCGGGGGTAGTTTTCAGGGCTGGGGGTGGGTCGGGGGTAGTTTAGGGCTCAGGACGGGGGCTGGGATGTGTTTTAAATATGGGGTCAAGGTTTTAGGGTTTAGAACATGGGTGGTTAGTTTTCTGGGCTGGGGGATGGATCAAGGGTAGTTTTCTGGGCTTTGTTTTTAGGGTGGGGGCTGGGGGGGTCGGGGTAGTTTTCTGGGGTGGGTTGGGAGTCGTTTTCTGGGCTGGTGGGTGGGTCAGGAGTAGTTTAGGGCTCAGGGCGGAGGCTGGGATATTTTTAAAATATGGGGTCAAGGATTTAGGGCTCAAGGCGGGGGGGTTTAGGGCTCAGGGTGGGGTTTTAGGGCTCAGTGCACAGGGGGGCTGGGGTGTTTTTAGTGCTTGAGTGGGATTTGTTTTTAGTGCTGGGGTCAGTTTTTAGGAGTTAGAATAAAGTGTTGGGCTATAATTAGGGCTGGGGTCAGGGTAGAACTCGGGGCAGGTTACTGGGTTTTAGGACTTAGGGCGGGTGTTAGGGGCATAATCTTAACCCCGCATATGATTTTACCAATTACATGTAAAGGCATGTGTGGTAAAGGTATGCGTGGTTAAGATGCGGTCGTTATTAAGACCGCGTTGTTAAGGCAGGCATGGTTAGGGAATTCGTGGGCTGCTCATCACTGTTAAAATGCCAATAAAATATGTTTAAAAAAACCACTGACATGTTTTGATATAATTTTACAGTAGCGTTTACTTAATTTACATACTCCACTTTACGCCACTAGTCTATAAGAGTTGACTTTACACCAGTGCACTCTACACTGTTTAGAGTATGGCAGGCCACTTTATGACACTCCACTGTATGCTACTAAATTCTATGCTAAATCACTGTACGTTACTCCACTCTACTCCACTGAACTCCATTGTATGCACTCCAGTGTACACCACCATACTCTATGCTATTATATTGTTCACTACTGTATTAGATTACACTTTCGTGTATGCCACTATACTAAAAGCCCATATACCGTACTGATCCCAACTTTATGCTGTTCCACTGTACGCTATTCCACTATATGCTACTCCAGTATGCCCCATATTATGGTGCACTAGTGGAGTGTACGCTATTCCAGAATATGCTACTCCTCTCAATGCTACTAAAATGCAGTATACAGCACTGCAGAGTACCACAATATACTGTATGCTATTTCAGTTAACAAAACTACACAGTGCTGCACTCCAGTAAATGACACTTCAGTGTACATTACTAGACTCTGCGCTTCTAAAATTAACCCTATTTATTTCTACGAGACTCTGCTGTACACTACTCCACTGTATGGCATTACACTTTATGGTACTCCAGTATACGCCACTGTACTGTACCTATTACACTGTACCCCACTGTACGGTACGCTATTCCACTCTTCACTACTCCACTGTTCAGCACTACAATATACGCCACTACACTATACACAATTTTACTTTACAAGTCTACACCATACCACAGTCAGCTTTACGCAAGCCCACTATACACCACTCAACTCTACGCCATTGCACTTTATGGCACTCTACAGTACCCCCCTCCGGTGTACTCTATTCCAGTTCACACCACTCCACTCTACCACACTTGACTGTCCGCTATTTTAGTATACGATATTCCAATATATGCCCCTACACTATACAACACTCCATTCTATACCACTCCACTATACTCCACTACAGTGTTAGCGAAAGCACTCTACAATATTTACAAGGCGTAACGCCACTTTAACACACTCCACGTTATGCTATCCCAGTGTATACCACTACACTATAAGCTACTAAACTTTATGCCACTGCAATATACAGTATTCTACTGTATTCGATTTCAGTTCACGCCACTGTACTGTATGCAACTCCACTCTAGGCCCCTCCACTGCATGCCATTTCAGTGTACACCACTCCAATCTACCTCATTCCACTTTATTCCAGTCCAGTGTACCAAAATATACTGTACCACAGTAGACTTTACAACATTATCCTACACTATATTGTACCACACTCCACTTTATAACACTCCACTCCAGAAGAGTAAACTGTACAAATATTACACATTTGTTAGTAACATTACAAAAAACTTTGAAATTCGCAAAACAAGTTGATATCAAGTGGCGAGTGAGGTGAAAAAACTGTACACTCTGACACGGGGGAACATGGCGGCCTTGTGCTAGGCGGTCGCGGGCGCCATCGGGGGGAGTGAAGCCGCGCACTCTAAGGACTCCTGAACGAGACCTGAACTTACCGGCGGTCGGAATGCTGGTTGAGCGGAGATCTGCGGGTGCGGCTGATGCGAAGGCAGTTGGTTCCTGGGTGCCGAGGAGCAGGGCCTTGGAGTCGCGGTGGAGAGAGGCAGCACAGGAGCTTTGGCACTGCAGGAAGGCCGGCGTAAGGTCCGGTGGCAGAGGCTGCACAAGTCGCGGCTCCCCTCAGCCCCGCGAGTCCAACGAGACAGAGTGCAGCAGCCAGTCCTCCTCCTTGGGAGACCTGAGGAGGGGAGAGCTGGGTGAGAAAGGAAGTAACAGTAAGGAAGACCGGGTAAGAAAGTTCCATTCCCTGCCTATGGAGAAAGGTGGTCCTACAGAAGGTGAGGTTGGAGATAAACCTTCTAGGTATACCCTGAGAACTAAGAATATTGGGGAGGGGGTAAGGTTGGACACAATCTAATATCAGACCCCCCTCAGGGTGCAGTGCAGGAGATAAAGGACATGGCCAAAGGAAGGCGAGGTCGGCAAGGTAGAGGGATCACTCAAAGCAGGAAAACTGGCAAATCCCCACTAAAAATCGTTGGGGAAAGGAGTAAAAAGGGTCCTATAATACCTATCAAAATAACATCCTCGCTTAAATCTTTCTTTTGTGTCTTACCTAGTATGCAGAGGGGAAGTTTGGGAGAAGTGATTGCCAAAAACATAGGAGTGGAGGCACCCAATATGGAGCACAACGGCACTGAGAGTGGTATAAGGCACCAGTAGGGCCCCCCTCCATAATGGGTCAAGCGAGCCCCGAATCGATTCAGGAACAGCCCGAGAGAGCATAGTGACAGTACCTATCAGTAATAGGTTCGATGCTCTGGCAATGATGGGCTCACCAGAGGAGGCTGAAGATACCCATACTAGGAGAGATAAGAACGATGAAAGAGGTGAGGGGACTCCGGGGAATGCAGACGATTCCTTGGCTGGTATTCTATTGGGGCTGAAAAACTAAATTAAGAATCGTTTCGAAGTCTCAGAGGCCAATCAGGTTGGCATACAAGCTTCATGCTCGGAGTTAACCCAAAACCTAGATGAGGTTGTCCTCCGTACTAAGATCTTGGAAGACGAGGTGGGGGCAATTAAACAAGATGTGACAAAAAATGCCTCTGAGATCTCTAAACTGGCCAAGCAAAACCAAAGCCTAAGGGATGACCTCGAGAGATTGGAAAATCATTCCCGAAGGAATAATTTAAGATTTTTGAATATTCCGGAAGCTGAGGAGGGTTCAGATATGAAGGCCTTTATAATAACATACTTCAGAACACGGTTCTAAAGGACAATATCTATATAAACCTTGAGCAAGAAATTCAAAGAGCACACAGGGAGCCCTTCCGCCGCAACCCCCTTAGGATCAAACCCAGGAAGTTCTTGGTAAACTTCCTCTCCTACACCGTTAAAGAGGCAATTCTCAGTGGGGCCCTAAAGAGTGGACCGTATCCAGTTAAAGGTTTTTCTGTAGTAATTAGATTGGATATTTGCAAATCTACGGAACAAAGGCAATGGGAGCTTGGAAATAAGATGTAGGAACTAAGGAAGCTTGGGGCCAAGGTCCAACTAAAATTTCCCGCAATGCTTTGCATAATGTGGGATAATCAAATGTACAATTATCGCCCTGTGGGAGATGTTGACGCACTAATAGATACTATAAAAAAGAAGCAATAATTTGATGAATGAAAGGTAGTCAACTATAGACCAGCAGTGGCAGGAGTTCTGGTAAATCTGGGTTGTTTAATGCACGGCAAATATGTGTCTTTTTCTTTTTTTCTTATTTTTTCTGGATATCCCCCCCAATGGCCAGCCCAATAGGCATTTTGATGCCTACTAAGACAGGGAGGATTCCCCAGGGTAGGTTAGAGGGGTGGGGTAGGGGGAGGGGAGGAGGTGAAGGTGCACGGGTGGGGTGCACTGGGGTAAAAATAAAAAGTCCCCAATATCACTCAGTCTGAAATGGCCTTGCGAGTCAGTAATAGGTCAGGGGAGACGTGTTGGCTAACATAGTTATTCTCACATGGAATGTGAATGGTCTTAGGTCAAAATCTAGGCAGAGGGCGGTCCTGAGGTACTTGGAAGAAAGTCAGGCACATATAATGGTCCTTCAGGAGACGCACCTGGTGGCAAGCGAGTGCAAGGAATTACTTTGTAGGGTTGGTTGGGTCCAGAATTTCTTAGTCTCTGACCAAGTACAATGCTGTATGGGAGTAGCAATTTTAATAAGGAAGGGTGTTGGGATTGAGCTTAAATATTCGATCAAGGATAGCTCTGGCAGATGGGTTTCAGCTGGAATGAAATGGGCGGATCATGAATTCATCTGTGTCGGTTTTTATGGCCCCAATGAGGATGACCCACAGCATATAATACATCTGGAGTTAAGGCTAGTTGAGGCTTCGGTCCCACTATTTTTGGGTGGCGATTTCAATGTTCTGTTAGACCCTGTTTTGGATCGCTCCACACGAAGGGATGGTGCCCTGGTACCTAGAGCAAGACGGGCCATGTAAAACCTGATGCAGGATCTAAGGCTCGTGGACATATGGAGACATCTGAAAGGTCAGCTGAGAGGATATACCTACCATAGTAAAAAATATCACCACCATTCCAGATTGGATTACTTTTTGGTTGAAAGAGGCTTTGTGGCAAACATTAAAAAGATCATACACCACCCAGCTCACATTTCGGATCACTCAGCTTTAACTATGACACTACAGGTCCCAGGAAAAAAGCCCAACATAAGGTGGACACTTAAACGTGCTCTCCTTTTAGATGGGGAGGTGGCGCTTGCTCTAAAGAAAGTTACATCAGAATATTTTATGAACAATAAAGGCACCGCCAGCCCTGGAGTAGAGTGGGATGCTTTTAAAGCATATATACGGGGGGTATTGAAAAGTCTCGGATGTGTAAAGGGAAGAAAAGAGAGGGCAGAACTCGCAGGATTGGAAAGAGAAGTGGGCAATCTGGAGGCCTCTATACAAACCTCAAGTGAGGGGGAAGACAGGGAGGGGTTGGTAAGAAGACTAGAAGAGGCGCAACTTAACTATAAAATTAAATTGGATTCCAAGTGTATGGCTAGGTGGCAGGCAGGAAATATGAGGCAGTTTGAATATGGGGAAAAAGACGGGGCATTGCTGGCTTGGAAGGCCAGGGTAGGCAGAACTAGGAACGTGATTAAAGAACTGAAGGGACCATTGGAAGAGGTGATAGATGACTGGGAAGGGATGCAGAATCACGTGGTCTCCCTTTTCTCCCTGCTCTATAAGGAAGATACCTTGCCTGAACCCCGTCGGCTTAAAGATTGGCTGGGGGCAATTGACCTCCCTGAATTGACTAGTGAAGGGATGGAGAATATGGAAGCACAGATCACTCAGGAAGAGATCAGGGGGGCCATGACTAGAGCTAAGAATGGGAAGGCTGCTGGCTTCGACGCCATCCTTTTGGAGGTCTATAAACTGCTAATAGAGGAAGTCCTCCCAGTTTGGGAGAACTTGTTTAATTTGGTGTACTCAGGGAAGGCACGGGTCCCAGAATCATTGAAAGAGACCGCCATGGTCCTGATTCTTTTTTTATTTATTTATAAGTTTTATTGAAACATTACTCATAATTGAATCAGATAGTATTGAGGCATTAGTACATAAATATCAATCACATGTATGCAACATATACAGACATCAATTGACAATTTATAGATTAATTTCTTGCCCATATATCTATGACAATATTGTACTGCATTTTCCACATTGCTTACAATTTGCACTCCCACCATCACGAAGAGTCTGATATCTGATTATATCAGTTCGCACAGCTATTAATCAATCCAATCATCTACACAATTTGGGAACAGACCCATCTCCCATATTATTCATATATCATTTTGGGTCCTTATGTTACCATGCAGTTTGTAATTTCCCCCTACACGTCATACAACTCCTTCTAGCACATTGTTTGTTATCTTTCCCTATTATCAGTAACATTTTCAACTGGGTGGGATATTAGATATGTCTTGAGAGGCTCCCATATGTCTTTAGGACGTGAGGTAAGTGGGAGCAGTTCCACATAGGTAAGCATTTGTTCTTGACAGACTAATAAGTCCCTTATCCATTCCTTAAACCTAGGGGCTCTCCCCCCCCGTCCCCATCTACATGCGAGTCTACGCTTGGCCATTAGGAATCCAATTGAAATGTATTTTCGATAACCTGCGTCAATTTGCTCAGTGTACCCCAACAGAGCTATCACCGGAGATGGCGCCATCTTCTGTGATGTCATTTGCTCCATTGCTTTAAAAACTTGTTGCCAATATTCACTAATTCTAGTGCAGTTCCAGGCTAGATGTAAGAAATCTGCGCCTTCCACCCCACATCTGTCGCACCTGTAGCTATCCCTCAGCTTATATTTGTACATCTTAATAGGCATATAGTAAATACGATGCAGGAATTTGAAATGAATGATACGTAATCGGCTGCTGGCAGATACCTGCCCTGTTTGTGTACAACAGTATGTCCATTGTTTATCTGTCATTTCATATCCTAGATCCCTGTCCCATTGTTCCCTTGCAGGGCACTGACTGGCTACCTTACTAGTGTGCACACTATGGTACATGAGCCAACGTTTCAGATTGTAATATCATTTGCAGCGGGGGTAGCGTTGCTGGTTCTTGGTCCTGATTCTTAAACCATCTAAAGACCCAGGGAAGGCGGAATCATACCGTCCGATATCCCTGCTTAATGCTGACTATAAGTTCTTTGTCAGCATTTTATCAGGGAGGTTGGCTAAATTGGCTCCCCAGCTTATACATCCTGACCAGAAAGGGTTTATTCCAGAGAGGCAGATCCATGAACTGACCCAGCAATTAATTGGTTGCATGGATTTGGATACAACACGCTCGATCCCCTTGGTGATAGGCTTTTGATCGTGTCTGTTGGGCCTATCTATGGGAAGTTTTGGTGGAAGTTTTGGTGGCTATGGGGTTTGGCCCCTATTTTATAACAACTTGAAAGCCTTATATGAACAATCATCAGCCAGGATCCTCCTTAATGGTTCCCTTACAAGAAGTTTCCCGATATCCAGGAGTACACGGCAGGGCTGCCCTATTTCACCATTGTTATTTGACATCTACGTCGAACCACTTGCCCAGAAATTGAGACAGGACGATCGGCTCATCCCCTTCAGTTCAGGCACGTATAAAAATTAAGTTGCATTGTATGCGGACGACCTTGTAATTTTTACTGCGGACCCGGTCTTAACTATTCCCAGGGTGGAAACGTTAGTGAAAGATTTTGGGGCACTATCCTGATATTTGGTAAATAACGCAAAGACCGGAATAATGTGTTGGAATGTACCAGATTGGAAGGGAAGTACACAGAATGAGCTTAGATACCTTGGAATCAGTATTATCAAACCACTGGAGAGAATTCCTCAGTTCAATTTGGAGAGGATAGCAAAGGAGGTTGATACAATACTTGCTAGGTGGAAGAATCTCCCTTTGACTCTATATGGGAGAGTGAACTTAATTAAAATGGTTGTACTTCCTAAACTGTCATATCCTTTTAATTGTATCCCTCTGGAGTTCCCTAAAACAATGATTGATAAGATACAGGGGAAATTAGTGAGTTTTTTTCTGGGCGTCTAAGGGAGCCAGACTTGCCTTGAAGAAACTGAGGCGCAAGCTGGAGAAGGGCGGTTTGGCCCTTCCAAACTTAAGGCTATACTGTATGGCCTTTCAGTTTAAGAACTGTAGAATTCTTCTCGGTAAACCAGGGTTTTTGGCATGGGGTGGCTTGTTGGAAGAAATGGTGAAGGAATGGGGCTTTAAAGGTTTTCTTTACAAGTTTGTGGCAAGAATTTGTTTTTAAAAAGTGAGGCTGAAGACTCTAAAGGCAGCACTTACTCTTTGGTTGAGGGTAAGGAAGATACTTGGAGTGGGCTACTTCTCAGACTTGTCCCCAATCTGGGACTCACCAGGCACACCTTAGTGTCTTCAAGACCGATTAAGTCTCCCATTGAGGAGGGCGGGAATTGAAGTATGGGGGTATCTCCTGACAATGCAGGGTATGGTGCCCTGGGAAGTGCTGGTGGCAAAAACAGGTGATTCCCTCTCAAGATTCAAGTATCTCCAGCTATCAACTTGGGTGGTGACCAACGGGCAAGAGATTGGTGGCGTGTGGGAATTTGAATCAAAACTACAGAATGAGGCCCCCAGAAAAAAGGAAGTAGCTGACTGGTATTGGACTTTGTTGGAAACCGAGAATAAGAAGCTAAAAGCTCCTTATGAGATTTGGGCAGATGCCATTCAGATGACGGAGCTACAATCAATCCGGCAACTTTCCTTAAAGATACTCTATAAGGTGGTAAAACCCGCTAATTTGAAAAGAAATCATTTCTTCACAATAAACAGGCTATATTGGTCCCCCCAGAAACTTGCCAAGTTTGTATCAGCACCAATCCCAAGGTGTCGTAGATGCGGCTTGTTAAGAGCCGATTACCTACACATGTTTTTCGAGTGCCGCAAATTACAGGATTATTGGCATGCTGTTGAGAATGTTGTTAATGACATTTTTCAATCAAACATAACAATGAGCCCAACACTGGTATTGATGGGGTTGGAGGATATTCCTGTCGTGTAGTTCCTATAGTACCCATGCAGGACCTGCACGTTTGGATAACATAAACTGTGGGCTTGGTGGCAGACTGGCTCTGTGCACCACCACCGCGTATGTTAGCCGGATTTGCATTAGCTAGCTCACAGTGCCACTAGAATCTCCTCTTATCGGGGAGAGATTAGTTTCTGGCAACCTTAGATCATGACAACCCTGATCCCTCAGAATTGTGGAAACAATGTACTACTTTTTGCTCAGTCACTCGTGCTTATTTGTTCGGTTTGTCTCAGAGAGTTACACAGAATAAACAGTCTGGCCGTTTCAATAAGTATTTATTGAACAGTTGTTATTCTTGTGTAGAATATATGTGCTGCAGCAACCAGCAGACAATAGCAGAGATATATTATCAGCTGTACGATAAAAGTGAAAGGGTAGTACAGTTCTAGAAACCTTGAAACCAAGGAGAGGGGCTCTTCAGATCCAAAGGGACAGAGCACCAAATTAACTAGGTAGTTATAAAACAAGATTCCCTTCAGAACAATTCAACATATTCCTCTCTAGGAATGATAGCACTCTCAACACTTATATTAGGCCCACAACATCGAACCACAACAATATTCAATATTTAAAAATTTGAAACACTCTGCTCAAGGTGTGGTGTCTTCATGAATTGATGTGAATAATTTTTATATTTGATGTATTAAAACTTGTGCATAAGTACTTCCACACCTTGAGCAGAGTGTTTCAAATTTTTAAATATTGAATATTGTTGTGGTTCGATGTTGTGTGCCTGATATAAGTGTTGAGAGTGCTATTATTCCTAGAGAGGAATATGTTGAATTGTTCTGAAGGGAATCTTGTTTTATAACTACCTAGTACAGTTCTACCATATTGCAAGAATCATGAATACATACATGAATATAAAAGGCATTATAAAAGTGCGCGTACTCCTACGATGCCCAACTAGATGTACCTAAGTGTACCTAGCATGTGTGTAGGTCTAAAAGCCTAAGAGCCAAGAATCCTTCTAGGATTTAGTCGAACCCCATTACCTGAATAGAGAGAGTGTGGGACCCCGTCCTGGTCTCGAGTTGGACACCCCGCAAGGGCTGTGTTAGACCGCTGTCAGCTGGAGCGACTGCATGCAGGAGCCTCAGCGTCTCTGGTCAGTGTGTCAGCATGGAAGTCTCGGTTCCCTCTATCTTACCGTGGCAAGATGTGGTGTATTTATACCCTAAAGTGTCTCGTCCCTCAGTATGGTTTGTATTGGTCTTTGTTAGACATGAGGAAGACGTCAGGGGTGAACTTTGTACATACATATGATGCGGCAGATGTAGCTGGTGAATGCTCATGCATAATTTATGAGTACATTGTAGGCCTGTGTTCGGGAAAAACCCTGCAGTGTTCTAACCACAGACTAGATAACGTTCAACCCTCAGAGTTCGTTGTGTACTGTAGGGAACTAATGTAGGGGAAAGATCATGCCTATATTACGGCATAGGAGATCATGACTATAATAGGGCATAGACGATTATGACCATAATAGGGCATATACGAACATGACCATAATAGGGCATATACGATTATGACCATATACGCCATATATGAACGTGTCTATATTAGGGCCTCCATACGAAACATAACACCCACTCCACTTTCGAATTGGATGACAATGACCATACTTAAAATCTGGACAATTTAAAAAAAATTCTTAAAAACAGCTAAAAACATGGTTTTAAAAAGACATTTAAAAAATGTTACAAATCAGCTATTCTTTTGTTGCCACTTGAAAAAGTCAATTCTGTCTCACTTATAAAAGTTGCATTACTACAAGCAGAAGAAGGCCATTCGTTTTCAAGTGAAAGTGTCAACTTAGGAAATGTTCCAAATTTAGTTTGTTTATTTATGAAACGAAGTGGAGAAGCCGAATTCTTTCCCAGTACGCGATGAGCCAATTCAAGATTAAGTGCCCTGGCTTGGAGATACAGCATAATCGGTGTTAGCTACTGCAGACTAACCCTGGGCGGTGAACTATGCTCCGCTCGCGGAGTTTGCGGAGTTTTCTGCACTCTGCGTTACACGGATCTTGCGGAGTGCAGAGAAAATACGCGTAGCGGACATTTTTGCTCGCTCGAGTTCCTCAACGTCAAGTTGGCGACCGCGAGCGAGCAAAATCAACATCCCGGCGAGACTTTCCCTCGTTCGCGATCGGCAACATCAAGTTGGCGAGCGTGGAAAATAAACCTCCCGGCAAGATTTCTCAACGCGGGGGGGTCAGGTTTCTCATTGCGAGTGGTCGCGTATGCTCGCGACCGCTCGCGATGAGAAACTGCCCGTTCGCGTTGAGAAAGCTGCTGCTCGAGTAAAAATCTACTCGAGCGGCAGAAAACGACCGCTTGCACTGTGCATGATGCCGTTTGCAATGATTGCACAGTGTGGACAAGCATCCGGCACTGTGCAATCACCGCGAACAGCATTTTCCTATCGCACTACACTGCTCCACGTAGCGCAGCGGAGTTGTTTTACCGCTTCGCGTAGCGTCACATAGCGCAACTCCGCGAACTACGCCCACCCTTACTGAAGACGACAAATCCAACGCCTCACAGAGAACGTCAATCGCACATAGATGGAATTCAGCACTGCCAACAGTCGGTGCTGCGGCAGCTTGTGCGGCAGTTGTTACCTGAGTGTCTGTGGAGGAGCCACCTAACCCAGCAGGAGCAAACGGCACCTGTGGATTCTCAAGGAATGCGTTCATCAGAATTGGAAGACGCTGGGGACAACGCAGAGCATGGGCCTTTAGGGGGTCCAGCATAGCATCCATGTCCGGAGGCGTATCTGATGGAAACGTTAGACAGAGATCCAACGCGCATTCTTCTCCGCAAAACAGGCATCGAAGAACAGGTAAGATGCAGTCCACCCAGACTGGTCTAAACGATAGGAACCAAGAGGCGTTCAGTTCTCTTAGGCAAGGTATACCCAGAAGTTGCACCATGCGTTCACGGTATTTCCGCTCCATGAGTATGTTCGCCATTTCCCCGGAAATTGGGCCGTCCATTGCGTAGCAGTAAGATTACAATCAGGACTCCTGCGATTAGGAACAGGATAAGCGGAAGACCTCCATAGACGCTTCCCAATACGGAGTGTATAAAATTTGGGATTACTCCGAGGACTGTCTGAAAGGTGCTTAATAGTCCTGACCCTATGGTCTTAAATAGGTGTACAATACCGCTCGTATCAGACATGTTAAAGATACGACCCACCATTTCTGCGAAATGAAAGGGGCAGTTCGTACGTATAAGCGCCTGTATCTCAGTCGAGGTCCTTGCAACTTGAAGTTCAAAGGTTTCTCGAGCGGAGGTTAAGGGCACGGGTTGCTGTAAAAGCATGGCTTTCAGTCTGCTCAAAGTATCAAATTGTATTAAGCAAACATTCAACGAAGGCCATAACGGCGCCTCCCTGACTGTGTTCAGTGGCGGAAACAATACTTGCATACAGCAAGTAACCCTGGAGTTAACAGTGACCAGATAGGCGACGCCCGGAAGCTTCCCACAGCAACCTTGATCGTTTAGCATCAAGTAACTCCCATTCGAGAGCAGCTGGAAAATGGCGTGATCATGGCCGCTGGGGTCCCTGACATGTGACCAGATAGATTCGCTACTGAACCACTACAGGCTCTGTGCAGAGAAATATCCTGACACATGAGAGAACCGCTTAAAGCGTTCTTGCAGTTTGTACCACTCAGATACACTTCTCGATCCCCATTCCGGCATCGATATCTATATGGTAACTCCCAAGTTTCCTTAATGTAACCCTTACCCATTTTTTCATATCTGCCTGCCTGCCTTTGCTCAAGGCAATATTGAAACTGAAACGTAGTGACCGGCAGAGTGATTTGGCCATGAATTAGCCATTCAGTTGATGGTAATTCGGCTACAGTGAATGGTAACCTTTCCAGTTTCTCAATACGCAGCATTGTATATTTGGCTCCCCTTTGTGCCATTTCTGTCTGTTTATCAGTTAGATTGTATTCTGAAAACAGAGACGTGGTGAGATTGCCCGTGTTGTAACAAGGCCAGATCTTGTTCTAGTATGTCGATCGCCGATGATACAATGTTGCCTAAGGAGTAAATCCTGGAGGTCAAAGTTGTTAACCCATTATCCACTACAGCTAATGCCTTCTCTAGGTTAATACGGTCTATTTTCCGTATTCTTTCTGCGGCCTCCTGTTGGGATATTTTACAGTTTTCATTATAATAGACATAAATGCCAGCATATATGAAACGTTTCTGACGTGTTTTCCTTGGGCCTGACAAGAAATCCCTATGGTCCACATCAGGTGTGAGTAAGGTCAAGTGATGTTTTACTTCTGTGAGTGTTGAGGTCTCTAGCCAATCAACACACAACTTCCCAACACTATAGGATGTCACTATCCCTGGGTGTTGTCTTTGTACATAGCGTGTATCTGGCCTACTGATACTAAACCCCTCGGTTATACCTAGGAATCTCTGTTGACATGTGTTTGTGTCAATGGGCCAAATCAGCCATTCTGTCCAATTGGGATCTGACCTGTTGTACTGGAGAATATCATCTAATCCTACCCCATGTGTAGTTGAATTCTGCCCCCCACCCATCTGTGATGGTGCTGGAAACCCAGGTGTGTTCATTTCCTTGTTCTTGGCTAGTCCAAGACAGGATGTCTGTTGCACAGTGTCATTTAGAAATATCATCTGCTGTGGAATGAGGCATGCTCTAAAAAGCGCTTCTGTTCCCTGGACCTGCCAGTCCCTAGAACCCCAGATTGATTTTAAATCTATAGTGTCCTTCCATAGGTTGAAACCCTGTGTAGACAACTGGGCCATAAAGGAAGCAGAGTAAATCTGTTTGGTGTTAGTCAACATAATTTTCTGTGCTGATGTTGTTGCCACTTTGTAATAAAATGACTTTGGGTCAGATGTATTAAACCCTGAAAAGTATGTGAATTTCTGTGCAAAAGTTTGCGAACTACCTTTTGGTGGTGTTGCGCAGTGTTCCCACTGGTGGTATTCAAATACATTTCTAGGTGTTATAGATTTGTGCAAGAAATGATGACCATAATGTTGGTAACAGTACAATGTATCACAGTCTGAAGTACCTTCTAACATTTCGTTGTTCGGAAATGCTGCAGTTTTTTCTAAATCAGACATCATATTATTTACAGTTTCAGTGTCCCAATCATCAGACAATGTACTGGAGGTAATGATATCACTTAAAGAAATTTTAAATACATGTTTAAGCTTTAAAAGTTCAGTCGGACCGAATATATCGAAATCAATCTTGTCCCATACTATACCGTCCGATATAGGAACTGCTGTGATGTTCACTGAAGACAAGTCTCTTGGTTCACGATGTGAAGACTGGTGTGGTTTTAAAATCAAATTGACTCTTTGGGCTGTAGAGCTCTGCTGGAGATATCGTCCATTAATAAGCATACTAAAAGTTATTGTTAAACCTAGCCAGAAAAGAAAAAATAGAATCCCAGTGATATACCATGGTTCTATCCAAGGTGACACCAGGTAAGTCTTTCTAAAAAAGTTCAAAAAGTCAATGAGTTTCTGTTTGTGTAATTTTTGGGCTGGCGTCGTTTCCGGCTCGCTTGGATCCAGTGAAAACGTATCAAAGTTCATGAAGTAGCCAGAAGCAGTTCGATCAATTGTTGGAATTGCATCGGGATTTGTTGAAATCGGATTTTGCTCTTGACGAGGAATGTTGACGTAGACGTCTGTAGTCGGTCTTATTGCAACTTGGTTGTTAAGTTGATTTTCATTTTGAAGTCGAACTTCTTGTTGAAGTGGAACGAGTTCCATAGCATTGTTGCTTAGTCCTTCATTCTGTACAGGTGGCTCTTCAAACGTGATGAGTCTTTCTGTTTGAACTTCTTGGATTGTAGCGCGAGGAGGGCGTCTGCTACTTTGGAGTCCACGAGGCCTACTGTTTAGTATCGGCCACATAGTGTGGTTTGATTAAGTCGATTGAGACAAATCTTTTCTCCTTTTTCCCGGCAAGAGGCAGCAGAAGTACAGTTCTTGTGCCTTGGATTGCTAGGACCGGTACAGCTGTTCTGTAGGATGGTCCGAATTCTTTCTTGTCTGCACTCTTTTCTCTGACCAGGTCCCCAACTTTTGGGATCCAGACAGGTCTTGCCGTTACTGCCTTGACTTCCTCAGTGGCGGTCTGTTTTAAGTGGACGTTGCTTTGTTGTGTCCTGGATTCATTTAGATCCTGTAAAACCGCCAAACGATCATGGATATCAAATGGTTTTTCATCCGCCACTGTGCCTCCACAATCAAGATCAGGTACCCACATTCTTGTCCCAAATAGGACCTCGTAAGGAGTGACACCCCTTAGAGAGCTTCTTGGCTGGTTGTTAATTGCTCTTTGGACCCCATAAAGGTGACTGATCCAACTACCGCCCTTGCCTAATACCCTAGCTGTTAAAGATTGCTTTAAGTCACGGTTTTTCCTCTCCACAACCGAATTTCCCTCAGGATGGTACGGAGAGGAGTACCGCAATGCTACGCCCATTCCTTCCATGGCCTCTTTGTAAGCACGAGAGCTAAACGCCGGGCCCCGGTCAGAATGTAACGTGCCAACTGCGTATGTGCCGATAAAGACTCGCAAATCTTTTATAACAGTTCGAGCGTCAGCCGAGCGCTGAGGCCAGACCCATAGGAATCTAGAGCAGGAATCCACTGCAACCATGATATATTTCTTGGCCCCATCCGATTGTAGGGGTCCGCAGTGGTCCAAATACACACATGCGAGAGGTTTGTCTGATTTTAGTAATGGTGTCTGTGCTGGGCGTGATACGGTGGAGCCTTTCATCTGCTGGCAGATGTCGCACTTTAAGACATAGTCTTTGGTCTGCTTTGTTAACCCTGGCCACCAGTAGCGCTGTTTCAGTAAAGAAATAGTCGCTGTAAAGCCTGTATGCGCAGAACCCAAACCCTCGTGTGCTGCTAGAATTAAGCCTTGCCTACGATCCATATTTGGTATTACTCTATCCCCCACTCCAGGAATCTGAGCATATGGAATGTTTTGTGCATCTAACTTGTAGGAGTACTTGAGTGGACATTTTTTAGGTACTGCTGTGCTGCCTTTGCGTGAAGCATTGACAGCTACCAAAATCTCGCTGTCTATTCTCGTTTTTGAACGAGTGATTGCAGCTACGGACGCTGTGCGTACAGCCCCCTTTGCGGCTTCATCAGCCAATGAATTCCCTTCAACGTGAACGCCATCACGCTGATGACTCAGTGTATGTATCACGTGAGCCCTTGGTAGTTCGTTTCCCAACTCCACTACCTGTTCCCATAGCATTTTATGCTTAATTGTGCCACCTTTCGCGTCTTTAAACCCGTTTTGTTCCCAATGATGTAAATATTCATTGTACGACTGTACACAGTAAAAGGAATCACACACAATTAGTGTGGGGAATTCGTGTTCCGTATTTACAAGTGCCAGTATTAGTGCTTTTAATTCTGCCAACTGAGCCGTGCAGTCTCCTAGAGATTGCGTTTTAGTGCAACTTGGATGGAACTTTCCATCGCGCATGCGACCTTTAACGATTGCACACGCTGCACTGTAAGCTTGCTTACTCTCTATGGCCGGTTGAGCAGATCCGTCAGTGTAAATAATGTATTCATACTGATCTAGAGGCAAAATCTCATTTGGTAGAGGATATTCTTGTTCGTATTGCAGAAATGCTTGTGTTTTTAAACTTGGATCAAATCTGTATTCAACATCCGTTGCAGTAAGAGAATTAGCTCATTGTATCCATCTGGGATGTAAGGCTTTCGCATTTGGAATGCTAGCCTTTGTAACAGCCTCTAAGGCTAGTACTGGGGTCACGACTATTATGCGCTTTCCCTGAGCCAGAGCTCTTTCTCTTGCTACAGCGGTCTGCACTGCTGTCAGGATTTTTTCTGTTGAAGTGAAACGCATCTCTGCGTTTGTGTACAGGTGTGATTTGTATGCGATTGGTACCGTTTCGCCTTCATTGAAGGTTAAATAAGTGTACCCGCATTGACCCGCTATTACTCGGATCACTAAGTTGCGTACGTTTACGCGTGTCTGTAAATGTTTTGAAGCTATCATGTCTTCCTGTAGTGAACGTAGGATATTTGTATGTTCCTGTGTCCATTGTCTGACTGAAAAATCAGGTTTTATTAAGTCGTAGAAAGGTTTTACTCTTTATGCGTAATCCAAAATGTATGTTCGACCAAAATTTAGGAATCCCAGAATTGATTGTAAATTCTTTAATGATTTTGGAGGTTGGAGCAGCGCACACTTTTCTAAAAAGTTAGCTGCTAGGCTTTTTCCTTCACTTAACAGCTCACACCCTAAAAACAGGACATTGAGATGGGCAATTTTAGATTTTTTTAAATTAAATTTATAGCCCTCAGAGGCGAATCCCATAATAATGGTGCTCACCCTGGTCAAGTGCCTCTGTAAGTCATCGTCCGTCAGATAAATATCATCCACATAGGACAATGCTTCTTCATCCAAATTTTGGAGTAACTTTGTTACCCTTGCTGAAAACAACCCCGGGCTATTCTTATACCCTTGGGGCAGACGACAAAATTGCCGGTGGGACCCTAGCGCTGAGAATGCGGTCAAATACCTGCTTTCAGGCGCTATATTTTGGCAGAAAAATCAATTTGAGATATCAAGTGTAGTTTTTTTTTTCCCCGCAAAATGTTATTCATTAATGCGGCACTGTGTGCATTTTGAACTGCATATGTCTTTGTGCAAGTGTTTAATTGTCTGTAATCTAAAACTAAACGATATGTGTTGTCAGGTTTTGATACGGGGAACAAAGGATTGTTCATTGGTGAGGTGCAATTTTCTATCACCCCCTGGTATTCAAGTTGATCTAGGATCTCCCTGACTTGTTTTTTAGCTTCCTGCTTTATAGGGTATTGCCTTTGAGCATTTGGGGAAACTTTTAACGGGATCACGTGGTGGATTGAATCCTCATCCCAACCAGCATGATTTTTGTACAATGCTGGAGCTAGGGCAACCGCCCACTCCTGCGCATATGCATGTTTTAAATGTATGGGAACGAGGTCGGAAAATGCTGGAAAAATTACCTTTTCTCCCTTAGGGCACTCCATGACGAATGCTGGCGGCCAGTCTTGCTCTGCTAATAGGATGTCATATCCAGATGACAGATTTTTCCAAAATAGACCTTTAATTTTCCTGTGCTTGTCCCCCTCCATCCGGAGTGTTATCTCATGTAACTTATGTGGGACACTTACCCGAGTATCAGGTGTTTCCACCGTGATATACTCACTCAACTCCGCTGTCACCAGAAATTCCTTCAGGTTCTGGCGAGCTATTGTTACTTCTGCCGCGCTGTCTAGCATTGTCAGAGCCCATTCCCCGTTCAGAAGCTGTGTCCTCAGAATTCTGGGCATGTCTGATCTTAAGACCTGCTACCTTCTTCTTTTTGAACTGAGGTTTTTGGTTTTGTTTATCTTCTTTTTTAGGTGCGTAGTCCGCAGCGCGTCGCATGTCTCTGGACTTTGTACGCTCCTCTTGTCTGTGTTCTGACCGTCCTTCCCTCTCGGAGTTTTTTGATGAACCCTGAAAGGAACGAGAGGAACGTGTATCAGTATCCTAATACCTGTCAGGTTTTTAAATATTATCCCTATTCCGGAGGTTATACCTCCTTTCAGAGGGCTCCTGTTGAGGAGACCTACCTCTGGATTGAGATCTGCTGTTTTTAGACTTTTGTTGTTTTTTATTTTCCCACTTCTTTTTAGAAGAAGTAGGTGTCTGCTTTGTAGTGTCCTTTTCAGGACTGCCCACTAGTTGTGGTTTTAATGCTTTCCCACCTAGACTGTCTCTGCCTAGTTCTGCATATGCAGTTTCAATTATTTTGGGTAGTTCGTGTTGTTGATCTACTGGACTGAACTCCCTTAGGCGTTGGCGGATCGCCACTGAAGCTGCTTCCCCTTTAATGTTAGCTAGTATTATGGCTGATACCTGTTCGTAGTTACCTAGTAACTTCATCCCTAAGTTAAGGGCAGGCTCTGCTCCATACTCATTTTCTATCTGTCTCAATACATCAGGTACTACTGCTAATGACGGGATACCATGCGTTCTGGTATATATGGCAGCAAAGACTGTACCCCAAGAGGTGCAGTCCTCTATTTGTGGTGTGATCCCCATGGGCAAGCAGATTGTTAGTATTCTGTGTTTATCACAGGTGGTAGTATTCGGGAATACCGCCTCAAGCCGAGTTATTTTCTGAGCTATCCAGAATGGTATTTGTTCGCGTTTTGCGGGCATTTTGCCCATTACCGCGTGTAATGTTTGAGGAGTAATTTTATTTCCTGTACCCTGAGCTGGAGTACTATTTGCTGCACCTGGTGCAGGTTGGATTGTTAAAGTCCTCATGACAAATTGTGTTAAGTTTCTGTAGATTTTAATTAAATCTGTGTGTTGTACGAGTAAGTCTCCTGGTGGCAATGTGCCAATGTCAGGATGTGGTGTGTAGGCCGCTAATATTGGCCATGTGGCTCCTTCTCCTCAGAGTGGGCCTAACCTTACTCTTTCTCGTACTGTCATGTTCCCGGTCCGTATCAGTATGTGTGCATGATACCTGGGGCATGAAAGTCGGCAGTCTAGCTTCCACTACCAGGAAGCATATCCAAGGGTCACCACCAGGGCACTGCCGGCTGAGACCGCTTAAGTTCCCGCGGCACACAGCCCCTGGTGCTTCTGATTCCTTTAATTTCCAGACCGGAGCCGTGGAACTTCCTTTCCCTGCCTTTTGCTTCCTAGCCGGCGCAGGAGCGCCAACACTGCCTTTCGTGTGTAAACGCGTAGGACCGCGTCGTTACACACACCAGCAGCTGTTTGTTTCCTAGTGGGCTGGGAGACGCTTTCTGCTTTCACTGAGAAAACGCGCGCAGGAGCGCGGTGTCTTTTCTCCGTGTTCGGTGCCAAACCTACGGCAAGCGCAGGAGCGCGTTGCCGTTTACATACTTGAGGCGCTTGTGTTTCCTCGATAACGGTAAGCGCAGGAGCGCGTTACCGTTTACTTACATTTTGGGGCATTTTCGTCATTGCAACCTACGGCAAGCGCAGGAGCGCTTTGCCGTTTACGTACTTGAGGCACTTGTGTTTCCTCGATAACGGTAAGCGCAGGAGCGCGTTACCGTTTACTTACATTTTGGGACATTATCATTTATTTCTACCCACGGCAAGCGCAGGAGCGCGTTGCTGTCCAGTGCAATTGGGCGCTTTGATGGTTTGAGCACTTTGCTTCCAGCACAACGGTAATAAGCGCAGGAGCGCGTTACCGTCCATACAGTTGGCTGTTGTTTTCCGTGCTACGTATGCGCAGGAGCGCTATTGTACCTTCTGCATATTTGTTTTGGGAATCTATACCTTGATGCCTTATTATCCAGCGCAGGTTCGCTTATCTTCTGTTCCAAATCCCTTTGGTGCGCAGGAGCATATCTAAAGAACCTTGAGTGCCGCCCTCAGGTGACTATTACTACTCCCCCATACAGTCCTTCCTCAGAGTGTATGCGTATGTATGTGGGTGAGGGCAAATGTGATTACCTGTTCGTTTGTACTTACAGGCAGTGGTTCAGAAAGGATTCCTGCATCTCCATATGGTATACTTCACCGGGCCCTCTCACCAAAAGGTACACCACCTTCTTTAGGATTCCTTCCCCCGGTCTTCACCACGCCCCCAGTCAGGTATTTATCAGTCAGACAGGGGAGTAGGTGGGAGACGGTGGAGGTTGTTCAGGTCATCCCTGCGAGACTACTCTACAAGCTGCAGGTAAGACTTGTGGGGTCCTGACACGTACGTGGGGTAGGGCGCCATTAAACCAGTAATAATGGTCCTGGTAAGTGAGTGGAATCTCTATGTCCTCAAATGGACAATATTCCCGTGCTGCATCTCCTTCTATATAGTAGTGAAATGTCTTTGTTATTGCATTTGCTGCTGGGAGTGTAACCCGTGAATAGAATACCTCTGTTTTATTTGATTTGTGTGCCTCAATCACGAAAACTACAATGCCACCCTTAGCTTGTAAACCATTTTCTAATAGTCTTATGGTGACTGTCCTTCTGAATTTTGGTGCAATCTGTATTGCATCATCAGGATCTTCTTCCTCGTCTGACGGGGGCAGTGGCATTCGTAGTGGATCTAAGACCGCGGTAGTCATCGTGTATAGAACACAGACTAATGTTTCAAAGAAACTATGATAAGGTTTTAGGCACAATTTTAGGAACACTATGTCCTTTCAAGCTTGAATAACCAACAGCCAATAAATAGTATTTTCGTACTACTCAGCTGCGGCGGATCTTGTGCCCACCCACTCCAGACGTCTCTGGGGTTTTGTGAGTAGGTTCTCTGAGAATAGCACGACTGAACTACTCAGATTCTACTGTTAAATAAGTACCCAAACAATGTTGGTGGCGCCATGTCGTGTAGTTCCTATAGTACCCATGCAGGACCTGCGCGTTTGGATAACATAAACTGTGGGCTTGGTGGCAGACTGGCTCTGTGCACCCCCACCGCGTATGTTAGCCGGATTTGCATAAGCTAGCTCACAGTGCCACTAGAATCTCCTCTTATCGGGAAGAGATTAGTTTCTGGCAACCTTAGATCATGACAACCCTGATCCCTCAGAATCGTGGAAACAATGTACTACTTTTCGCTCAGTCACTCGTGCTTATTTGTTCGGTTTGTCTCAGAGAGTTACACAGAATAAACAGTCTGGCCGTTTCAATAAGTATTTATTGAACAGTTGTTATTCTGCTGTAGAATATATGTGCTGCAGCAACCAGCAGACAATAGCAGAGATATATTATCGGCAGTACGATAAAAGTGAAAGGGTAGTACAGTTCTACCATATTGCAAGAATCATGAATACATACATGAATATAAAAAGCATTATAAAAGTACGCATACTCCTACGATGCCTAACTAGATGTACCTAAGTGTACCTAGCATGTGTGTAGGTCTAAAAGCCTAAGAGCCAAGAATCCTTCTAGGATTTAGTCAAACCCCATTACCTGAATAGAGAGAGTGTGGGACCCGGTCCTGGTCTCGAGTTGGACACCACGCAAGGGCTGTGTTAGACCGCTGTCAGCTGGAGCGACTGCATGCAGGAGCCTCAGCGTCTCTGGTCAGTGTGTCAGCGTGGAAGTCTCGGTTCCCTCTATATTACCGTGGCAAGATGTGGTGTATTTATACCCGAAAGTGTCTCGCCCCTCAGTATGGTTTGTATTGGTCTTTGTTAGACATGAGGAAGACGTCAGGGGTGAACTTTGTACATACATATTATGCGGGAGATATAGCTGGTGAATGCTCATGCATAATTTATGAGTACATTGTAGGCCTGTGTTCGGGAAAAACCCTGCAGTGTTCTAACCACAGACTAGATAACGTTCAACCCTCAGAGTTCGTTGTGTACTGTAGGGAACTAATGTAGGTGAAAGATCATGCCTATATTAGGGCATAGGAGATCATGACTATAATAGGGCATAGACGATTATGACCATAATAGGGCATATACGAACATGACCATAATAGGGCATATACGATTATGACCATATACGGCATATATGAACGTGTCTATATTAGGGCCTCTATACGAAACATAACATTCCCAGTCAGCCCCTCTTGACAAATGGGAGGGATCTTCTCTTTTATATGATGCTTTTAGCTAGGAGAGAGATCTGTAAGAGATGGACAGACCCTCTCCCCCCTCAGGGCCTTAATTGGCTCCAGGCGCTTAGTACAATATGCAAAATGGATACTGGTGTTGAAGGGGGATCTCGCAGTACGATTTCGGATGATTATTTGAGTTGACGTGGAACAGCAAGGGCCTAAGGTGCGGTCCTATGATTACGCCTGCGTGAAACCAGTAGCCAGGAAACTGGTAGGACTGGAATAGCAGGGCTAGTTGCTAAATTGCAAGTGGCCTGAGGGTGGTACAGGTCGTATTCTAAGGCCCAGCTTTGCAAACACTGATGATATGGGGACACACAAAAAAAAAATGAAAAAACTGTACAGAGGTGCACAAGTTATGTGAATTTTAAGGTGGTGCGTAAGTTGAAATGTGGGTTAAAGTATGACTTATATTAGTGTGAAAGTGGTGCTTAAATGATAAATGAAAGATATAACTGTACAATTTGTGATGTTTTTGTAGTTTAAGTTGAGTTTGTATACTAAACATAAATAAAGTTTGCCTAACTAAAACGTATGTTTAACCTTTGTTTTGTGTGTGTGTGTGTGTGTGTATATATACCCCAATGATCGTATCGGCTCAGGTTTTATCCTTTTCCTATGCGGTTTTTGGCACCTTTCTCACTCCAACTCACTTGTATGGAGGTCGTCATTTACTCGATGGTCAGTTTTACTTTTACCTCGAGTGAGCATGTTCTCACCTCTTGCAGCTACAATCACGGGTGATGTGGCAATGAACCACTAGGTTCGAGTCTGTCGATTATGTCTCTTGATGACAGGCTATAGTTTCTATGAGTCACGGGTAGGTGAACCTATGGGAATTGGTTAGAATTCATGTTTAGTTGTTTATATGTAAATAAAACATAAAAAAACGATAAAAAACGAATAATATATTTAAAAGAAAAAAATGTTTGATGATGTAAACATAGTAGAAATACTTGCTGTTCTACTTAAGTTGTAACGTACCTGCAGCGCACCATGTGATCAAGGCCGCAGTCCGGCGGCCGAAACGCGTCATTTGGACCCGATGATGTTGCAATAAACACCTCTTTACATCCACTTGGAGTCTGTGCCCATGTGTTCCTCCAGCGTGACCGAACCCTGGGATTTCGTTGTTGGATATATATATATATATATATATATATATATATATATATATATATATATATATATATATCCACAAACACAGGTAGCCCCAAAGGAGTGAAGCCTCAGACACAAAATTTGTTGCTCACGTATTTATTGGCGACTTGCAAGCAGGCAGCTAACACGGAACAGGCATCAATGTCAATTCAACGCCAGACGCGTTTCAGGAGTCCTTTATCCCTTCTTCAGTGGCGTATGTTCGTGAATAAAAGCAAAGTTGATCGCACACCTACTAATTTAAACTACCCGCCCCAGTGGGCGTGGCCCTCTCACGGCCTTCTGGTCGTTGTGGTGCGAGATAATGAATCCCCAGTGGGCATGCTTTTCATCACGGAAATAAAATACAGTTCAAAACCCATGTGGGTTGATGCCAAGTCCTGCCAGCAACCTGCCCCGCTTTCCAGACGCAAACAACAGCACCAAGGCGGCACCACCCTGCAAATGGCGCCGAACTTGCATGTCTCCCGCAATTGCCAGCACTCCTTAAAGCCAGCACGGGCCCACAGAACCGCAGTGGGCTTCACTCCGCGGCTGGGCAACAGCCGTAATATATCCACAAACACAGGTAGCCCCAAAGGAGTGAAGCCTCAGACACAAAATTTGTTGCTCACGTATTTATTGGCGACTTGCAAGCAGGCAGCTAACACGGAACAGGCATCAATGTCAATTCAACGCCAGACGCGTTTCAGGAGTCCTTTATCCCTTCTTCAGTGGCGTATGTTCGTGAATAAAAGCAAAGTTGATCGCACACCTACTAATTTAAACTACCCGCCCCAGTGGGCGTGGCCCTCTCACAGCCTTCTGGTCGTTGTGGTGCGAGATAATGAATCCCCAGTGGGCATGCTTTGGGGCTACCTGTGTTTGTGGATATATTACGGCTGTTGCCCAGCCGCGGAGTGAAGCCCACTGCGGTTCTGCGGGCCCGTGCTGGCTTTAAGGAGTGCTGGCAATTGCGGGAGACATGCAAGTTCGGCGCCATTTGCAGGGTGGTGCCGCCTTGGTGCTTTTATTTGCGTCTGGAAGCGGGGCAGGTTGCTGGCTGGACTTGGCATCAACCCACATGGGTTTTGAACTGTATTTTATTTCCGTGATGAAAAGCATGCCCACTGGGGATTCATTATCTCGCACCACAACGACCAGAAGGCCGTGAGAGGGCCACGCCCACTGGGGCGGGTAGTTTAAATTAGTAGGTGTGCGATCAACTTTGCTTTTATTCACGAACATACGCCACTGAAGAAGGGATAAAGGACTCTGAAACGCGTCTGGCGTTGAATTGACATTGATGCCTGTTCCGTGTTAGCTGCCTGCTTGCAAGTCGCCAATAAATACGTGAGCAACAAATTTTGTGTCTGAGGCTTCACTCCTTTGGGGCTACCTGTGTTTGTGGATATATATATATATATATATATATATATATATATATATATTCACGGAAAAAAACCATAGGTTTTAGAGACAGTTATAGTTAGTTGGACATTGCACTCGTACAAGACCCGTGAAATTCCCCCGTTATAGTTAGTTCAGCTAACTATAACTCGCGCCCCCGCAATGCACTGCTGATGACGTCACATATTACATCACTCATGACATGGTCAGTGACATCACTGATGACATCATCCAGTGACTGTGTGTTTCTGTAAAGTTTAAATATGTTTAATATATATAGGCAAAGGCGTATTGAAGAATGAGTGGGTGTATAAGTGTCTGAATGGATGATTTAGTAGGTGCGTGACTAACTATAAGTGAGTGATTAAACGTATCTTACTGAATGCATGGGTTAGTGACTAAACTGGGTGAATGTCTGTATCCGTCTGTCTGTTGGTGTGTAAGTGGATGCATGGATTTGCGAATAGCTACATGAGTGACTATATGGATTATTGATTGGTTCTCTGAGTATCTGTATGGGTGCCTGAGTGTTTGTGTGGGTGGGGTGTGTGTGACTCTGTACATAGATGTGTGAGTGGGTGATTCACTGGGTGCATGATTTGAAGAGTGCATCTGTGATGGACTGCTTGGGTGGGTGAGTGTGTGTATGGGTGTGTTAGTGAGTGAATGTATATCTCAGTGGTACATGTGCGAGTAACTACATATGTAAAAGGCAGTATATATGTGTGTTAGAGTATTTAAAAGGCTATAAGTGAGAGTGTGTGATTGTGAGAGTGGCTGTATGGATGCGTGTGTGCTTGTATCAGTTATTGTATAAGAGCGTAAGAATGTGCTAGTATTTGTATGAGTAAGTGAGTTGGTGTGTGTATAACTGTATAGGTGAGTAAATGGGTGTGTGATTAATTTTTGCATGACTGACTAGGTGTGTGAGTACCTTTATGGATGAGTGGCGGTGTGTGAGTGTTTTTATAGGTGTATGAGTGCATATGATAGTCCTGTACTGAGTGACTGTAAGTATGAGTGACTGTACGGGTGAGTGAGTAGATGTGTGTGTGTAGACCTAAGAATCAGTGAGTGGGTATGTAGTTATTGGTATTGGAGTGTGTATGGTTTTGAGAATGGCAGTCTGTAATTTAGAGTGGGTGTATCAAAGGTTATATTAGGGTGTGAGAAGATGCATGAAATTATCACATGGATGATGTCATCAGTGATGTCATTTGAGATGTCATCAGTGATGTCATCAGTGATGTCACTGACCATGTCATGAGTGATGTAATATGTGACGTCATCAGCAGTGCATTACGAGGCACGAGTTATAGTTAGCTGAACTAACTATAACGGGGGAATTTCACGGGTTTTGTACGAGTGCAATGTCAAACTAACTATAACTGTCCCTAAAACCTATGGTTTTTTCAGTGAATTTCAAAGGTTTTTTAAATGCTAATTTCTAACTATAACGTGTCTGAAACCTATGGTTTTTTCAGTGAATTTCAAAGGTTTTTTAAATGCTAATTTTCAACTATAACGTGCTTGAAACCTATGGTTTTTTAAGTGAATTTCAAAGGTTTTTTAAATGCTAGTTTCTAACTATGCCTACAGAGGTAGGACATGTGAAGAAAAAACGCACAGAAAGAAGCAAAAGAAATGCAGAAAGAAGCAACAGAAGTCCACAAAGACGAAGAAAAGTGCAGGAAGAAGCAAAAGATGTGCAGAAAGAACCAACAGAGGAGCAGAAAGAGGCCTTGTTGCAAAATCATCCTGTGCCCACAACTTTTTCAGACGGGTACTGGTGGTAACTGACTCTGACTAACCAGAGCCAGTGCTATGCTAAAAGACACTTAGAATACAGTGAAAACACCTACATACACTAGGTAACACTATGCGTTGGGGTACCCCTGTGATTAGCATGACCTCCTCTGTAAGTCCCTAGTACATAATAGGGCAGGGGGATTAAAACTACCTCTTAAAACGCGCTACAGGGCGCGTTTGCACAGTGGTGAAGGGAGGGGGGGGCCTGAGGTGACGTTTGCAAACGCGCCCCGTGGCGCGTTTTAAGTTGCGGGATTAAGTCCCTGTAGGAGGGATGGGCGGAAACAGAATCTAGGAGGCTTAAGTGGTTTGGCAATGATGGTATTTATTGAATGTCTATGGCGAACAACACGTCCTCTGTGCCGGTCTTAGGTGTTTTATGGACGTCCCTCGGCGCGTCTCCTCTTTGGTCCTGTCCGGGGTTGTTCTTGCAGCCCGCCGACCCCCAGGAAGCTCAAGGGAAGAGATAAAAGAGGACGGTAAGTACTCTGCCTGCCTTGCTCCTAATGTATAGCCAAGGGCTGGAAACCATCACCACACCCTGTGCGTTTTTAACGTGGCCGGGGTATGTCAGGGAGCATCCACAATATGCCACCTCTGCCCAGACGCTGTTCAACTCATTTCGTTAAAGCTCCGATGAGCCAGTGTTAAGGGGGGGGGAAGTGAGGAAGTAGAACCCTAGTGGAGAGTGAAAACGACGATAGTGATCCTAGGATCGTGCTCAGAAGTCCTTCACTCAAGTGCCCTTTGTGTGCCTCCCGTTCTCACTCAACCCGTTCCTTCCCGCCCGTCCTCCCTCCTCCCTCGTACTCCCACCCTACTCCCGCTTTACTACGAGTCCCGGACTCGCATACGGTGTCACTCACCGTCCTGGCCGCAACTCTCCTGAGTTACGGCGGCATGCACGTCCTTCCTGAAGGGGGGACTCCACCACTCCTCCGACCACTCCTCTTCTTCCTCCGCGTCGTTCGTGCCGGTCCCGGACTCCTCGCCTCCGCTCAGCATCCACTTCGGCTCCGTCTCCTCAGTCTCTCGTGACTCCTCCTCCTTCCGCCTTCCGGGTTCCCAGACGTCACGCCGTACTTCTTCCTGCTCCGCCTTTTCAACTGGCCGCCCCCGTCCTGATTGGCTATCGGACCTTGGCGCACTTCCTGGTTCCTGTGGAGAAGAGGTTCCGAACCAATAGTTATCCGGTTCGTCGACAGCTCGGACTCTGTCCCAGGGGATTCCGACCACTGTTCCAGGTAAGGGGGAGGTTCCCGTAAGTCCGTGAATAGGTTCCCTCCGACATCCCCTTTCCCTAACATCCTCGTTCACGAGGAGAGGCTCAAGCGGGTACCTAGACAGAAAGTCCGCATTGGTTTGTGCCCTTCCTTTGCGGTGGGCAATGGTGAAACGGAATGGTTGCAACGCCAAGAACCAACGCAAAATCCGGTCGTTGTGTCCCTTGTTATGTGCCATCCATTCAAGGGGGGCATGGTCAGTGAATAACAAGAATTCACGGCCATCCAGATAATATTTGAGGGACTCAACAGCCCATTTGATGGCCAAAGCTTCCTTTTCAATCACCGCGTAGTTTCTTTCTCTTGGGTAGAGCTTGCGGCTTATATACATTACCGGTCTCTCCTGACCATGCACATCGTTTTGCGACAGGACGGCTCCTAGGCCGTATTCGGAGGCGTCCGTCTGTATTACAAAGGGTTTGGTGTAGTCAGGACTGAGTAGCACAGGTTTAGTAATCAGGGTCCTTTTTAGACTAAGGAACGCCTGTTGTACAGATGTTGATGGGTTCTTGAGTTCTGCTTCTGTTCTTTTATCTTTTGTAAGGAGGTCGGTTAGGGGGGCTGCTATCTGTGAAAAAGAGGGGATGAACCTCCTATAGTACCCTAGGATTCCAAGAAACGCCCGCAGGTCCTTTTTTGTGTGTGGGAACGCTAATCGTGATATTGCGGCAACCTTTTCTTCTTGCGGCTTGATGTATCCCTCTCCCAACAGATACCCCAGATATTTGACAGAGCGACCTGCTAGATGGCTTTTGGCGGGATTGATGGTCAACCCTCCCTCTTTTAGGGCCTGGATTACCTTGCATAAATGGGCCACGTGCTGCTCCCACGAGTCACTGTAAATAATGATGTCGTCAAGGTATGCCGCTGCGAAGTCTTCGCAGGGTTTCAGTATGTGGTTCATTAGCCTCTGAAAGGTGGCAGGGGCTCCGTGCAAACCAAACGGTAGTACTAGGAAGTGATATAAACCCCGGGCGTAGAGAAAGCCGTCTTTTCTCTATCCTTCTCACGGAGTGGTACCTGCCAATAGCCTTTGCATAGGTCCAGGGTGCTGATGTACTGGGCTTTACCTAATTTTTCTACCATTTCGTCAACCCTGGGTAAGGGGTAGGCATCGAAATGGGATATCTTATTGATCTCTCTAAAGTCTATGCAGAATCTGATTGACCCGTCAGGTTTGGGCACTATAACAATAGGAGAACTCCACTCGCTATGTGAGGGTTCAATGATCCCCATGTGTAACATCTGCTGAATCTCCTTTCCTATGGCCTCTCTACGGGATTCAGGTAGCCTATAAGGCCGTAGCCGTACCTTTTTCCCCGGGGTGGTGTGGATCTCATGTTGTACCAGTGTGGTTTTCCCTGGGTACTTAGAAAACACCTCCTGTAAAGGGGACAGTTTCGTACAAAGATCTCGTCTAAGGTTTGGTTGCAATTCACAATCGATGCTTTGATGAAACAAGGGGGTTGTTTCTTCCGCTATTCCTACCAAGGAAGGTCTATCACCGTACCACTTCTTGAGCAGGTTCACATGGTATATCTGTGTTTTCTTTTTGTTATGAGGATCTAGTTCTAGGCGGTACGTAACAGGGGTTACTTTGTCCGTTATTTTAAAGGGGCCCTGCCACTGCCCTATTAATTTATGGTCCGAACTAGGCATCATTAACAAGACCATGTCGCCTACACTCAGGGTTCTCTCTGTGGTTTTTTTATCGTATTGTTTCTTCTGGGACTCCTGTGCTTGTTCCACATGGGTCCTAACAATACTTATTATCTGGGCCAGATGGGACTTTAAATTCCAGACATACTCAGGGAGAGGCTTGCCCCCGTTCTCTTCCTCCTCCCATTCCTCCTTAGTCATATCCAACAAAGTACGGGGCTGTCTCCCATATAAAAGCTCAAAGGGAGAGTACCCTGTACTTTTTTGTTGTTGACATCTTATGGCAAAAAGGGCCAGAGGCAACATGTCCTCCCATTTACGCGATTCTAAGTCCAATAATTTCTTTAGAGTGGTCTTAAGGGTGGCATTGTACCTCTCTACGAGGCCGTCTGTTTGGGGATGGTAGGCAGCGGTGCGGATCTGTTTTATCCCTAAGTGTTGACATACCTGCTTCATGATTCGGGAAACGAAGGGTGTTCCCTGATCTGTGATGATCTCTTTGGGGAAACCCATCCTCGAAAAGAAGGCAATCATGGCTTTTGCTATCTGGGTTGTGTTGGGTTGACGTAACGCTATCGCTTCTGGGAACCGTGTGGCATAGTCCACGATAACCAGAACATACCGACACCCGCTACGAGAGGGCAATAGGGGGCCGATGAGGTCCATCCCAACCCGAGAAAAGGGCTCCTCAATAACGGGAAGGGGCCTTAAGGGTACTGGTGGGGGTTTATACCTACTGTTTCTTTGGCAAGTAGGGCACTCCTGGCAGTACTTCCTCACTTGGTGGTAAATACCAGGCCAATAAAAGCGGGCAAGGATGGTTTTCTCTGTTTTCTCCTCCCCAAAGTGACCTCCTAGAAGATGGCTGTGGGCAAGAAAGAGGACCTTTTCCCTGAAGCCCCGGTACTAACAGTTGGGGTTTTTGGTCTCTCCCCCTTTCGATACAACAACTCTTTTGTTTTTATGAACTGGGGACCTACTTTTGGTCGTCCTCTATCTCTACTGCCTTGCTCCAGGCTTCCCTTAGTGTAGGGTCTTCTCTCTGTGCTATACGGAATCGTTGATCATGTTCCCAGAGGCATTCATCCGTGGGTCTTGTTAGAGTCACTTGTGCCCATTCTCGTTTGTCTTTTCGTTTCTGTCTTTTGCTTTTCTTCTGTTTCGTCGGAGGCCATTCTTGGTCTGAGAGAAAGCAAAGGGGGCGGTTTCTCTCCATTCATCCACACCGGTCTTGGTCTCTTGTAACAGGTCTTCGATGTATGGATAGTCCTGCCCCAGGACTAGGGGTTCGGGTAATTTGGGGATAAGACCTACATTGAGCTTCACTGGTTCAACCGCAGGGTCATGTTGCACGGCCACTCCCGTGGTTTGGTATGGTTTTTGGTCCCCATGTACACAGAGAATGTTCACTATTCCGTGGGTGTCTTGTACTCCTCCGGGGATGGCTTGTGGTTGAATGACGCTTTGTAGACACCCAGTGTCTATTAGGGCCTCCCGGGGTTCTCCGTTGACGGACACCTGACGATGATAAGGGAGGGTCCCTTGGTCTCCCGATCTACACAGATATGATCGAGTCAGCCCCACCTCCATCGGCTCTTCTTTCTGTGGACATACTCTAGCTATATGTCCGTACATTCCGCAATGAAAACACTGGGGACCCTGTGGGAATGAAGGCCTTGGGATGACTGGTAGGGGTCCAGGGGGGAGTGTGACGGTCTCCGGTTTTCTGGACGGAGGGGGCCGAACCATCCTGGTGGGTACCCCTCTGTCATGGTGTCTCCACGGGACATCCTCTCTCCCTTTTTGGCTGTCCTGTGCCCTGCTGAAGGCGCTGGCTATTTCCATTGCTCTGTCTAGAGTAAGCTGTGTGTGCTGTCGAACCCATTTTTGAATGGGCGGGTGTAAGGACGACAGGTATTGCTCTAGGTATACTTTTTCCATTATCTCGTCCTTGGTGGCACTGGCGGGTTGTAGCCAACGATCTGCCAGGTCTCGCACCCTGTAGTATAACGCTCTCGGGGTTTCTTGGGGCCCCTCGCGAATTTGCCGCAGACGGTTCCTATAGGTTTCAGGGTCGATACCCATTCGTTCCAATATGCTCCTTTTTACGTCCTCGTAAGGAGTAAGGCCTAAGGGGTTGGCCGCTTGGTAGGCCGCCTGTAAGTCTCCCGATAGTAAGGGACCCAAATACTGTCCCCACTTGTCCTGCGGCCAGGCCGCCGCTCTGGCCATTCTTTCGAAGTTGGAGAAGTAGAAATCTGGATCTTCTCCTGCCACATATTTCTGCATCACGACAGAGGGAAGAGCGGTATGGGCCCTTGCTTGGCCCAGCGTTTCCGCCAACCTCCCTATCACTGTCTCTTGGGTGGTACTTTGCTCGGTGAGCGTTCGGTGGAGCTTCTCACGGTCTTCCTCGGCAACCGCCAGGAATTTCTCCATTATTTTCCCCAATTGTTCCTGGTTGTCCGCCATCCTCTTCATGACCGCCTCCATTTCCACCGATCCTACTTCTGACACCACCTGTAGGAGGGATGGGCGGAAACAGAATCTAGGAGGCTTAAGTGGTTTGGCAATGATGGTATTTATTGAATGTCTATGGCGAACAACACGTCCTCTGTGCCGGTCTTAGGTGTTTTATGGACGTCCCTCGGCGCGTCTCCTCTTTGGTCCTGTCCGGGGTTGTTCTTGCAGCCCGCCGACCCCCAGGAAGCTCAAGGGAAGAGATAAAAGAGGACGGTAAGTACTCTGCCTGCCTTGCTCCTAATGTACAGCCAAGGGCTGGAAACCATCACCACACCCTATGCGTTTTTAACGTGGCCGGGGTATGTCAGGGAGCATCCACAATATGCCACCTCTGCCCAGACGCTGTTCAACTCATTTCGTTAAAGCTCCGATGAGCCAGTGTTAAGGGGGAAGTGAGGAAGTAGAACCCTAGTGGAGAGTGAAAACGACGATAGTGATCCTAGGATCGTGCTCAGAAGTCCTTCACTCAAGTGCCCTTTGTGTGCCTCCCGTTCTCACTCAACCCGTTCCTTCCCGCCCGTCCTCCCTCCTCCCTCGTACTCCCACCCTACTCCCGCTTTACTACGAGTCCCGGACTCGCATACGGTGTCACTCACCGTCCTGGCCGCAACACTCCTGAGTTACGGCGGCATGCACGTCCTTCCTGAAGGGGGGACTCCACCACTCCTCCGACCACTCCTCTTCTTCCTCCGCGTCGTTCGTGCCGGTCCCGGACTCCTCGCCTCCGCTCAGCATCCACTTCGGCTCCGTCTCCTCAGTCTCTCGTGACTCCTCCTCCTTCCGCCTTCCGGGTTCCCAGACGTCACGCCGTACTTCTTCCTGCTCCGCCTTTTCAACTGGCCGCCCCGTCCTGATTGGCTATCGGACCTTGGCGCACTTCCTGGTTCCTGTGGAGAAGAGGTTCCGAACCAATAGTTATCCGGTTCGTCGACAGCTCGGACTCTGTCCCAGGGGATTCCGACCACTGTTCCAGGTAAGGGGGAGGTTCCCGTAAGTCCGTGAATAGGTTCCCTCCGACAGTCCCCTTGAATCCTGAGGGTCCTTGGTCACCAGTAGATAGTTATAGTTAGGACCTATTTTCCATAGGAAATTCACAACATTCTATGTTGACGAATCTTCGCGAAATTCTCAAAACTCGTGGGGCGCTCCGGTCTGCTCCTATCCTGAAAGTTTTAGGGTGATTCGGCAAGCGGGGGCCGAGAAAAAAGGGGGGTCCCAAAACGTGTTTTCCCCATGCAATTTTCCATAGGAACCTTTAGTCGCAGCTACAGCCCGAACTGCTGAACGGAATTACACCAAATTTGGCAAAAAGGTAGCCCTTGGTTTAGTGTCGTGCCTTTTGGTTAAATGGTGTAAATCCGCCAGTAGATAATATATATATATATATATATATATATATATATATATATATATCTTGATGCAGCATCAAAGTGTTTTATTTCGATACAAAAGCAGTGGCAGGCCGCCATGGACCAGTGTGTTTTGGACACATATGGACACATGAAACATTGGATGAAAGGGTAAATCTTCTGGCAACTGTAATTTTACAGCTACTGGATTAATGATTCATTCAATAGAAAAGGGACCCACATATCTGGGTTGTAGCTTCTGTGGCCCTTGTAATCGCAGGTGTTTAGTGGACAGCCAAACTTGATCTCCAACCTTGTAGTCTGGCAGTTGTTGTCTATGTCTGTTAGCATATTTTTCCATACTCAAATTAGCCTGATGTAAATGTGATAACACCTGCTGTTGTGAATCAGCCAGATGTTTTACAAAGTCTTGTATGGCAAGTACATTTTCAGAGTTCATTACAACATTTTCGGGCAGCATACGAGGATGCGTACCCGTTAAACAATGGAAAGGGGAAACCCCAGTGGCTGAATGCTGTGAGTTATTGTAGGCCAATTCATCAGAAGGTAACAAGGATTCCCAACCTTTAGGAGTAGAGGTCAATAGACATGGCAGTGTCTGTTCTAAAACCTGGTTTACCTGCTCCGTCTGCCCATCAGTTTGTGGGTGATAGGCAGATGAGAGTCGGACATCAATGTCCAATGATGTGCAAAGACTGTGCCAGAATCAGGAAATGAATTGCGGGCCCCTATCGGAAATGATGACCGACAGGAGTCCGTGCAATCGGATGATTTGTTGAGTAAACAGCACGACTAGGGTTTGGCAGTGGGTATTTCTTTTAGGGCAATGAAGTGCGCCATCTTGGAAAAAAGATCTACTACCACCCAAATGGTTGTATAGCCATTGGAGTTGGAGAGGTCAGAAACAAAGTCCATGCTTATAGTATGCCAAGGATGTGGGGACACTGGCAAGGTTCGTAAATATCCTGATGGGGCTGAATGGTATGCCTTGTTTTGAGAACATATTGGGCAGGTCTGGCAGGTCAGGCAAATCCTTGGACAATGTGGGCCACCAAAACCACCACTGACAATTTGCTACGGTCTTTTGGATTCCTAGATGACCTGCTAATGGAGTATCATGACACCAGGTTATGGCTTCCTGTCTTAATTCTTTCGTGGGGGCATATAAGGTGGTACCATGGTAAGGAAGCTCATTGTGTACATGATTATCTTTTTCAGTTACCCAAGTATTCATTCCTTCTTGACTCATACTCTGTCTGACTTTATCCAAAAAAGATTCCTGATCGCAAAGTCCTGCCATGTGTTCGGAGTCTACAATGTTCTGTGGTGTCTGTCCATTAGCGTTCTGATTTGTTAGCTCCATCTAGATAGTAGATCGGCCTTAATCTGTTGTATGCCTGGCCAGTAGGTAATAACTAAATAAAATTCACTAAAAAATAATACCATCTTACTTGTCTAGGGGTCAAGGCTTTCAGAGACCTGAGGAATTGGCGATTCTTATGATCAGTGTATATGGTGACGATGTGCTGGGCCCCTAATAGGTACTGTCGCCATTCTTGAAAGCCTGGTTTGATTGCCAGTAACTCTTGTTCAGCAATTTGTAATCCTGTTCCACTGGCAATAACGTTTTGGAAAAAAGGCAACTGGGTGCATGTGTCCTGTTGTGTTGTTGCGTTGTGATAAAATACCTCCCAAAGCCAACTGGGAGGCATCCGCCTCCACAAAGTAAGGCTGCGTGGGGTCTGGATGTCTGAGTGCTGGGGTCATTGTACATTTCTCCTTAAGTAATTTAAAGGCATCATTGGCCCCCTGGCACCACTCAAAAGATATCTTCTTTCGTAAGAGGCTAGTGATGGGGCTTACAATGTCAGAAAAATGGGTGATAAATCGTTGGTAAAACTTTGAAAAACCTAGGAAGCTCTGTACCTCTTTTATGGTGGTCGGTGCTGGCCAATCTGTAATTGCCTGGACCTTTTTTCTGTCCATGGTCACTTCCTCTGGAGGCAAGATATATACCAGGAACTCAACAGACCGGGTATGGAACATGCATTTATCTAACTTGGCAAAAAGGGCATGTTCTCAAAGTCATTGCAAGATTGTCCTAACATGTTTTCTGTGTTCAGTCATGTTTCGTGAATAGATCAGGATGTCGTCGATGTATATGACAACGCAAATGCCCAGCAAATCTTGCAGAACCTCATTGATGAAGTACTGGAAGGCCACTGGCATTACACAACCCAAATGGCATAACTGTGTATTCAAAAAGTCTGAACTTAGTCTGAAAGGCGGTCTTCCATTCATCACCCTCTTTTACACGAACGAGGTGGTATACACCCCGTTAGTCCAGTTTGGTGAAAACCATGGATTTCCAAACATGATCTAACAAGTCAGGAATTAATAGTAATTGATATCTGTTTTTTACTGTCACTTTGTTCAATGGTCTGTAGTCTATGCATGCCTGCAAACCGACGTCTCGCTTTGAAACGAATAGGAGCGCCAATTACGCAGGAGTGGTGGAATGTCATATAAACCCTAAAGCTAGCATATCACTGTCACTTTGTTCAATGGTCTGTAGTCTATGCATGCCTGCAAACCGATGTCTCGCTTTGAAACGAATAGGAGCGCCAATTACGCAGGAGTGGTGGAATGTCATATAAACCCTAAAGCTAGCATATCATCTAGGTATTTCTTTAAGTGTTCTGCCTCTGGCTCTGAGAGAGCATAAACGCAAATGCAGAGTCGTGTAGCACCTGGAATTAAGTCTATACGACAATCAAATTCCATATAGAGGATACTAGTGCAGCCCACTGTTTGTCAAAGACGTCTTGAAAGTCCTGGTATTCTATTGGAAGCTGGATCAAAGGGCTTGGTTTTGAGGCTGCACAAGTCAAGGTAGACGGAGCTCCATGTGCTTTATTATAGCAATGAGTTCGACAATAAGGGAATCTCAAGGTGACAAGTTGGAGGGACCAGTCAATGACAGAGTTATGCAGTTGAAGCCAAGGGATCCCTTAAATAGCGCCAAAAGTAGGCGTGTCTATGAGATCAAAGGTAGAGGTCTCAGTATGCTAATTCTCACATACTAAAGATAATGGAATCGTTTGATAGACAATGATCCCAGAAGAGAGCTCAGAGTCATCCAGGGCTCTAACATCCTCTGGCTCATCTTTCCTAACCCATGGCATATGTAAAGAACGGGACAAGGCTAGGTCTAAGAAGTTTCCTGTAGCCCCGCAATCTACAAGCATTGGTAGAACCTGCCTCTGTTGGGGTGAAATGGTAAGGGTGACTGGTATCGTTAAATGTCATGAAACCTTATGTGAAGTATTAGCCAATTAATGGGATGGTCGGTTCAGAACCACACCCGACTGATTAACCCCTATGCCAGTCGAGCTCTCTAGTTTTCCTGCATCGTGTCAGATGTGAAGGCGCTAGTCTTCCAAATTCCTTTCGGTTTGGCAGAGCATTCTTGCGCAAAATGCCTAGTTTAACCGCAATACAAACACTGGTTTAATTTCTTTCTACATTCTTTTTCCTCGGCGGTCAGAGGACCATGCAAGCCTCCAATCTGCATGGGTCCTGTAATATCCTGATTGTTATACTCTGTCACTTTCTGCTCAGATTGCACGACTAGCAGTCTGGGTTCCCTTCTGGGGCATGCCCCCTTTCGTTCCTTTAACCTATGGTCAAGCATGACAACTAAATCAATGAACTCAGAACAATCTGATGGTAAATCTACAAAGTCCGCCAGGCAATCCTTTAAATCATCTCTCAATCCTCTATAAAACAGGGAGGTTCTTTTTTCCTCTGACCACTGGGTTTCCGTAATTAATTTACCGAAGGCAGTAATGTAGGTAAGAAGATCCTAATTGCCCTGACACAGGTTTTACAACTCACTATCGCTGGCCTGGACAAAAGTGTGCTTAACAAAGACAGCACATCGTCTCTTTAAACCTTCCAAAACCATGTAAAACCGGGTCATTATTTTCTATAAGTGGAATAGTCCAATTAGCAGTTGTCCCCCTGAGATAGGATAATAAATGCAATTCTAGTTGTACCAGAGGGAAAGGCTCAGAGTTTACAAAGCAACTGCAACTGGCACTGATTCCGGAATGCATCCGATTTGTGACTAACCCCAAAAAATCTTTCGGGTGGGGCCATAGGCACTGGCACTGGAGTGGAATGAACAGTGGACATGAACAGGATTAGTGCTTCTGGTAGTGGATGCGCTTGTTGGATTTCCCAAATCGCCAAAGTGTGAAGATTGCAAAATGGGACGTGTACCCTTGGGAACCGCCCCAGCTCCCCCCTCAGATAACCATGGGGAGTGACGAGGGTGACATTGGACAAGTTAGTTTTTAAGTGACTGATTTTCCAGTCGCAAGGACTGAACTTTGTGCTGTACATCCCTAAAGCCCTTGCTAAATCTAAAGCATTCTGGATATCTTCGGACAGGACCTGGGCCAGGTCCTGAATGAGTATCTGGTCATCCATGTCGTCTGGGCGGTGGAAGCATGCAAGGCTTGGCCTTCTGTCAAGCACTCACCTAGTCCCAACCACGGAGACGACACTGGAGCTGATGTTGGACCTCCTATCCCTCCTGAAGACAGCAAATGCCTAGGAATTGAAAAACCTTAAAAACACACACACTGTCCCCAAAGGGGAAGGGGGGTTGGGATAAAATAGGAAAATAGAGACTTGCGATATTGGATTCACTCTGTGGCTGTGCGACACTGCGTAACAGGATCTGTCACTACCGAGAACATTAGCGAGGTAGATGATCCCAGGACCAGAACCTCTGTTTCTGTGATGATGCAATGCACTTGAAATAACAAGAGGGGGCAGTTACCATCAGCACACTAACAAGTCTCTGCATACAATGAACATGCATTAAATTCGGTGACACAAACTTACAGGGATCATCAGCAACTCAGCCTGAAAGCACAATGACCAAAATCACAGATTGGAGTGTGCCACTCCTAGGAATAAACTTGGAAATACAGATTTTGGTACAAAGTTAATACATATATCAAAGACTCTGGAGTGCTTTTTCTAGGCCCTACTGTTCATTAGAGAAACACGGAGCACAAGTCTTTAATGCTTGCACGATATTATTATAGCTCAAGGCTGTAGGAAAGATCCAGAATATAAACACATAAGAAGCACTGGAGTAATTCACAGAATGGAAATGGAGAAAAAGTCTATAGTCTTTGAAGACGGGGATACTTTGTCCTGTTGACTACTGAAGGAGGTTTAGTGTGCACCAACCTGATATCAAGTACTTAGCCTAGTTCTTCAACTTGTCTAAAGTTCGAAGAAGATCATGAAGCCTTGACTCAGGGAATTGCAGGGGTCCGAAGAAGCTGTGTAGGAGGGAACGAGGAGAAAGTCTTTGATGGAGCTGGTGCCATGGGAGCCACTGGTTCAGATGGACTTGAAGGAGACTGGAGTGCTTCTTGGTTCCGGCTAGATTTTTCAGGTGAGTGGGAAGGGTGAAGCTTGTTCTGCAGGGAGCAAGGCCAAGCTACGATTTGGGTTTGGGCGGGGTTTATATACCCTCTCGAAGACTCGATGGATGTAGCTAGATCTCGTGGGACACAGTCTGGAAGGTTTTCGAACCTTGGGGAAAACACGTGTTAGTACACTCTCTTTGACCTTACAGAATTGGCAGGTGCAACTTGTTGATCGGAACCAAATTACAGGAAACAAATGTATTGTTGTCGCTCGAACGTGCATAGTGGAAAACAACACCAAGACCCCAGTAACAGCGAGACCAAGGCTTGCTCACTGGATTCTGGGGCAAGCTTGCAGAGATTTAATGGAAAACCACACCAAGGCCCTAGGAACAACAAGATCATTTAATCCATTGGTTCACAGGATGGGGGGAACGCTTTCAGGGATGCAAGCACAATGGAATTACAGGTGCTGAGGAAGCATCAGTCATGAGGGTGCTAGGGGAGCATTAGCTATGAGTGATGCTGGGGCACATCAGTCATGAGGGTGTTGGGGAAACATCGGTCTTGGTATCATAGCGCCACAAAGGGCCATGGGTAAAACAACACGAGCCCTGCGCACTAGGCCCACTACACAGAGGGCACATGAGGGGGTCTTGACACTCGGAACCATTAAAAAATAAAATTGGGGCCCAAACCACACCCCTCTTCCACCAGGTCAAGGGGATAAGGGTTTCCCTACCCTGTGACCTACATATTTTGTTCCATTTTTTGCAGGATACAGGGACTGAGCCCGTGAGTCCTAAAATAGCTGCACCAACATTTTTGTTGATGTTGTGGCAGCCAAGACAGATCATTATTGTTTGATCTCTTGGGTCCACATATTCTTCGCTGAGTGAAATATGTATATATTTTGAATCTTAATTTCTCAAAAGCTACTGAACGATGTACACCAATCACAAAAAGCACGCTTTCTGGGTACAGATCTAGGTTCTTTGCAAAATTGGTGTTCATTCCTTTCAGCTGTGTTTTCTGTATCACTGTTCAATGTTTCTATGGAAAATTGCATGGGGAGAATGAGTTTTGGGGCCTCTCCTTTTTCTCAGCCCTGATTGATGGATTATGTCAAAACCTTCCATGAAGGAGCTGAGGTGGATGAGACTTTTTTGGGAAAGTTTTGTGAAGATTCATCAAACTGTGCCTAAGTTATAAGCAAACTGAAAAATTAATTTCCTACGGATACGTGGTCCGAACTATCCCAACCCAGTGGAGACTGCCACTGGGATATATATATATATATATATATATATATATATATATATATATATATATATATATATATATATATATATATATATTCACTGAAAAAACCATAAGGTTTTAGGGACAGTTATAGTTAGTTGGACATTGCACTCGTACAAAACCCGTGAAATTCCCCCGTTATAGTTAGTTCAGGTAACTATAACTCGCGCCCCGCAATGCACTGCTGATGACGTCACATATTACATCACTCATGACATGGTCAGTGACATCACTGATGACATCACTGATGACATCTCAAATGACATCACTGATGACATCATCCAGTGACTGTGTGTTTCTGTAAAGTTTAAATATGTTTAATATATATAGGGAAAGGCGTATTGAAGAATGAGTGGGTGTAGAAGCGCCTGAATGGATGATTTAGTAGGTGCGTGACTGAGTCTATAAGTGAGTGATTAAACGTATCTTACTGGATGCATGGGTGAGTGACTAAACTGTGTGAATGTCTGTATCCGTCTGTCTGTTGTTGTGTAAGCAGCTGCATGGGTTTCTGACTAGCTAAATGAGTGTCTATATGGGTTATGGATTGGTTCTCTGAGTATCTGTATGGGTGCCTCAGTGTTTGTGTGGGTGGGGTGTGTGTGACTCTGTGCATAGATGTGTGAGTGGGTGATTCACTGGGTGCATGGTTTCAAGAGTGCGTCTGTGATGAACTGTATGGGTGGGTGAGTGTGTGTATGAGTGTGTTAGTGATTGAATGTATATCTCAGTGGTACATGTGTGAGTAACTACATATGTGAAATGCAGTATATATGTGTGTTGGAGTATATAAATGGCTATAAGTGAGAGTGTGTGATTGTGAGAGTGGCTATATGGATGAGTGTGTGCTTGCATCAGTGATTGCATAGGAGCGTAAGAATGTGCTAGTATTTTTATGAGTAAGTGAGCTGGTGTGTATAACTGTATAGGTGAGTAAATTGGAGTGTGATTAATTATTTGCATGACTGACTAGGTGTGTGAGTACCTCTATGCATGAGTTGCGTTGTGTGAGTGTTTATATAGGTGTATGAGTGCATATGATAGTCCTGTACTGAGTGACTGTAAGTATGAGTGACTGTACGGGTGAGTGAGTAGATGTGTGTGTGTAGACCTAAGAATCAGTGAGTGGGTATGTACTTATTGGTATTGGAGTGTGTATGGTTTTGAGAATGGCAGTCTGTAATTTAGAGTGGGTGTATCAAAGGTTATATTAGGGTGTGAGAAGATGCATGAAATTATCACATGGATGATGTCATCAGTGATGTCACTGACCATGTCATGAGTGATGTAATATGTGACGTCATCAGCAGTGCATTGCGGGGCGCGAGTTATAGTTAGCTGAACTAACTATAACGGGGGAATTTCACGGGTTTTGTACGAGTGCAATGTCAAACTAACTATAACTGTCCCTAAAACCTATGGTTTTTTCAGTGAATTTCAAAGGTTTTTTAAATGCTAATTCCTAACTATAACGTGTCTGAAACCTATGGTTTTTCAGTGAATTTCAAAGGTTTTTAAATGCTAATTCCTAACTATAACGTGTCTGAAACCTATGGTTTTTCAGTGAATTTCAAAGGTTTTGTAAATGACAATTTTTAAATGTATTAATTGTTATATTTATTTTTTTGATACTGATTTACAACATTTTTTTAAACTATTTATTTTTAGATATTTTATTTTTTAAATTACATTGTAATTACATTATACATTACATTACAAAATATACTTTCTCAGAATGAATTACTTTAGTTTAAATACTTTGCAAATAGGCAATAGACTTTTAAGTACAGTAGTTACAGTTGTTGCACTGGGCAACACAATTTCAAAAACAATGCAACATTGAGCTCAATGTGAATTTCTAGTTAAATGCAATTAGTTACTTTATGGATTACTTTTCTAACCACAGGACTGGATCCTAGATTCAGTCCTGGGACATCTCCTGTAAACAGTTGAGTAAAAGCGTTTTGGTTACAGTAGTGATTTTTAAGGAATATTATTGTATTTTAAAAGTTGACACTTAGAAACTTTTTCATATAGAATCACCAATGTTATCCTATGGGAGGAAATTCACTTAGCAGGTAAGTAGTGTTATCGTTACTTTTTCTTACTCAGAGGTGGATCCTGGAACCAGCACTGGTGCATCTCCTGTAAACAGTTGAAAGAATGCGTTTAAGTCACACAGGCGATTTTTAAGGAATATTTGTAGTTTGTGAAAATCGACACTTTGAAACTTTTCTGCTGAAAACCAGACAATGGATTCCTATGGAAGGAAATATAAGTTACTGGTAAGTACGGTTAGAATTACTTTTCAGGGTCAGTGCTGGGCTAAAAGATGCAGCACTGGGTTCTCTCCTGATAACAGGTGAGTAAATTGGAATTCGTACTTCGGTTGATTTTAGAGGAATATTATAACGTTCCAAAACTCCACACTTAGAAGAATTTCCAAGTGAAACCAGTCAATGTTAGCCTATGGAAGGAAATTCAAGTTACTGGTAAGTACGGTTAAAATTACTTTTCAGGACCAGTACTGGGCTGAAGGATGCAGCACTGAGGTCTCTCCTGATAACAGGTGAGTAAATCGGAATTCCTATTTCGGCTGATTTTAGAGGAATATTTGTATGTTTCAAAAATCAACACTTAGAAACATTTTCAGCAAAAAGCAGGCAATGATATCCTATGGAAGGAAATTCAAGTTACTGGTAAGTACGGTTAAAATTACTTTTCAGGATCAGTACTGGGCTGAAAGATGCAGCACTGAGGTCTCTCCTGATAACAGGTGAGTAAATCGGAATTCGTATTTCGGCTGATTTTAGAGGAATATTATAAAGTTCCAAAACTCCACACTTAGAAGAATTTCCAAGTGAAACCAGTCAATGATATCCTATGGAAGGAAATTCAAGTTACTGGTAAGTACGGTTAAAATTACTTTTCAGGATCAGTACTGGGCTGAAAGATGCAGCACTGAGGTCTCTCCTGATAACAGGTGAGTAAATCGGAATTCGTAGTTCGGCTGATTTTAGAGGAATATTTGTATGTTTCAAAAATCGACACTTAGAAGAATTTCTAAGTGAAACCAGTCAATGTTAGCCTATGGAAGGAAATTCAAGTTACTGGTAAGTACGGTTAAAATTACTTTTCAGGACCAGTACTGGGCTGAAAGATGCAGCACTGAGGTCTCTCCTGATAACAGGTGAGTAAATCAGAATTCGTATTTCGGCTGATTTTAGAGGAATATTTGCACAATGGTGAAGGAAGGGGTGGGGCCTGAGGTGACATCTGTGTAAACGCGCCCCGTGGCGCGTTTTAAGTTGGGGATTAAGTCCCCTTGAATCATGAGGGTCCCTGGGGGCCAACTAGCCCACCAGGAACCTCCAGTATGCGCCAGGGGGCTGCGTTGCAGAGACGTGTACAGAGGCCACACCCCTTTTACACCTCTCTGCAACGCAGCTCTGTGGCGCTTTCTGGACGTACCTGTTGGGCTAGTTGGCCCCCAGGGACCCTCAGGATTGAAGGGGATTTAATTCCTCATCTTAAAACGCGCCACGGGGCCTGTTTGCACACATGTCACCTGAAGCCCCGCCCCTCCCTTCACCACTGTGCAAACGCGCCCGTGGCGCGTTTTAAGTTGGGGGATTAAGTCCCCTTGAATCCTGAGGGTCCCTGGAGTCCAACTAGCCCACCATGTACTTCCAAAAGCGCCACAGAGCTGCGTTGCAGAGAGGTGTAAAAGGGGCGTGGCCTCTGTACACCTCTCTGCAACGCAGCCCTAGCGCATACTGGAGGTTCCTGGTGGGCTAGTTAGCCCAGGGACCCCCAGTATTCAGGGGAATTACTTCCCCTTCTCAAAACGCGCCAGGGTCGCGTTTGCAGACTGCTGCAGGGAGGGGGTGGGGCCTCCGGCACGATGCCGGTCTTTTTTTTTTTTAATTGGGAGGGGGCTGCGTGGCCCCCTTCCCTCAGCCACTTTTTGCCCCGGGGACCCCATCCCCCGGGGCCTGAGAAGTTGTTTTTTTATAAATTAAAAAAAACGGGAAGGGGACCGCATGGCCCCCTTCCCTGGGCCTGTATTGGCCCCGGGGACCCCATCCCCGGGGCAAGCCCTCTTTTTTTTTTATTAAAAATTTGGAGGGGGGCTGCGTGGCCCCCCTCCTCAGGCCATTTAAGGCCCCGGGGCCGGCCTTTAAATATTTTTTTTTTATTTTTTTAGGGGAGGGGGGGCTGCGTGGCCCCCTCCCTGGCCACTTATGGCCCCGGGGACCCCATCCCCCGGGGCCTGGCCTCTCGTTGGGGACTGTGGGGGGGTCCCCAAACCCCCCACAGTCCCGCCGGCTCCCCGCGTCCCTTGGGAGCCGGCATTGCTTTTCCACATGGGGATCAGCTAACATGCTGCTCCCCGTGTGGAAAAGCAATTGTCTTTGGATATTGGAAGCGAGAGCAGCTTTCCTGCTCTCGCTTCCAATATCCAAAGCAAGTTTGCAATGACAGGACGGGGCCGCGAGGCTCCCGTCCTGTCATTGCAAGCAGCAGTGTCCCGGGGTAGGCACCCCGGGACACTGCAGGAGCCGGCCCTGGGGGTGGCGGTCCCCAGGGCCATCAAGGGCTCCAGGAGGGGGACCGCGCGGCCCCCTCCCATCCAGTGCACAGCCCCGGGGAGGTGGTTGTCCCCGGGGCTTTGAGGGTCCGTAACGGACCCCCATATTCAAATCTTTAGTGCCCCGGGGAGGTGGCGGTCCCCGGGGCGTGTGGGGGGGCTGGAGCCCCCCCCACACAGGTCAACATTTTTTTTTTTAAATGAAGCCCCGGGGGGTGGCGGTCCCCGGGGCTGCGGGAGGGCAGGAGAGCCCTCCCGCACCATTATGTTTTTAAAGCCCCGGGGGGTGGCGGTCCCCGGGGCTTGGGGGGCCTTAGAGGCCCCCACATTAAATCTAAACCCCCCCACCATGCCCCCGGGACTTGGCCCACCCGGGGGCAAATTAACAACAAGCGCGGGAGACCGCGCTTCGATTTTTTTTTTTCTCGGCGGGATCCGCGCACCCTGAGCGCATCCCGCCGATTTTTTTTTTTTTTAAATGCTTTTTTCTGCCCAGGGGGTCCTTGTGGGACCCCCTGAGCAGACCTAGGGGGTCAGGGTGTTTCTACCCTGCCCCCTTTGTGCGTTTTGCGCACTTGTTTCCTCTGGGGTTTTTTCTAATCGGCAGGATCCGCGCACCCTGAGCGCATCCTGCCGATTAAAAAAAAAAAATGCTTTTTTCTGCCCAGGGGGTCCTTGTGGGACCCCCTGAGCAGACCTAGGGGGTCAGGGTGTTTCTACCCTGCCCCCTTTGTGCGTTTTGCGCACTTGTTTTTGTGCCTCGGTTCTACCGAGGGACAAAATGGCTGCCAACACTTGCTGGTTTGGAGTGTTGACAGCCAGTTGACAGCCAATTAGCATGCAGCTCGTGATCGGGACGGTGCGCGCAGGGTGCACTGAGGGTACGCGGACCCTACTCGGCCATAGATATATATGTGACTTTACTTGTGAATTTCTCAGGAACTACTGAACGGATTTACACCATTTAAGCCAAAGGCACCAGTCTGAACCAAGGGCTACCTCTTTGCCAAATTTGGTGTAATTCCGTTCAGCAGTTCGGGCTGTAGCTGCGACTAAAGGTTCCTATGGAAAAATGAATGGGGAAAACGCATTTTGGGACCCCCCTTTTTTCTCGGCCCCCGCTTGACGAATCAACCCGAGACTTTCAGGGTAGGAGCGGAGCGCCCCAACAAGTTGAAAACTTTCGCGAAGATTCGTCAACTGGCGCCAACGTTATTTCAAATAGAATGTCGCGGATTTCCTATGGATAATAGGTCCTAACTATAACTATCTACTGGCGACCGCCAGTAGATAATGTATTATGTATGTATATATATCTATAGATATACACACACACATCACTGGAAAAAACAAATTCCCAGGAAAATTATTTAAAACATTTTTTTGGCTTCAGGCGGGGTCCCTCTGGAACCCCACCAGCAGGCCTATGGGGTCAGGGTATCCCTACCCTTCCCCCTATGTATTTTTTTGCTTTTTTCTTAGGACTCAGGACTGAGTCCCGCGTCCTAAGATGACTGGCACCATTTCCTCGTTGATGTGGTGGCAGCCAATCAGATCTCAGCTTGAAATCTGTCTGATCCGCGGAGGCACTAAGTCCCTAGATGTGCAATGTTTTTGAGCATTAATTGCTAAAAAACTACTGAATTGATTTAAACCAAATCAAAAAACACTCTTCCTGGACCAAGATGTAGCTTTCTGCCAAATTTGGGGTGAATCCGTTCAGTGGTTTGGGCTGTAGCTGTGTCTAAAGTTCCCATTTAAAAAAATCAATGGGGAAAAAGTGTTTTGGGACCCTCCCTCTTTCTCGGCCCCCGCATGATGGATCACCCCAAAACGTTCCATTCACACACTAGTCAGAAAGTAGCATTGTTTTGGAAAGTTTCATAGTGATTCGTCAAACGACGCAAAAGTTATTAGCAACACAAGAAATGCATTTCCTATGGAAACACTATTCTAACTATAATTATATAACTACTGGCGATAGCTAGTAGGTGGTTATAATTAGGACCAAAGTTTCCATTGGAAAAGCATTTTTGTTTTGCTAATAACTTTGGCGCCGCTTGATGAATCTTCACAACATTTTCACAAAGCTTCCCCTTTTTGGTTCAGCTACTGTGTCGAAAGTTTCGGGGTGATCCATCAAGCAGGGGCCGAGAAAAAGGGGGGTCCCAAAATGCGTTTTGCCCATGTTTTGTCTATGGGGATTTAAAAAAATTTGAACACAACTACAGCCTGGACTCCTGAACGGAATTACACCAGATTTAGAAGAAAGCTATATGTTGGTCCAGAAAACGTGCTTTTTGTGATTTGGTGTAAATCCGTTCAGTAGTTTTTGAGATATTTAAGTTTAAAAAATATAGATATCAGGGGACGCAAGTCCTTGTAGTGGATTCGCGGATCCTACAAAAATTTGATTGGCTGCCAACACTTCAACCAGGAAGTGTTGGCAGCCATCTTGGGACTTGGCTTGAAGCAGAGTCCCAGAAAAAATGTTAAAAAAAAGGAAAGGGGGTAGGGTCGAAATACCCTGACCCCCTAGGCCTCTTGGGGGATCCCGCAGGGACCACCCAGGGCCAAAAAAAGCATTTTCTTTAAATAATTTTGGCATGATCCGTGGATCCCACCAAAAATTAAAAAGAAAATGAAGCGCGGCCTCCAGCACTTCGTTTCTAATAGCCCCCTGGGAGGGCAGGTCCCAGGGGCATTGTAATGAAGGAGGGGGTGCCCCCCTAAGGCTCATTAATGCCCCCAGGACACCACCTCCCTGGGGCTTATAGAACAAAAAATGCGGGGAGGCCTGTATGGCCTTCCCAGCTGCCCCGGGGACCACCACCTCCCCCAGGGCTTATTTATTTAACAATGGGGGGCCTCTTGGACCCCCCCATCCCCGGGAACCACCACCTCCCCAGGGCTTTAAATTTAAGGAATGCGGGGGGACCACGTTGAACCCCCCGCAGCCCTGGGGGCCCCCACCTCCCCAGGGCTTTAATTTGAAGTAATACGGGGTACCGCAAGGACCCCCTCGCCACCCCCTGGACCACTACCTCCCTGGGGCAAAATTGAAGAAGGGAGGGGGGCCGCGCAGCCCCATTCTAGGAGCCCTAGATGGCCCTTGGGACCACCACCCTCCTGCTATGTCCCGCGGTGCCCACCCCCTCGACATAGGTGTTTGTTATGGCTTGGGAACTTTACCGATCCCGCCCAGCCAGCAAGTGAGAGAATAAAAAATGCTCTTACTTGCTGAAAGTGGAGCAGACTTGCTCTTGGACAGAGGGAGCTGCATGTTCAGCAGCTCCCTCTTTCCAAAAGCAATGCTGGCTCCCACAGGATGCGGGGAGCCGGCAGGAACTGCGGGTCTTCAGGCTCCCCCCGCGGTCCCCAACAAAGTGTCTTGGTGCCTTGGTTGGGACCATGCACCCAGACTTGAGGCTGGGTCCCGTGGGATGGGGTCCCCAGAGCTGAAATCGTCCCGGAAAGGGGGCTGCGCTGCCCCCTCCCTTTATTCTTTACATTTAAGAAATAAATAAATGCATAGGCTGGACCACATGGGATGGGGTCCCCAGGGCTGAAATCGACCTGGGAGGGGGCTGCGTGGCCCCCTTTCCTTTAATGAAATAAGAATACTTTTTAAAAAAAGGCCAGGCCCAGGGGGATGGGGTCCCTGGAGCTGAAAGGAAGGGGGCCCATCCGGCCCGCCTCCCCTTTTCAAAATAGGCCTGACCCTGAGGGATGAGGTCCCTGGGGCCAAAACTGGCCCAGGGAAGGGCGGTCACGTGACCCCCCTTCCCGAATTAAGGAAGAAAAAAAAAGACACACAAGTTGCCGGCGGCCCGCCCCTTTTCTCCACCACTCTGCAAACGTGCCTCCTGGTGCACTGCTGGTTGGAGGATGAAATCCCCTTGAGTCCAGAGGGTCCTTGGGGGCCAACAAGTCCTCCTGTTACCTCCAGTAAGTCCCACACAGTGGGATTGCTGAGAGGTCTTCAGAGGACACCCCCCCTTTCTCCACCACGCTGCAAACACGCCTCCTAGTGCACTGCTGGTTGGGGGATGAAGTCCCCTTGGATGCTGAGGGCCCTTTGGGGCCCTCCTGTTACCTCCAGTAAATCCCACACAGCCTGATTGCTGAGAGGAATTCGAAGGCCAAACTCCCTTTCTCCACCACACTGCAAATGTGCCTCCTGGCACACGGATGGTTGGGGGATGAAGTCCCCTTGGCTCCAGAGGGTCCTTGGGTGCCTACTACTCCTCCTGTTACCTCCAATAAGTCCCACACAGCGGGATTGCTGAGAGGTTATCTGAGACTATGCCCCCTTTCTCCACCACTCTGCAAACGCACCTCCTGGCACACTGCTGGTTGGGAGATGAAGTCCCCTTGGTTCCAGAGGGTTTTTGTTGGCCAACTACCCCCTCCTGGGACCTCCAGTAAGTCCCACACAGATTGATTGCTGAGAGGTTATCGGAGGCCACGCCCCCTTTCTCCACCACTCTTCGACCATCACCGCCTGGCACACTGCTGTTTGGGGGATGAAGTCCCCTTGGTTCCAGAGAGTCATTGGGAGCCAACTATCCCTTCTGTTGCCACCAGGAAATCCCACAGAGCATGATTGCTGTAAGGACTTCGGAGGCCATGCCCCCTTTCTCCACCACTCTTTAAATGCACCTCCTGGTGCACTACTGCTTTGGGGATGAAGTCCCCTTGGCTGCTGAGGGACCTTGGGGGCCACAAAGCCCTCCTTTTACCTCCAGTAAGTGTCTTACAGCGGGATTCCTGAGAGCTGGTCGGAAGTACCGCCTCCTTTCTCCACCACTCTGCAAATGAGACTACTAGTTAAAAAACCATAGAAATTCACTTAAAAAAAACAAAGGTTACAGGGATGTTATAGTTAGGAAATAGAATTTGAAAAATCTAAGAAATTCACTGAAAAAAACAAAGTTTACAGGGACGTCATAGTTAGGTAAGAGAATTTAAAAAAAACTTGGAAATTTACTGAAAAAAACAAAGGTTACAGGGACGTTATAGTTAGGCTGAGATTTTACTCGTACCAAACCAGTGAAATTATAGTTACATACATAGTTTTATATATATATATCTATATATTTACAGCTCAGTTCACCAATTGCCGCCGGCACTCTCGGGCAGGTGCTCTGGTCTCGTGAGGGTGAGCTCACGTCAAAAATGCATCAAGCCTTCAAGGAAAGGACCGGCACTCATGGGGTATGAAGAGATTCTTCATTCAAAGAATACAAAAAGACAGATGCGTTTCGGCTATGTCAATTTGTCAATGTCGACATGTTCAGCACGGGGCACGTCATTATAAAACATAAATGTATAATTTTATTGGCTGTTCTCTCAAAATAATTTAAGACGGACTATTCAAAATTTCATACATCACTCATGATTCTGATGGCGGACATCTTAACGCCATTAAGTCTCCATAGCGTTTATATATTACAGCATTCAATACATCACAATTTCTTGCCGCTATACTCCCAAAATTACGACTAGTGTCGTATTTGAATTCTTATGTCTGACATAAGCTCATATTTATACAGACAAAGAGAAATTATCAAATTACAAAATTCAATTATGCATTCATATTGAGTTTTGGCTACCATCTTAATATTCTGTTGTAACACCTATTTAGTGATTTTCAAGCCCTGAATGGGCTTATGTGCGAAACCTGTTTCAATTAATTAATGCATATACCTCACAGAATAAGTAGCAGCACTTAGAAAACACAATATGCCCTGAATGGGCCTACACATCTGAGTGTCCACATTGTAGTAATGCATAATAACGGTATCCTAGCATATTTAGATTAAATTATACATAATTGTTAGAGTGTTCATTAAACTGCTACATGACAGTGCTTGGGTACAGTATACCCTATTTTGCCCTGAATGGGCCTGCAAGTATGATTAAAAAGATTATATCTATATTCACTAAGAAACAAAGGTTAAAAGGACGTTATCATTAGGAAATCACATTTTGTTTAATGAGAAATTCACTAAAAAACAAAGGTTGCAGGGACGTTATGGTTAGGCTCAGATTTCGCTCTTACATAACCATAGAAATTCAGCAGTTGCAGTTATCTGAGCTAACTATAACTTACGCCCCGGCATGCACTGCTTATGACCTAACATATTACATCATTCATGACATGGTTAGTAACATTACTCATGACATCACTGATGACATCTCAAATGACATCACTGAAGACATCATCTAGTGAGTGTAAGTATTTTCTAAGAGCTTATGATTGTTAAACATATATACTAAGCTACTAAAAAAGTTAAATTAGTATACTAGGTGTACTACTAATGAGTGATACTATTTCTAACCTAAATTTGGTGAGTGACTGTGTATCCATGTGTGAGTGGTTGTATGGGTGTGTGAGTGGCTGTACGGGTGTATAAGTGGGTGTGTGAGTAGCTAGCTGTGTGGGTGAGTGTGTGGCTGTATTGGTGAGTGAGTGTCTCAGTGGTTGTATGGGTGAGTGACTGGATGTGTGAGTGGCTATATGGGTGGGTAAGTGGGTGAGTAGTTACTGTATGGGTGAGTGAGTGGGTGTCTGAATGGCAGTATGAGTGAGTGATTGGGTGAGTAAGTGGCTGTATGGGTGAGTGAGTGGCTGTTTGAGTGGGTGTTTGGTTAAGTGAGTTGGTGTGTGAGTGGCTGTATTAGAGTGTGAGTGTCTGTGTGAATTGCTGGGTGAGTGACCAGATGTGTGAGTGTGTTACGAACCCCAATGTACCCCGATATAGGCCTAGGTAGTTGCACGACCTTTTGCCTACATTTGTCCTACCATTGTTCTACATAACGGTTCTGGCGCTGACCTTTTACCTAGTTAGGTGCTGTTTAAATGTTGTGTGGTTTTCTTTGAAAACTAGCCTCATTTATTATGCATGAGGATTCTCAGTATCACAGCAGGATTACCATCTTCTGCATAATAACTCTGTATAAGAGTCACCACTATCGTCCTCCTTGGCCGACATGCCCACAAGTATCATGACACATCTAGGTAGAACCCCTGAGGGTACCTTTTGGGTATATAAGTACTACATCTTTGCTGGGTAAACTAGAGGAGAAAAATACTTCCACACTGACACGAGACGCTGAGGTCCCTGCACACAGACACTCCAGCACGCAGTGGTCTAACATCCCTCACGGGGTGTCCAACTCGAGACCAACATGGGGTCCTTCATTCTCTCATCTCAGGTAATGGGGTTGGCTCTTTCCTAGGGGGATTCTTGGCTATACACCTACATACATGCTAGGTACACTTAGGGACATCTAGTTAGCATAAGCATCGTAGGCGTACGCATTATTACTGTCATGTATCCATATGCCTACAGATATTCATTGTTTTAGCACTATGGGAGAATTCTACCTTTTCTTTACTCTGTTGGTGCTTATAACCGTATACATATGTTTCTGTCTAATGGTTGTTGAAGCACACGTATTTTATACGAGAATGACTCTGGTTCAATAAATACTTATTGAAAACGTCCCCACCATTTATACTGTATATCTCTCTGAGACTAAGTGAGCACAAGTGACTCAGAGAAAAGTACTATACTGTTTCCCCGATCCCTGAGGGGTCAGGGTTGTCATGTTCTATAGTTGCCAGAAACTATTCGCTCCTTGGTAAGAGGGGCTCATAATGGCACTGTGAGCTAGTTGGTCTACAGACTAACATATCCTTTGGGGTGTCTGGAATCAGTCTGGACACTAATCCCTTAGTTTTTGTTGTCTAAACGTGCAGATCCTATAAAGATTCATAGGAACTACACGAAAAGTGCTTGTATGGATGTGTGAATGGGTATGTAAGTGGTTGTGTGGATGTGTGAGTGAGTGTGTGAATGCATGTATAGGTGAGTGAGTAGCTGTGTTGAGGGGCTATATGGGTGAGTGAGTGGGTGTGTGAGTGAGTGGTCTTTTTGGGTAAATTAGTGGGTGTGTGAAAAGTTGTATGGGTGAGTGTGTGGCTATGTGACTGGTTGTAGGGTTGAGTGACTGGTTGTATGAGTAGCTGCAGGAGTGAGTGGCTGTATGAGTGAGTGAATGGGTGTATGAGTGACTCAATGGGGGAGTGAGTGGTTGTGTGAGTACATGTATGGGTCTGTGTATGGGTATGTGAGTGGTTGTGTGAGTGGGTGTATGAGAGGTTGTATAGGGGTTTGAGTGGGTGTGTGAGTGGTTCTGTGGATGATGTCATTTGATATGTCATCAGTAATGTCATCAGTGATGTCACTAACCATGTCATGAGTGATGTATATGTTAGGTCATAAGCAGTGCATTGCAGAGGTGTAAGGTATAGATAGCTCAGGTAACAATAACTGCTGAATTTCTATGGTTTTGTACGAGTGAAATCTGAGCCTAACTATAGCATCCCTGTAACCTTTAGTTTTTTCAGTGAATTTCTATGTTTTTTTAATGTTATTTCCTAACTATAATGTCACTGTAAACTTTGGTTTCTTAAGTGAATTTTTAAGGTTTTTTACATTTTATCTTCTAACTGTAACCAGTAACCTTTGATAGTGAGTGTGTGAGTGAGTGCATGAGTGTCTAAGTAGGTCTGTGAGGGGGCGTGAGAGTGTCTTAGTGGGTCTGGCAGTGGGTGTGTGAGTGTCTGAGTTGGTCTGGGAGTGGCTGGATAAGTGTCTCACTGATTGTGTGAGTGGGTGCATGAGTGTTTGAGTGGGTCTGTGAGTAGGTTCATTAGTGTCTGAGTGCCTGTCTGAGTGGGTGCATGAGTGTCCGAGTGGGTATCTGAGTGGGTATCTAAGTGTCTGTGAGTGGGTGTCAGAGTGTCTGAGTGGGTTTGCAATTGCCTCCATAAGTGTGTGAGTCAGTTTGTGAGTGAATGCATGAGTCTCTGAGTAGATCTGTAAGTGGGTGTGTGAGTCTCTGAGAGAGTCAGTGAGTGGCTGTGTGATTCTGTGAGTGGGTCTGTCAGTGAGCACATGAGTCTCTGAGTGGGTCTGTGAGTGAGTGCATGAGTCTCTGAGTGGGTCTGTAAGTGAGTGCGAGTCTCTCAGTGGGTCTGTGAATGAGTGCGTGAGTCTCTCAGTGGGTCTGTGAATGAGTGTATGAGTCTCTGAGTGGGTCTGTGAGTTGGTGCGTGAGTGTCTGAGTGGGTCTGTGAGGGGGTACATGAGTCTCTAAGTGGGTTTGTGAGTGGGTGTATGAGTGTCTCAGAGGGTCTGTGAGTGGGTGCGTGAGTCTCTAAGTCGGTCTGTGAGCGGGTGTCTGGGTGCTCTCCATTTTGCCCTCTTCTGCTCTGTTTTGCCTTTTTTGCTTGTTTTTTTGCCTCTGTTTTACCTTTCCTGTTAATTTTTCTGCCCTTTGTTTTGCCCTCTTCTGCTCTGTTTTGCCTTTCCTGCTTGTTTTTCTGCCCTCTGTTTTGCCTTTTCTGCTCATTTTTCTACCCTCTGTTTTGCCTTTCCTGCTCTTTTTTCTGCCTTCTGTTTTGCCCTTTTTGCTCTCTGCCCTCATTTCTGCCTTTTCTGCTCGTTTGTCTGAGTGGGTCTGTAAGTGGGTGTGTGAGTCTCTGAGAGAGTAAGTGAGTAAGTATGTGAGTGAGCACATGAGTCTGAGTGGGTCTGTGAGTGAGTGCATGAGTCTCTGAGTGAGTCTGTGAGTGCATGAGTCTCTGAGTGGGTCTGTGAGTGAGTGCGTGAATCTCTGAGTAGGTCTGTGAGTGGGTGCGTGATTCTCAGTGGGTCTGTGAGTAGGTGTGTGAGTCTCTGAGTGGGTCTGTGAGTTGGTGCATTAGTGTCTAAGTGGGTCTGTGAGTAGGTATGCGAGTGTCTGAATGAGTGTCAGTGGGTGTATGAGTCTCTGAGTGGGTCTGTGAGTGAGTGTGAGTCTCTGAGTGGGTCTGTGAATGAGTGCATGAGTCTTTGAGTGGGTCTGTGAGTTAGTCTCTGAGAGGGTCTGTGAGTGGGTGCGTGAGTCTGAGTGGGTCTGTGAGTGGGTGTGTGAGTCTCTGAGTGGGTGCATGAGTGTCTAAGTGGGTCTGTGAGTGGGTGCGTGAGTGTCTGAGTGGGTCTGTGGGGGGTGCATGAGTCTCTAAGTGGGTTTGTGAGTGGGTATATGAGTGTCTCAGTGGGTCTGTGAGTGGGTGCGTGAGTCACTGAGTGGGTCTGTGAGCAGGTGTGTGAGTGTCTTAGTTCTCTCTGTTTTGCCCTCTTCTGCTCTGTTTTGCCTTTTCTGCTTGTTTTTCTGCCTCTGTTTTACCTTTCCTGTTAATTTTTCTGCCCTTGTTTTGCCCTCTTCTGCTCTTTTTTGCCTTTTCTGCTTGTTTTTCTGCCCTCTGTTTTGCCTTTTCTGCTCATTTTTCTACCCTCTGTTTTGCCTTTCCAGCTCTTTTTTCTGCCTTCTGTTGTGCCCTTTCTGCTCTCTGCCCTCACTTCTGCCTTTTCTGCTAGTTTTTCTGCCTTCTGTTTTGCCCTCCTCTGCACAGGGGAGGTGGCCATGTGCCCCCCTCCCCGGGCTGATTTTGGTCCCGGGGACCTCATCCCTCGGGGTCCGGCCATAATTCTTCGGGGAGGGGAGCCACATGGCTGTTAGCTCCCACCAAGCAAGAGCAAAGAGCTATGTATTGGGGGTGGGCACCCCGGGACATAGCAGAAGCCAGCCCTGGCGGGTTGTGGTCCCCGGGACATTCATGGCTCCGGGAGGGTGGCCGCGCAGCCTCCTTCTTTACTTTTCAGGGCTGGCCCCATAGAGGTGGTTGTCCTCAGTCCGTATGTGGCCGGGGAGGGGGCCATGCGGCTCCTCTCCCATTGTTTAAAAAATATTTAGCCCCAGAAAGTTGGTGGTCCCTGTGGGGGTCCGCGGGCCCCCCATTAGCATATTATTTAGCCCCAGGGAGGTGGTGGTCCCCAGGGCTCAGGGTCCATGCACCCCCCATTGCTGGTTCTTTAGCCCCAGGGAGGAGGTGGTCCCCGGGGCTTATAGAAAGCCAAGGATGGGGCTCCTCACAATAATTGCAAAAATTAAAAAAAAAATGCTTCTTTGCCCTGCCGGACCAAGGCTACGGGTTAGGGGTATTTCTACCCTGCCCCCTTTTCTTTCTTTTTTTAAAGTTTCTTCAAGGACTCTGCTGATGCTGAGTCCCATAATAGCTGCCAACACTTCCTTGTTGAAGTGTTGGCGGCCAATCAGATCTCAGCACGAGATTGGGAGGGTTCGCGGAGCCTTCGCGTCCCTAGATATAGAAATTTGTTTTTTCTTTAATATCTCTCAAACTATTGAATGGATTTACACCAATTTACAAAAAGGGCGCTTTCTGGACCAACAGCTACCTTTCTGCCAAATTTGATGTCATTCAGCTCAGCGGTTCGGGCTGTAGTCGTGTCTAAAATTACTATGGGAATTAACATTGGAAACGTAAATTTTTTGGGACCCCCTCTTTTTCTCGGCACCCACTTGACGGGTCACCCCAAAACTTTCCATGCACAACAAGTTTCAGAGGGCCACCTTTTTTGGAAAGTTTTGTGATGATTTGTCAAACGACGCCATAGTTATAGGCAAGTCAAAAAACACTTTTCCTATGGAAACATGGTCCTAACTATAACTACCTACTGGCGACCGCTCAGTCAGAGTGATTTGGCGGGGCACTCTGCTGTTGGTGCTTGCGGGCGGGATAGACCAGATTCTATGATTGATTACACATCCAAATTGAAGAAAAACCGCTGCACACCAGTCTTCAGTGATATACACAGTTTTATTGCGATTCAGCAAACACCAACACGTTTCAACTCCAGAGAGTCTTGCTCACGGTCAGTGAGTTCTTTTTCAATTTTGATTTTTATACAGTTGCCCGTCCTGCCCATTAGGAAGCATTCATGGGGCTTATAGTCTACATAATAAATGTGAATTAAAAGTTTTGACACAATTCGACAATTGTTATTTTTTTGGCAATAATTATGGTTCAGATGCCGGGCAACACAATCTGACAGCTTTCAATATAGATATTGCTCCCTGTGCTGGTATGTGTCTAATGTGTCAGGTTGGTGTCACTACATCATCATAGGGCTAATTGTGGTAATATCAGTAGGTACATGTACATAAATATTATATAGTCATTTTTATGATGTTGTCTGCATGTATTGGCAGGCAGCAGTGTTCACTTGTGGCTAAGTGCCTGGGCATCCTTGTCTCTCTCCCCATCACTGCATATATATACTCATAGTCTAAGTGCTATGTATTGATGAACATAGTGCGAATTGTGGGAAATGGAGGATCCCACCTCTTCTGGCTGAGTGCCTGAATTCTAGACTGATTTGATTAATCAAGTCTTGAACCCATATGGTGTGAGAGATTGCTGTTGTGTGTGTCACTGTTAACTAGCCATCTCTAGATTCAGTGACTCCTGTCGCCTTGTTTCTATTTTTGGTATCAATGGTAATGACATTTTGATGTTAATAATTACATTATGGAGCTCTATATCTACAAATGTTGCCCGGACATCAACATTACTTGTTGTGAAGCACCTATGACAATATGTTGGAGAACCAACAAGAGAAATGTATGTAAGGGGATATTTATAAACAAGAAAAAAGGTTATAAAATCTGTTTTTTTTTAAATTACTTGTTGTGAAGCATGTGAAAATAACACCTTTTCAAATAATCACAAAATGAGAAAAGAGGAAGGAGATACAGGAGTACGGTAGAACAAAAAAGAGCATGAGTGTTAAGCATGGTGAACCTAAGAGCGAGATAGAGAAAGTGATGAAGACGTGGGGAGATATATAGAAAGGATGCAGAGAAAGTCAATCACGGATCAATCACAGATCGTATGTATAGTTTGTGACAGAGGAGAGAGATTAATGTCCTTGATATCTACAGTTCTTCATTCACAAATGCACATGCAGTCCTTCGTCCGCATTAAGACCATGTGGTGTCTTAGTTTGTAGTTTTATGATGTATCTGCTTTCCAGCGTACGAAGTTGTAAAGTCCTATTGCCCCCTCTTTCATTCTTCGGTATATGTGCCACACCATAATACCTCTTGGTCTTCCAATCTTCATCATCTGTCAGGGTACAGTATTTGGCAACTGCATAGCTTATGTCACAATGCTGCACTGCACGTACATGTTCCAATATTCTTTTCCTCAAGGGGCAAATTGTGCTTCCAATATATTTCAGTCCACATACTCATTCAATAGTGTATATTACATATTGGGTGTTGCATGTGATCTTATGTTAAATGGATATTTGTCTCCCTTTTGTGTCACTAATGGTTGTGACATTCTTCCTTATTCTGTATGCCTTGCAGCTGTTGCATTTTACAAATCCTTTGTTTTGCTTGTCCAGCCAGTTGTTGGGTTGGTGATCCTTGAAATGGCTTCGTACCAGTCTGTCTTTGAGAGATCATACTTCTTTGTACATGAACTGAGGTTTTGGTCCCATAGCTTTGACAATATTATTATTGCTAAGTGAGATGTTCCAGTGTCTTTGGAAAATGTTTTTAATCTCAAGGCTCTCTTTGCTGTATGTCGTGATCATTCTTCTGTTGTCAGTGTTCTCATTTGGTTGGACTTGATTTTCTACCAAGATCTGTGTCTGTGTTCTGTTGTGGTCTCTCTTTGCTCCCTGTTCAATATATGACGATGGATATCCCCTACGATAAAACCTCCTATTTACTTCTTTGAACTGGGCTTCCGTATCTTCTTTTCTGGAACGGTTTCTTCTGATAAAGATGAATTCGCCGTAGGGGGATGCTTTTAATCAAGGCCTTGGAATAGATGCTGATTCCATGTAGAATGCTGTTTATGGCGGTTGGTTTCCTTTACATCGTAGTTTCCAATTTGTGGTTTCGGACATAAACTCGAATGTCCAGAAAGTCAGTCTGTTCATTGGCCATATTGTACGTGAAGCTCAAGTTGCATTCATTGTGATTGATGGCCTCAAAATACTCCTCTAATTGTTGATGTGTGCAGTTCCATTCGACAAATAGATCGTCAATGTATCACAACCAGATGAAAATTTTGGAGAGATACTGCTCATATAAGTCTCTCCACACAATTTCCGTCTCCCACACCCCATGGTCAAGTTTGCCTAGCTGGGGTAGAAGGAAATCCCAATTGCCATTCCACAAATTTGCTGGTATAGTTGGTGGCTGAAGGTGAAGATGTTGTTATGTAAGCACATTTCGATCATTTCCAGCACCATTTCTGAGTGTTTGGTTTCTCTAATGTTTCTCTGTTTTAGGAAGCAGTTAGTGGCATTCAGATCATGTTAGGTTTGATGGGGGTATATAAACATACCACGTCTATAGTTATTAGTAAGAAGTCTTGTTGCCACTCAATTTCAAATAGAAATACCCAGAATCCTTGATGTATGATGGTAATATTTTGACCATAGGGGAAATGTAGTGATCAACATACTTAAAGTTGTTTTCAAAAATACATCCACATCCAGATACGATCAGTCTACCTGGAGGGTTGTGTAATGTTTTGTGGATTTTCAGCACAAAATATATTGTGGGCATGAGTGGATTCAAGGCAGCCAGAAACTGATATTCATCATCGTTTAGTAGTGCATCATCGTACCATCCTTTTAATTATCTATTCAGGTTGACTACCATTGTGTTGATTGGGTTGTATTCCAATTTTCTGTAGCTGTTAGTATCATTTAGTTCCCTGTAGGACTCTCTCATATAGTCATATTTGTTTAATATCACAATATTTGCACCCTTGTCTGCCGGTTTGAATATCAGGACTCATTAGTTGCAAGGCTCTCCAGGGATTTTCTCTCTGGTATTGTGAGAGCCTCCTATTTATTCTTGTTGTTTTTAATCTTTTCCAAGTCTGTGACCACTGCTTCATGAAAGATGTCTGCTTTATTGCTTGGGGCAGGGCGGGGCAAAATTTTTACTTTGCTAAATCACAATAAAACTGTGTATATCACTGAAGACAGTTGTGCAGCGGTTTTTCTTCAATTTGGATATGTGATATATACGATGGGTGTTGTTTTCACAGGCAATTGTGCACGTAAATGGGTTATATGTGGTTTTCTGATTGGAGACGCATCATGTGATCAAGCTCCGCTTTGACGAGCGAAACGCGTCATGGCAGGCATTATGCCTGTGTTAATTTTGTGGTGTATTTTATAATAAATTTTCTGCATACTCCACGAACAACTTTATTCGACCCTTTATTCTGAGTGTGGCTGAGGTCAGTGCCTACTGGGTCTGTCGACATTTGGCAGACAGGAAGCGTTACGAGATATATATATATATATATACACTGAAAAAACCGTAGGTTTCAGGGACGTTATAGTTAGTTGGACATTTCACTCGTACAAAACCAGAGAAATTCCGCCGTTATAGTTAGTTCAGCTAACTATAACTCGCGCCCCCGCAATGCACTGCTGATGACGTCACATATTACATAATTCATGACATGGTCAGTGACATCACTGATGACATCACTGATGACATCTCAAATGACATCACTGATGATTTCACTGATGACATCATCCAGTGACTGTGTGTTTCTGTAAAGTATAAATATGTTTTATATATATATATATATATATATATATATATATATATATATATATATATATGCCAAGGTGTATTGAAGAATGAGTGGGTGTATGAGTGTCTGAATGGATGATTTAGTAGGTGCATGACTGACTGTATAAGTGAGTAATTAAACGTGTCTTACTGAATGCATGGGTTAGTGACTAAACTATGTGAATGTCTGTATCAGTCTGTCAGTTGGTGTGTAAGCAGCTGCATGGGTTGGTGAGTATCTGAATAAGTAAAAAGGCCCTCCCTAAGTTACTTTTAGGTCCAAGAGGAGGGAGGATGAAAGGGAACCAAATGAAGTAAATACCTCTATGCTGACCTATATAATTTAACAAGCGACCTAACAAGGTTCAAAAATAGCAAAACCCTCTATACATCATACAAAATTAGAAATACCCCCAAAAAACGTAAAATAATGCAGTATGATTTTTTATTCCATTGTTTTATATTTTATTCTGAAAACAATCATGTTTGTCTTAAAGATTCACACTTTACATAAATATTTAGGACATTTAATACATTTGATATACATAATATTTCATCATATTATTTAGAACGTAATAATATATCACATTAGACATCCCACAATAAATACAAAACAGTATAAAAATGTCCACTAGCTTCATTCATTACTGATCACTCTCATACTCTCACATACTCACATGTATAAAGACATGTACTAAAAGAAAAAGAGAAGGGAAAAATCTTTTAACCCTGTGGTGGATTTCACAGTGTTTTTACACAACTAGGTGTAATTAATAACACAAAACATCAATAAAAGGAGAAACGATTCTCCAAAATCACTCTTCTGAAAATGGTCGCTTGTTAAATTATATAGGTCAGCATAGAGGTATTTACTTCATTTGGGTTGGTGAGTATCTACATGAGTGTCTATATGGGTTATTGATTGGTTGTCTGAGTATCTGTATGGGTGCCTGAGTGTCTGTGTGGGTGGGTGGGGGTGGGTGACTCTGTGCATAGATGTGTGAGTGGGTGATTCACTGGGTGTACGGCTTCAAGAGTGCATCTGTGAAGGGCTGTATGGGTGGGTGAGTGTTTGTACGGGTGTGTTGGTGAGTGAATGGATATCTCAGTGGTACATGTGTGAGTAACTACATATGTGAAAGGCAGTATATGTGAGTGTTGGACTATATAAATGACTATATGTGAGAGTGAGTGATTGTGAGAGTGGCTGTATGGATGAGTGTGTGCTTGGGTCAGTGATTGTATGTGTTAGTATCTGTATGAATAAGTGAGGTGGTGTGTGTATAACTGTATAGGTGAGTAAATGGGAGTGTGATTGATTTTTTGCAAGACTGACTAGGTGTGTGAGTAACTTTGGGTGAGTGGTGGTGTGTGAGTATCTGTACAGGTGTATGAGTGCATATTTCAGTGGCTATATTGATGAGTGTTGGACTTGGCCCTTTTTGGCAGGTTCACCCCTAAACTTTTTGCCTTAAGTTCTGACATGGTGTTGGTGGTTTTAGGCCTCTGGGCACTTTAGCACTGTGGTCCAGTGTAAAGTGCGTGCACTCTCTGTGTACATTTGGTGAAGTTGGCCTGCCCTCCCATAGGAATGCATTGGGGATAAGTGTGTCCGTGGTAATTCCTGGTATGAGAGGAGCAGCAGGGTCGAGTTTAGTATGTATGAACTCGTGAGAATAAATGCTGCGCAATGGTGTGCGCAGATTTATGATGACTGGTGGAGAAATGCCACTTTTAGAAGTTGGCATTTCTGTGTGCTGTGTGTCTGCCTGCCTGATGTGAATTGCATGTCTGGCTTGTGAGTGACAGGGGCTGGGAGGTGTGTGTGGCTCCAGGAGGGGCAGGGTGAGTCAGCGCTGGGCTGAATAGGACCTCTGGGCTGGGGGTAGTGGGAGGAGAAATCCCTGACTCTGAATAGGAGTGTGCCTGCCCTGTACAATGCTGGCTCCGCCCCCTGTGGTGTGTCTGATCACCTAGCCCCCACCTGACAAAGGGGAAGAAGAGCTTGCAAAACAATGTGCTCCAAATCCCCCCTGAACCAGTTGCAACTGGTTCCCCCATGCCCTGCACTACAGACAAAGGAAATCTGGGTATAAATGTAGGGGCTGTGACCCCATGAAAATGTTCAGTCTTGGTTCCTGATTCCTGCCAGGCGTGCTGCTGCTGGGGCCCAGGGGGGGCTGCCAGGAGGGCTTGCCTCCCTGGGCCCTGCATTGCCCCTTGACCTCTGAAGACCTTTCTGCTTGGACCCTGTACTTTTTCTTTTGTAGTCCAGGACCTGCAGGACTTTGTCTGCGTTTAGCGCTCTGCAAGCGCTTTAGTTTAATTTCCCCATGAAGAACAGGAGAGACTGGGCTGCACAGCGCGGCGCTGCAGCCCCCTTTGAGAGGGAATCCCGGCAGAGGGATTCCCCCGTGATACCTAGAACGGCGGGTGCCCACCCCGCCTATTTTTATATTTAAATCATGGGTGCCCACCCCATATGGCCGCTTTATATTTATTTTTAAATGCGGGTGCCCACCCCGCGTTCTCTGCCTTCGCGGGAGCCCACCCTGCGTTCTACTTTTAGAAATCACTGCTGCGGCCCGAGCCACGGCAGGAAAGGAAGTCAGGCGGCGTGATGCCTGACGCGAGGCGGTACTTCCGGCTTCCCGAGGGAAGTGCCGAAGAAGTCCGGAACCTCGCAGTCTCCATGTTGCAGTCCCGGGTCCCAGGAGGGGGCCCGGGTGAAGAGGAGAGGCGTTCCCTGAGGATGGCGCCTGCCTGCGTGGGGCTCCCGTGAGTGAGGGAGAGCCCCGCGGGTGCCAGCAAGCGAGAGGAGTCCGGAGCAAGGAGTCCGGTGAGTGAAGCTGGGGGGATGGGGTATGTCGAGGCACGCTATCGGTGCCTGCCCCCATTGTTGCTTCCCCAAGGCACCGTGTCGGTGCCTGAGCGGCCCCGCGAGAGAGCGGGCCACTCCCATGTTGTTGGGCATGTTTGGTGTTAGAACCCCATGGGGATCCAGAGGGCACAGCGGTGCCGGGCCCCTTTAGGGATATCGCCACAGCTGCACCGCCGTAGCGGGCAGCTGCAACGTTGGCCCCATTTGCGTCCCAGAGAGGACTCCTGATGGTACAGTGAGTGCCCGTGTTAACTCCTTAGGGGGCATTTTGGTTGTCGAGTCCCTGAGTGGGACAGAAGAGGCACAGTGGTGCCAGTGCTGATTTCCTTCCCCAGCTGCCCCACCTGACAGTGGGCAGCTGCAACGTTTGGTGCACATTTGAATAAGAAGTCCCTGAGAGGGACAGGAGAGGGCACAGGGGTGCCAGGCCTTCTTTGCTTCACAGCTGCACGGCAAGTAGCGTCAGCTGCAACGTTTAGGCCAACAGTTCTTTGGGGGCATGTTTGAGTGAGATGCACTCCTCTGCCCCAGCGCAATTGCGCACTTGCGAACTCCGCTGCCTTGGCAGCAGCCCTGACTTTGTTGGACATAGGGCATTTGAGCCCCTTTTGAGAAGGCCAGTTGGCCAGGGGGACTGTGGGTTTGATAGGACGCCAGGCCCTAATGTGATTTATGTGGTGCTAGGAAATGTGATTCATGTACTATGATTTACCCACCCTGTGTTATGCCTCTAACTGTGGTTGATGTATGAGGTTATTTGCAAACTTTGGTTTATGCTAGTGAGATTATTTCCTAATGTGAGTTATGCTTAGGAGGTTAGGGTCTAATGCGTTTAGACTTATGAGATAATTGCATAATGTGTTTATGCTGGTGAGGTTGGCGCAGAATGTAATTCACGCCTAAATGTGATACTGTGCATAATGTGGTTTATGTTACAGGATGATGCTGAGTACAATGGTTGCCAGTAATAACTGGCTGTGTTCTACGTTTATGATATGTCCTACATTTACTAAGTTCACTTTGTGATGGTTCTGACAGTGGTCCAGTTGGCCCTGTCAGGTTTACATAATCCCTTGTAGATATTACCTAGTGTCAGGTGGCACAATGTATATTATGTGATTACTATTCTAATGTGTTATGAGAATACAAAGGCTATTTTTGATATAACCTTGTGTGGAGTTCCTTTTGTGGTGTGCCTGGTATGTTGATGCTGTGTGCGTGCGCAAACGCTTTACACATGGCCTCCGGGATAAGCCTGACTGCTCGTGCCAAGCTACCAAGGGGGATGAGCAGGGGTTACCTTTGGCGTGTAACTCCCTCGCCCTGACTAGAGTGGTGGTCTCTGCCTGGCTTTGGCGCAAGCCTTAGCCAACCAGAGATCCCATTTCTAACAATGAGTGACTGCGTGTATGAGTGACTGTATAGGTGAGTGGATGTGTGTGTAGACCTATGAATCAGTGAGTGGGTATGTACTAACTGGTATTGGTGTGCCTATGGTTTCGAGAATGGTATTCTGTATTTTAGAGGGGGTGTATCAAAGGTTATATTAGGGTGTGAGGAGGTGCATCAGATGATCACGTGGATGATGTCATCAGTGATGTCATCAGTGATGTCATTTGAGATGTCATCAGTGATGTCATCAGTGATGTCACTGACCATGTCATGAGTGATGTAATATGTGACATCATCAGCAGTGCATTGCGGGGGCGCGAGTTATAGTTAGCACAACTAACTATAACGGCCGAATTTCTCTGGTTTTGTACGAGTGAAATGTCCAACTAACTATAACGTCCCTGAAACCTGTTGTTTTTTCAGTGAATTTCTGAGGTTTTTTAAATGCTAATTTCTAACTATAACGTCCCTGAAACCTCTGTTTTTTTCAGTGAATTTCTAACTATAACGCCCCTGAAACCTATGGTGTTAATATACACACACTATCCCTAAATAAAGTTCTAGCGATTATAGTTTCATTCCATTCACAGCTCATTTGAGATGTCATGAGTAATGTCATGAGTGATGTCACTGACCATGTCATGAATGATGTATTGTCTGAGGTCATAAGCAGTGCATTGCGGGGTGTAAGTTATAGTTAGCTCAGGCAACTATAACTGCTGAATTTCACTGGTTTTGTACGAATGAAATCTGAGTCTTACTATAACGTCCCTGTAATCTTTGTTTTTTTCAGCAAATTTCTAGTTTTTTTTTAACGTTAAGTAAGATGCATATCACAATGGATGGTGGGGGGTTGGAAGCAGGGCCTGGCCTGGCATTGTGCAGCCCCCACCCAAGCTTGCTGCTCCTGCCTCCCCTCCTCCTAGCCATCCATTGTCCAAGTCCATGTCCCTGCTCCCTTATTACAGCCCTGTGTGGCCGTTGTTCTGCCACTGGCCTTCCCGCCTTCTCTGAACAGTTAGCTTGCTGCCCCATCCACCTCCTCCCTATCATCTGTTGTCTGAATCCATGCACTAGCCTCCTCCCTCCGGCCATGCATGGTCTGATGTGCTGCCACTGCCCTCCATTTAGCATGATGTCCCAGTCCACTCCTCCTGCCCTCCATTGCCCAATTCTATGCCCCGTCATTGACCTCCTGCTTAGCCTCTGTGCTTAGCTTGCTGCCCCTACTCTCCTTCCCCCTGCCCTCCGATGTCTGTGTGCATGCCCCTGCTCCATCCTTTTTGCCCACCATGTTCCATGGACTTGCCCCTCCTATCTACTCTGAGTGTTCTGTTGAGCTGCCACTCCCCTCCCACCTGCCTAGCATTGTCAGATGACTGTAACCTGTCCCTGCCACCTCCACCCTGCCTGTCCACGTTCCATGCCCCTATCCCCTTCCTCCTGTCCTCCATGGTCCATTTTACTGCCACACCCTTCTGCCCTCCCTGGTCTGTTGTGCTGCAACTGCTCCTCCTGCCTGCCCCGCGTGGTCTGTTGTGAGGCCCCTTCCCCTGAACTCTCTTGTCTGTGCCCAGCTCCTACCCCTCCCTTCTATCCTCCATGGTCCTTTGTGCATGCCCCTGCCCCCTCCTTCTTGCCCATCATGGCCATTGTGCTGCCACTAACCCTCCCGCTTGCCATGCATGGTCTTCTGTTCTGCCACAGCCCCTTCCACCTTCCCTGTGTGGTCAGCTAGCTGCCCCTGACCCCCTCCCACCTTCCCTCCATGGTCTGTGTGTATGCCATTATAGTCTCACTGTTGCTCTCCATGGTGTGTCTTGCTTCTAGTGCCCATCCTGCCTGACCTCCATGGTCAGCTTGCTGCTCCTGCCCTGCCCCCTTGCTCCCTGCCCTCTGTTTTCCATGTGCAGACCCCCATTCCCTCCCTCCTGGCTTGTCTGTTCCATTGTAATGCCCTTGATCCCTCCCTCCTGCCCATTATGGTCCGTTATGCTGCAGCTTTCTCTCCTGTCTGTCCATTATGGTCAGCTAGCTGCCATTGCCTCTTTCCCCTCTGTTCTCTGTTGTCCATGCGCATGGTCCTGTCCCCTCCCTATTGCTTTCTATGGATTGTTGTGCTGCACTCCCGTCCCGCATGCCCTGTGTGGTGTATTGTGCTGCTGCAAACCCTGATGCCTGCCCTGTATGGTCAGGTTGGTGCACCTCTCCATGTCCCTCCTGTCCTCTGTTATCTGAGTCCATGTCCCTACCCCAATTCCTCCTGCCTTCCATGATCCAATGTACCATACTTGCTAACATTTTGAACTTGGTAAGAGGGAGATTTTGAAAAAAAACTGGAGTATTGATTTTCCCCATTGACTTACATTGAAAAAGAGGAGATTGTAGACAGGAGACAGATCAAATAAAGCCCATTTGGGCTTAA